>JAHSVC010000060.1:600000-907500 GCA_021397845.1 Areca catechu
CCATTGCACCGTCCGTGCGTACCTGGCACCGGTCGCACTTCTTCACGAAGTCAGCGGCGTCTTCCTTCATTGTCTCCCAGAAGTAGCCCTGACGGAGGGCCTTGTACGCCAATGCCCTGCCCCCCACGTGGTTCCCGCAGACGCCTTCGTGAATCTCCTAGAGCACAAGCTTGGCTTCCGTGGATCCTACGCACTTGAGGAGGGGGTAGGAGTAGGATCTTCGATACAACTGCCCGTCCATCAGGACGAACCGCACGGCCTTCTTTCTGATAAGGCGAGCCGCATCGCAGTCCTCCGGCAGGGTGCCACTGGTGATGTATTCGGCGTACTTGTCCATCCAGCTGGGTTCATGGCTGACCTGATGGACCTCCACCGGTGCCTCGAGGCTTGGGATCTCAAGGCGCTCCACATGAGCGTGTCCCAGCATCGAGTCCGGCAGGGTCGCCAGCCGAGAGAGAGCATCCGCGCGGGCGTTCTCCCCGTGGGGATATGGAAGATGTTGAAGCGCGGAATCTGGACGCGCCCGCCTTGACGAGCTCCAAGTATTTCGCCATTTGGGGTCATGTGCGACATACTCCCCGGATACCTGTCCCGCCACGAGCTGGGAATCAGTGAAAGCCTTGAGGTTGGTTACGCCCAGCTCGCGGAGACTCTCAGTCCGGCGAAGTGCTTCGTACTCCGCCTGCCTGTTATTTGTCGCGAGGAATTAGAAACGGAGTGCGTATTCGGCGACACCCCATCGCTGTTGGCAAGGATGAGCCCAGCCCCACTCCCGCCGGAGTTTGAGGCTCCGTCCACATGGAGGATCCAGGCGTCCTCTCCGGGCTCATCGGTGCCTATCTCCATCGGCTGGCCTGAGGGGCCTTCCTCGGGCTCCTTGCCCAAGCCTGCACATTCGACCAAGAAGTCGGCCAGCACCTGTGCCTTCATGGCCGATCTTGGCCTGTACGTAATGTCGAACTCGCTGAGCTTCAATGCCTACTTTGCCAATCGTCCCGAA
Organism: Areca catechu; assembly: GCA_021397845.1. Classification (NCBI taxonomy): domain Eukaryota; kingdom Viridiplantae; phylum Streptophyta; class Magnoliopsida; order Arecales; family Arecaceae; genus Areca; species Areca catechu. The sequence continues at coordinate 601,001 of JAHSVC010000060.1, forward strand.
GTATCGGGTCGGCTGAGCACCGCTTTCAGTGGTTGATCCGTCAGGACAGCGATGGGTTGCGCTTGGAAATAGGGCCTGAGACGCTGGGCAGACACTATTAGCGCAAAACGAGTTTCTCGGGCCGAGAATACCTGAGCTCCACGTCACGGAGAAGCTTGCTGGTATAGTACACCCGACCGCTGGACCCCCTGGCCATCGGTCCGAACCAAGACCGAGCTGACGGCTTCTGGGTGACCGCTAGGTAGAGGATAAGCTCCTCCCCCTCCTCGGGCCTGGACAGCAACGGTGGCGATGCAAGCGTCTTCTTCAGCTCCTCGAAGGCCTTCTGGTATTCCTCAGTCCAAGCGAAGTCGTTCATCTTTCTCAGCACCTTGAAGAAGGACGGCAGCGGTCTGCCGACCTGGAGATAAAGCGGCTGAGGGCCGCAACTCGGCCGGTGAGTTGCTGCACTTGCTTCTTGGAGGCGGGCTGCTCCATATCCAGGATGGCCTGGACCTTCTCTGGGTTGGCCTCAATTCCTCTTGGGTCACCATAATCCTAGGAATTTCCCGGCGGAGGCGCCAAAGGCGCACTTCGCCGGGTTCAGCTTCATCTGATGGCGTCGGAGGTTGCCGAACGTCTCCGCCAAGTCAGCCACGTGGCCCGAATCGGGTTTGCTCATTACCAGCATGTCGTCCACGTACACCTGCATGTTGCGGCCTATCTGGTCTTTGAAAATTCTATTGACCAGGCGCTGGTACATCGCCCCCGCGTTCTTGAGGCCGAATGGCATCATCCTGTAGCAAAATGTTCCGCGGTCAGTTATGAAGGCGGTATGCTCTTCATCCTCCTGGCTCATTCGGATCTGGTTGTATCCGGAGAAGGCGTCCATGAACGACAGGAGGCGATGCCTCGAGGTGGTGTCGACCAGCTGGTCGATCTTTGGAAGAGGGAAGCTGTCCTTTGGGCAAGCTCGGTTGAGGTCGGTGTAGTCCACACAAATCCTCCACTTACCACTACTCTTTCTTACCATGACCACGTTTGCCAGCCAGCTGGAATACTAGACCTCCCGCACAAAACCGGCGGCGAGGAGCTTCTCCTCTCACTTCCTCGTTGATGCCTTCTGCCTTTCCATGGCGAAGCTCCTCTTCTTCTGGCGGACCGGGCGGCAACTTGGGTCCACGTTTAGCCTGTGCATGATGACCTCGGGCGGGATGCCCGGCATGTCGGCTGCTGACCAGGCGAACATGTCAGCGTTCACGGGGAGGAACTCCAGCAGGCGGGTCCGTTCTTCTTCAAGGAGCTGGGCCCCGACTTGCACCGTCTTCAGAGGATCCGAAGAGGGGAAAAGTCAGCAGGCGCTCTACGGGCCCTCCCCTGGGTTCCTTCTCTCTTAGGTCGAGGTCGTCGATATCGGGGGCGAGCTCCGCGGCCCGGGCACTCGGGACCGTCTGGAGGCAGAGCGGGACTGGCTGAGTCGTCCCCTTCATCTCCCGAGCCCGGAAGGCGTGGGGAACTGTACCAACAACCTTCTCGTGGAGATCGTGGCATCCAGTTGGTTGAGCCCGGACGCCCGAGAATGGCGTTCTAAGGCGAAGGGAGCCTGACGATGGTAAATGTTATTAGGACGGTCGCCTGCCGGGGTGGGATCCGGCGGTGACCAGGAGAGTGATCTCCCCCTCGACCCCCACGGAGTCCCCTGTAAAACCTACCAGGGGGTGTGCACCGGTTTCAGCTGATCGTGGGACAAGTTCATCCGAGAGAAAGCGTCGTAAAAAAGTACGTCAGCCGAGCTTCCACTATCCACCATGATTCGATGTACAGGATGCTTCGCGATGGTCATCTCGACCACCACGGCATCGTTGTTTACATTATCATTACCCTTCCCCCCTCGGGGGGTTACATTCTCCGAGTTCCCGCTTCCCGGGCTCTCTTCGCCGCTCGACCGACACCGCGTGAGATCATGCCCACGGGCTTCTCCGTTGGGCGGTTATCGATTGCAGGGACTGGTGGTAAGGTCGCGAGCGGCTGCCCCTCCGAGAGGGCCTCGTTCTTGACGAACTTCTTGAGGTAACCCCTCCTAATCAGCTCCTCGATCTCCCGCTTCAGGTTGCGACACTCCTCCGTGTCATGCCCATGCTCGCGGTGGAACTGGCAGTACTTCGATTTATCCCGGGTGGCTCTCGGGTTCTGAGGAGGAGGTCGGCGGAGGTAGCGCTCGCCCTAGATTTCCATGAGGATCTTCGTCCGAGGTGCGAGGAGAGGGGTGTACCTCCGCTCGGGAGTGGCCTCGCCCCTCGGCCTTGGATTCGGGCAAGGGTCGGCAGATGGCCCGGGCTTCCGAGCTCCCGGGTATCTCTCGGGGGGCCTCTTCGGAGTCTTCCCGTCTAACTCTCGACGGGTGCGGTCGGCCTCCTCTGCTCGGTTGTACTTGTGGGCGCGGAGGAGGAGCTCGGAGTACGTCCTGGGCGGCTTCTTGTCCAGGGACTAGGTCAGGCGGGAGGTCATGAGCCCGCGCTTCAAAGCCAGCATGGCGACGGGCTCGTCCAGGCTGTAGATTTCCAGGGCTGCGGTCTTGAACCGGGTGATGTAGTCCGGAGCAGCTCCTGGTCCTGCTGGCGGATGGAGAAGAGGCTATCCACCTCTCTCGGCACCTTTCGACAAGCGTCGAAGTGTGCCACGAACTTTCCTTCCAACTGATGGAAGGAGCAAATGGATCCGGGCTCGAGGCGAGTGAACCAGACTCGAGCGGCCTTCCGGAGGGTGGCCGGGAAGGCGATGCATAGAAGAGCGCCGGTGGCCCCCTGGACCCTCATGAGAGCTTTGTAGCTCTCCAGATGGTCCAGAGGGTCGGTGGTCCCGTCGTAGGGATCCAACTGCGGCATGCGGAACCGCTTTGGGATCGGTTCCACCTGGATTTCTTCAAAGAAGGGGGGCGGGAGTCGTAGCCCGCCGGGTCCGCCGACGAGTTCTGTAGGTCGGCCAATCGGCGAGCGAACTCCGCTAGCTTGCGCTCATGCTCCTCCAGGCGCCTCTCGGCCTGGCGCCTGATGGCTTCGTCGGTGGAGTCTTCCACCGAGGCTGCGGGTGAAGGGGGCGCCGATCGGTCTCGGTGCGAAGTCCGGCATCGGCGTCGCTTGCTACGATGCACCGTTTCGGCCTCGTCGGCCGGGGATCGGCTCTCGTGATCCTCCGAACCGGAGTAGTTTTTTTTTGCGGGAGCTTGGTGGCTCCCACGGGGGTTGGAGACGGCCCTCGGATGGGATGGTCTGCCCTGAATGGAGCGCAGGCTCCCACGCTGCCCGCGGCTCGGGCCGCGGGGGTCCCGGCTGCGGCTGCGTGGCCAGACCGCTGCTGCTGAAGCTGCCTGACCGTCGAGGTCCGCTGCTGTTGATGTGCGAGCAAGAGGTGTGCCGTGATGAGGCGTCGAGGTAGGCTGTGGTGGAAGAGGAGGGGAGAGCGAAGCTCCTGCGGGCCGCGGGCCCCTGAGGAGTGAACCTCCCCCACACGGCTGGTGGATGCCTCGCGGCCACGAGTGACCACCATTGTCAGAGAGCGCGACACCTGCAGAAAGCTGGCTCCCGCTAGGGTTTGGTGTCCTGCCCCCCTACCTGGTGCGCCAATCTGTTGCCGCTCTCGTCGCCGCGCCCGTGCCTCGGATCCACGGATCCTTCCTGACCGCCTGGCGAGGGAGCCTCCCTGGCTGCGGCGAACCTGCAAGAGGGGTTAGAAGACCCTGGCCGGGGATCCCGGCGAGGGAGCTCCGACGGTCAAGTCAGTAGACGACGAGAAGGAACAGACTCTCCAAGACGGACCCCCAAAAGGGTTCCAGACTTAGAGAGTTTACTAGTAAGAAAGGCGCTCTGGGGACCAGAAATTCGGCCGGGCCTCCTTGCCGAGCTCACGCCAAGTGATCCCCTCTCGGGATCTTGGATCTCACTCTCGGAGCGAGGCCTTTTGCCGCTGCTTCTTCCTTGTCCCCAGGCTTGTTCGCTTACCTTGTCGTCCCCAGGTTCCTTCCTTTTATTTCCTCCCGTAGTTCGCCTGTCTTCTCCTCCTGGGAGGCTCCCCTCCCCCGTCCTTTTCTCTTTTTCCTTTTCGGTGAGGAGGGCCAGGCGGCTTTCCGACCTCGTCCGCCGAGCCCAACAGGAAAAAGGCAAAGACAGAAAAGGGGAGGGGGGGGCGGTGCTGGTAAGGCGGCCGGTCAGACCTCGGGCCCAGTGAGAGCGCTCTCTTTTCCAAGTGTGGGCGTCATCCGTCTATGGGGCCTGTTTTGTCAGAATCGCGCCTCTCGGCTGCGGGACTGTCGGGCCGAGGCAAATGGTGTTTCGCGTGCCGCCGCCTTCCGTACGGGGCGCCGTCTGTGATGCGTACGGCCCGAGGGATGGCCTCGGGGCCTGCGCCTCTTTCCCTAGGACCTTCCGTACGGGCGGCCTGACCTCGACCGAGTTGGACCCGTCTCCGGGGGCCACCTGGCGAAGAGCGAAGGACCAGCCGACCTCGGCCTAGGTGGACCCCTCCTGGGCGGACACCTGGCGAAGTGGCAGGAGGTCGCCTGGCTTCGGCCGAGGTGGGCCCGTCTCCGGGGGCCACCTGGCGAAGGAGCGAAGGACCAGCCGACCTCGGCCTAGGTGGACCCCTCCTGGGTGGACACCTGGCGAGGTGGCAGGAGGTCGCCTGGCTTTGGCCGAGGTGGGCCCGTCTCCGGGGGGCCACCTGGCGAAGGAGCGAAGGTTCGGCCGACCTCGGCCTAGGTGGACCCCTCCTGGTGGACACCTGGCGAGGTGGCAGGAGGTCGCCTGGCTTCGGCCGAGGTGGGCCCGCCTCCGGGGGCCACCTGGCGAAGGAGCGAAGGCTCGGCCGACCTCGGCCTAGGCGGACCCCTCCGGGGTGTGGCGCCAAGCGAGTGGTAGAGGAGCTCCGAACCGAGCTCGACTTCGGCGAGAGCAGTTTGCCTTAGGAAGTCGTCTGTCTGGCGGAGTAGTCCTGCCGAGCTCGGCCTTGGCAATGTGGCGCTAACTCGGCCGGAGAAACCCCACGTGGCTCGATCATATTCGGCGGTATCTGAGCCCGGCCACGTCATCGTTACGGGCGTAACACATCGTTTTAATATTTTCTTCAAATTATTGAGGCAACTCTCAAAAGATTCTCCAAAGACTGAAAAATCATCCATAAAAATTTCTAAGAAATCTCCTACCATGTCCGAGAAGATTGATATCATGCACCTTTGAAAGGTTGCAGGTGCATTACACAAACCGAAAGGCATTCTACGGAAAGCAAAGGTTCCAAAGGGACATGTGAAGGTGGTCTTTTCCTGGTCTCCTGGATAGATTGCTACCTGGTTGTATCCTGAGTATCCGTCAAAGAAGCAAAAGTATTGCTGGCCAGCTAATCTTTCTAGGATCTGATCAATAAATGGTAAGGAAAGTGGTCTTTGCGGGTAGCTGCATTAAGTTTTCTATAATCTATACAGACATGCCACCCAGTAGAAAGTCGTGTTGGCACTAAATCCCCATGGTCAGTACGGACAACCGTGAGTCCAGATTTCTTTGGAACGACTTGAGTAGGACTCACCCAGTGGCTATCAGAAATAGGATAAATAATACCAGCATCTAACCATTTAATCACTTCCTTCTTGACCACTTCTTGAATGTTTGGGTTGAGCCGTCTTTGCATTTCTCTAGTAGGCTTGGCACTATCCTCAGTATAGATATGATGCATACAAATTGATGGACTAATGCCTTTTAAATCAGCAATGGCCCAACCTATGGCCTCCCTATGTGTTTTCAGAACATCTATCAATTGATTTTCCTGCTCAATGGTTAGGTCAGAAGCAATGATCACAGGCAGGGTTTTGTCAGGTCCTAAAAACACATACTTAAGTGATTCAGGCAAAGTTTTTAGTTCAAGTTGTGGTGGGGCCTGAATCGAAGGGTGCAAAGGCTCAGTTCCTAGGTCAGGTAAGGATTCAGTTTGCATTGACCAAGGTGGTGAAGGTTGAGGTGAATCAAGTAGAGCATTTACCTCTTGGACTTGGGTTTCAGCAATAGGCTCGTCATCTTCCATCAAATTGGAGGAAAATTCAGACTCAACAATCTCATCTACTAAACTAATCACAGAACAATTTTTCCTCTCTCGAGCAAACTTTGAGGCATTAAAAATATTGATTCTCACCTTTTGATCCCCAAAAGAAATGTCCATAGCTCCCGTTTTACAATTGATATTGGCATTGGCAGTGGCTAGGAATGGACGACCTAAGATTATGGGATTCTGATTTAGCTCTTGGGATGGTTCCATGTCTAGTATGAGGAAGTCTACTGGGAAATAACATTGGTTCACTCTAACTAAGACATCCTCAATCAAACCACGTGGTGTCTTGACAGATCTATCGGCTAGTTGAAGAATGACTGACGTGGGTTTTAGTTCACCTATCCCAAATTTTTCATAGACCGAGGTTGGAAGAAGGTTCACACTAGCTCCTAGGTCTAACAGGCTCGGTCAAAGGTAATGCCTCCTATAACACAAGAAATCAAAGGAGCACCGGGGTCTTTCATTTTTGAGATAATTGATTCAATAAAACTACACTTACATCCTCAAACAATATGATTCTCTTTATGGTTTGTGGCTCACGCTTTTGGGTGCAGAGTTCTTTGAGAAATTTAGCGTAAGCTGGAACGTGCTGAATTGCATCGAGGAGGGATAAATTAATATGGACTTGCTTGAATAATTCCATTAGCTCCTCGTTGCGTGCTCCTTGCTTTTTACGGGAAGAGCCAGCTTCTAGGGCTGAAGGGAACGGGACTCTAGGTTTATAAGTCTCAGGTAATTCATCTGCTCTCTTCTTCCCTTTCTCATTTAAATCGGAACCAGTATCAGTACTAGTCCCGGGCTCAGGCTCTTCTACATGGTTAGTCTTAGTACTAACATCATCTTCTAACTTCTCATTCTTGCTAGCATCAGTACTAGCCTCTCTCTCCTGGTCTTGATATGGGTCCCTAAGAATCCTACCACTTCTAAGCTCAGAAATTGCTTTGGCATTCTCAAATTGAGGGTTCTTAGGTGGAACATTAGGCTGAAGAATGAGTGGGTTGTTTCTAGGATTCGGTATTGGTTGACTCGATAGTTGACCTGGTTCTCTCCTCATAGTAGATTCAGCTAACATCCTATTTGAACTTCTAACCTGGCAATAGATTGTTGTTGGGTTGATTAATTATTGAAGTTGATCAAACCTATCGTCGGCCAGATTGGTCTTGTTGAGGAGGTTGATATGATGACTGATGATGATATGGAGGCTGATATGGTGGTTGAGCAAGCTGACTAGGCTGACCTCTATTATAGGCATAGTTTTGGTATGGGGGCCTATTTTGAAAGTTCCGTGCAGGAGGAGTTTGGATCTGAACCTGAGTCTGTTGTAGTTTCCAAGAAAAATTAGGATGGTTTCTCCAACCCGGGTTATAAGTATTTGAAAATGGGTCATTACCGGCTTGGAGCAACCTTGAGCAGCTTGGACTTGTTCTTGGATGAAAGGTGGTAACTGTGCAACCGTAGGACATTCATTCATGTGATGGGCTGGGCTAGCACAGTTAGAACAAATCTCCTGATGATTAGAGGGTGATGGGTATTGTGATGGGTGTGATGGGTATTGTGCAGGAGATTGAGATTGTTGACTGAGGGCTAGGACTTGGTCCAACTTTTGAGAAAGGAGGTCGACTGTATCTAATCTTTGGGATATTAGGTTCAAGTCGATATTGGAATTTGAATGTCTAATTCCATAAACCCCTACCCGCTTTTGGTGAGGAATCAATCTTTCATATGAAGTCAAAGAAGCATGGTTGATCGAATTTTCACTTAAGGTTTCAAACAAGGTATAGGCTTCATCCTCACTTCTACTCATGAATGCACCTCCACAAGATGCATCCACCATCTGTCTATACTGGTCTCCTAATCCCTCATAAAAGCTTGGACAATTTGCCACTTAGACAGACCATGATTTGGGCATTTTCTAAGGAGTTCCTTAAGTCTCTCCCATGATTCATGAATTTGTTCACCAGGAAGCTGAGCAAATCCAGTGATGGCTCGCCTCATGGTGTTGGTTCGACCTATAGGATAGAATTTCTTAAGGAACTCGTGCTGCATTTCAGCCCAAGTTCGAATTGGTTTCCCTATTGTGCCAAGCCAGTACTTGGCCTTATCCTTAAGTGAGAAGGGAACAAGGTTAGCCTAAGGGCATCATCAGTAAAATCTTGGATCTTCACCGTATAACATATTTCTAGAAACTCATCTAGATGCTTATAAGGATCTTCGTTGGTATTCCCATAAAAGGAAGGGAGCATCTGGATTGTGGCAGACTTGATCTCATATTGTCTAGCAGGTATTTCAGATAAATGGATACAAGTCGATGGGTTGTAGGTGGAAGGAATAAAGTATTCCTTCATCTGTCTAGGTGGTTCTTCTGGGTTTCTAGCCATTTGATTTTTTGTGTACTATAGATCAGCCGTTCAATTTCAGGGTTGAAGTCAACTAGGTCTGGAAATAGAGATCTTCTACCGTGCATGAAACAGTGCAACCCAAATATGAGAAAATTTTTTTTATTACATATATATATATTGTTATTTTCAAACACTTATCAAACAGATTTCTATCCTAGGCTCCCTAATTCTAGACAGCTCCAAACTTCCAAGACCGCCTTGGAGCCCTCCAAGTCAAAGACCAATTAGCTAACTTGCCAGGTAAGGGTAAGGTCGGTGGAGTTTCCCTCTTTGCTTGCCTTAGACACCAATTGAAAATTGGCCAGGTAAGCGGATCCAACCACCTTTCTTCGGGACGTAATCCCTGAACCCCTTTCCTAGACACCAGTCAACCAACTAATCTTGACCCGGTCCAACTCTTCCGGGTGCCCTGTCCTATTGAGCTCGAGTTCCTTAGGGCTGATGTCTAGTTAATTTTATTTAGAAGGCTTAGGTATGCAAAATGAAGGGTGATGGTTTGTGGGCTAAGGAAGGGTATTGAACTCCCCACCTTATCTTGTTTATGGATAAGTGCTCTTAAGATGATTATGAGATTATGAAATGCAATAAGATGTCCAAAATAAAAGTTATAAACACACAAAATTAAATTAAAGCTATATATATATTTTTAATTTTGTGATTAAGTTTCTAATCCTAATAAATTATGAAATGTCTGGGCGATTTTTTTTTTTGGATTTTGCAGAAAAGATAAATTTACCTAAATGAATCTAAAAATGAAAAACAAAATTTTTTTTTTGTTTGAAATTTGAAATTTGAAATTTGAATTTTTTTTTTGAATAAGAAAAGAAACTAAAAAGAAAAATAATTAATATGTAAAAGAGGAAAGAAAGTTTACTGATTGGGAGACTTTCTTCCTCTTCCGCTTTTCTCCCCCTTTTTTTAAGTTTTTTTTTTATCTGCAAGAAAAAGAAAAGTTAGGACGGTATAAAAAAATAAAAAAGATCAAAAACTATTATTTTAATGCCTTTCCCGGCAACGGCACCAAAAACTTGGTAGATCCGCGGGGTTGTCGTTAAAACACCGTGGCTATCAGTTTAAAATACGACTTCTTAAATATTTAAAAATGCGTAGCAAAGGAGTCGGGTCGAATCCACAAAGAAGGCGATGTTTAGGATTTGAAATCTTTTGATCTTGTAAAAAAATATTTGAAGTCGAAAATATAAAAAAAAATTAAAATTGGGCAGGAAAAGTAAACTTGCACAGGCACTATGATCTATTATAGATCCTAGCATCTACTTGCAGACAAGACGAAAGACAGGAGTTAAAAAGAGATATTGCATTGATTGAAATTTAAGGTCTAGATACAATGCAAAAAAAAACTAAATTAACAAAACAAGTAACAAAGATAAGAACAGATCGGCGCAGCCTCGTCGGGAAGATAGCTCCTTCCTTCGTACTCCGTGGAGCGAACTGGGCTTCCTCTGCGTCTTTTTCTTTGGATCTTGATCTCAGAGAGAGAGAAGGCTGGAAGATGGTATAGGGACACGCTCTCCTTTGAGAAACCTCACTCCCAAAAGCCAACCCGTAACCCAAGCAATACCCTTTATCCTGTACCTTGTCTTTTCTCCGGGATCCCCCTGTCTTGTGCTATGGAGTTCATTTTATAATTGATCGGAGAGGAGACCTCATGGCACACTAGCGATGTGGGACAAAATGAATACCGTGACCGCCATTGCTGCTCCGTTGATTACGCCGCGGAGCTCGTGGAGAACGCCCAGCGTCCGTCAACCCATGGAGAATGCCCAGATCATGCCGTGACGACCGCTTGGCAACGCCCATGGAGAAGCTCTGCTCGCGGACTACTCGTGCCCGTGGATTGCGCTCCGACAACGTGGAGAACATTCGTGCCCGTGGACTGCCTGTGGAGAACATGGAGAAGCTTGGTCGTGCACGTGGAGCCATCGTGGAGGGCGTGGGCTGCGCGTGGAGGAGCTTGGCCGCGTGTGGAGGAGCTCGGCAATGCGTGGAGGAGCTCGGCAACGCGTGGAGGAGCTTGGCCATGGAGAACATGGGCTGCCTCCTCTTGTTTGCCGCCGAAAAACGCCGCCACCGACCGTCAAAGCACCGTCGGAGCTTCTCCTCCGGCCAGGGACACCGTCGGCGTGCTTCCCCGCGAATTTCGGCGCCTCTGGAGGGCTGTGGTCCACGGCCTATTCCGTGGACCGGCAGCCATGGCTTCCGGTGAACCAAACAACGATTTGTAAAATGGACCGGCTGCTCCCAAAAGCATGCAGCATCAAAATATGTGCAAAAATCTTAGAAAATTCATAACTTCTTCATTTCAAACCTGATTTAAGTACCGTTTGCGTCGTTGGATTCCATAAATCAAGCTCTACCTATTGGCGGGTTTCAAACTTATTAATTTTACCGATTCCATGATCATTAATTATAATTATTGAATATTTTATTAATCATTTAAATGGGTGTGTGGTGCTTTGACTTGAAATCTATTTTTCATGAACGTACTCTAATTTCACATTTTTCAAAGATATTTTTAAAATAATTAATTTGCAAGAAAGTCCAAATTAATTATGAAATTAGGTTATTAAAAGAATGTTAGCACCAATAATTAACTAAAATACTTAAAATAATCGTGTAAATCCATGATTTCATCTCTGACCTTGTTTTACTGGTCCGGAAACTTGGAGATCCTGAGGTGAAGGAGTCCAAGGTCCGGCGCCAGCTCATAAGCTACAGGCCACAGCGATAAGATCAGCAACAGATTGGTTCACCAGGTAGGGGGAAGAATAGCAACCCTGCGCAAGCAAGCCCCTCGTAAGCAAGAGAATAGCTCAACCATGGTGGTGACACATGGATGCGAAGCCTCCACCAGCCGAGTGGGAGAGGTTCCCTCTCCTATGGGCCGCACAGCTCGGAGAGGGAACTTCCCGCTCCTCCTCCTCAGCTTTCTCGGTGGACGGTCCTTTTGCAGCCATCATCCAGTAGCTGCAAATGCAGACTATAGCTGTGCGGCAGCTGCAGCATTAGCAGCGCTCCCTGGCCACTCAGCCCCAGCCAGGGACCCCCGCGGCCCGAGCCAGCGAGCCCCCACAGAAGCCTACGCTCCATTCAGGGCAGGCCATCCCATCCGCGAGCAGTAACCAACCCCCGCGGAGCCATCAGACTCTCGCGAAAAGAAACCACACCGGTTCGGCATATCACGAGAGTCGATCCCCGACCGACGATCCTGAAGCCGTCCGGCATAGCAGGCACCACTGAGAAAGGCCCCTCGCCGCGATCAATCGGCACCTCCTTCTCCAGCAACCTCGGTGGAAGGTTCCACTGATGAGGCCATCAGGCGCTTGGCTGAGAGGCTTCTGGAGGAGAATGATCGCAAATTGGTGGAGTTCTCCCGTCGCTTCGCCAACATGCAGGGCTCCCCAAGTGAGCCAGTGGGCTACAATGCCCAACCACCCTTCTCCCGAGAAATCCAAGAGGAACCGATCCCGAATCGGTTCCGCATGCCTCAGGTAGATCCCTATGACGGCTCCACCGACCCCTTGGACCACCGGAGAGCTACAAGGCTCTCATGAGAGTCCAGGGGGCGACAGACGCTCTCCTATGCATTGCCTTCCCGGCCACCCTCTGGAAGGCTCCTCGAGTCTGGTTCACCCTCCTCGAGCCAGAATCTATCAGCTCCTTCCATCAGCTGGAAGAAAAGTTTGTGGCACACTTCGACACTTGCCGCAAGGTGCCAAGGGAGGTGGATAGCCTCTTCTTTATTCGCCAGCAGGACCAGGAGCCACTACGGGATTATGTCACCCGCTTTAAGACTGCAGCCCTGGAGATTTATAGCCTGGACGAGCCTGTCGCCATGCTGGCATTGAAGCGAGGGCTCAGGACCTCCCGCCTGACGTATTCCCTAGACAAGAAGCCCCCCAAGACATATTCTGAGCTCCTCCTCCGTGTCCACAAGTACATCCGCACTGAAGAGGCCGACCGTACCAGGCGAGAGATGGACAGGAAGCCTTCGAAGAAGCCTACCCCGAAGTATGTCCCTGGGACCCGGAGGCCTGGACCACCTGCAGACTTCCATCCGGATCCGAGGCTGAAGAACGATTCTGCTCTAGAGCGAACCTTCACCCCTCTCCTTTCTCCAAGAATGAAGATCCTCATGGAGATCGAGCGAACGTTACCTTCGCCGACCTCCTCCTCAGAACCCAAGAAACAGTCGCGACAAAACTAAGTACTGACCAGTTTCATCGCGACCACGGCCACGACACGGAGGAGTGTCATAATCTGAAGCAGGAGATCGAGGAGCTGATCAAGGGGACTACCTCAGGAAGTTCGGGAGGAGCAAGTCCCAGCAAAGGACCAGCCACTCATGGCCCTTCCCCCCGTCCCTGCAGTTGACAACCACCCTACGGAGAAACTTGTGGGCATGATCTCTTGGGGATAGGGCGCGTGTCGAAGAGAGCCCAGGAGACAGGAGACCTGGAGAATGTACTCCCCTTTGAAAAGATGAATGAAAATGAAAATGTAAACAATGATGCAGTGGTGGTCGAGATGACCATCGCTAAGCATCCTGTACATTGCAGTATGGTGGATAGTGGGAGCTCTACTGACATACTTTTTTATGATGCTTTCTCCCGGATGAGTTTGTCTCATGATCGGCTAAAGCCAGTGCACACCCCTCTCATGGGCTTCATCGAAGATTCCGTGGGGGTCGAAGGGGAGATTACTCTCCCCGTTATCGTCGGATCCCCACCCTGGCAGAGCACGGTCATGATGACCTTCACTGTCGTTCGACTCCCATCACCTTACAATGCTATCCTGGGCCATCCATGTCTCAACCAACTGGACGCGGTCATCTCCACCAAAAGGTTGCTGGTGCAGTTCCCTACCGCCATTGGGATGGGAGTGATGAGGGGGATGGCCCAGCCTGTCCCGCATTGCTTACAAGCTGTCCCGGGAACCAGAGTGCCGAGCTCGGCTCTGACATCGTCGACCTCGACCAGAGGGTGCAAGACCCCAGGAGAGACCCTGTAGAGCACTTATTAACATACCCCCTTGGCTCGGATCCTAAGAAGACAGTGTAGGTAGGAGCCTAGCTCCCGGAGGATGAACGAGCTCGCCTGCTGGATTTCCTCCGGGCAAACACGGATGTGTTCGCCTGGTCTGCTGTGGATATGCCAGGTATTCCCTTGGAAGTTATCACCTACCAACTGAAGATTGATCCGAGGTGCCACCCGGTCTGCCAGAAGAAGAGAAGTTTTGCCACAGAAAGACAGAAGGCAATCAATGAAGAAGTGAAAAAGCTTCTCACTATCGGCTTTGTACGAGAAATACAGTACTCTAGTTGGCTGGCGAACGTAGTAATGGTGAAGAGAGTAACGGCAAGTGGAGGATCTATGTAGACTATACCGACCTCAACCAAGCTTGCCCGAAGGACAGTTTCCCACTTCCTAAAATCGACTAGCTCATGGACACTACCTCGGGACATCGCCTCCTCTCTTTCATGGATGCCTTCTCTGGGTACAACCAGATCCGAATACACCAGGAGAACGAGGAGCACACTACCTTCGTCACGGATCGCGAGACCTACTGCTATAAGATGATGCCGTTCGATCTCAAGAACGCAGGCGCCACGTACCAATGTTTGGTCAATAAGGTCTTCAAGGACCAAATTGGCCGCAACATGCAGGTGTACGTGGACGACATGCTGGTGATGAGCAAGCCAACCTCGAACCACGTCAGCGACCTGGCAGAAACCTTCAATAACCTCCATCTTCACCAATAAAGCTGAACCCGGCGAAGTATGCTTTCGGCATGTCTGCGGGGAAGTTCCTCGACTTCATGGTGACACAAAAGGGATAGAAGCCAACCCGGAGAAGGTTCAGGCAATCCTAGACATGGAGAGCCCATCTCTAAAAAGCAAGTGCAGCGACTCATCGGCCGGATGAGCTACCCTGAGCCGGTTATCTCAAGGTTCGCTGACTGCTGCCAGCCCATCTTCAAGATGCTAAGGAAGATGCACGACTTCACTTGGATGAAGGAGTGCCAGGAGGCGTTTGAAGAACTGAAGAAGATGTTGGCGTCGCCGCCATTGCTCTCCCAGCCAGAGGAAGGAGAGGAGCTCCTTCTGTACCTAGCGGTCACTCCGGAGTCGTCAGCTCGGTCCTGATCCGGACAGATGACAAAGGAATCCAGAGGCCGGTGTATTACACGAGCAAACTCCTCCACAACATGGAGCTCAGGTATTCTCGATCAAGAAAACTGATTTTTGCACTAATCGTGTCCGCCCCAGCCTTACCTAGCGCACCCCCATCGTGGGTCCGACTGGACGGATCAACCACTGAAAGCGGTGATCAGCCGACCTGACATGTCTGGACGCCTAGCGAAGTGGACGTTGAAGCTCAGTGAGTTCGACATCGCCTACCGGCGGAGGTCGGCCATGAAGGCATAGGTACTCGCTGATTTTTTGGTTGAGTGTGCAGGCCTGGACGAGGGGCCGGAAGAGAGCCCCTAGAACCGACAGCCAGAGCTTGGACCATAGGAGGACATCTGGATCCTTCATGTGGACGGGGCCTCGAACTCCGGCGGGAGTGGAGCCAGACTCATCCTCGCCAAAAATAAGGGGGTTGTCACCGAATATGCGCTCCGCTTCCAGTTTACTGCCACCAATAACCGGCGGAGTATGAAGCACTCCTCGTGGGGCTCAGAGTTTCCCGCGAGCTGGGTGTGGCCTGCCTCAAGGTCTTTACCGACTCACAGCTGGTGGCCGGGCATGTCTCGGGAGAGTACGAGGCACGGGATCCCCAAATGGCAAAGTACCTGGAGCTCGTGCGAGCGAGCGCGGTGAGTTTTAGACCCTTCAGCATCTCTCACATCCCGTGCAGGGAAAACGCTCGCATGGATGCCCTTTCCTGCCTGGCAACCTTGCCGGACTCATCGCTGGGCCATGCCTACATCGAGCACCTTCAAGCCCTGAGCTATGACACCCATGGAGGTCCAGCAGGTCAACCCGAAGCCCAGCTGGATAGACAAGTACGTCAAGAACATCACCAACGGCACCTTGCCGATGATCGAGCAACGACTGGTCTCATCAAGAGGAAGGCCGCACGATTCATGTTAATGGACGGGCTACTGTACCGGAGGTCCTACTTCTGCCAGCTCCTCAAGTGTCTGAGATCCACCGAAGCCGCACTCGTGCTCCAGGAGATCTATGAGGGCATATTTGGGAACCACGTGGGGGGTAGGACACTGGCGTATAAGGCCCTCCGCTAAGGCTACTTCTGGGAGACAATGAGAGAAGACAAGGCTAACTTTGTGAAAAGGTATGATCGATGCTAGCGGCACTATTGTACCGCCCAGCCTGCCGCTCCACTCTCCCAGCTCTCCGCCTCCTGGCCGTTCGCTCAGTGGGGCAGGATCTTCTCGAACCTTTCCCCCCAGCATCCGGATAGCGAAGTTCTGATTGTGGCTATCGACTACTTCACCGAAGTGGGTCGAGGCCGAGTCGTTGCCCGGAATCACAGCAGAGGCAAATGTCACCAAGTTCCTTTGGAAGTCGATCATCTGCCGTTTCGGCTTACCCCACACCATCATCACCGACAACTGATGCCAGTTCGACTGGGGGAGTTCAAGGAGTTTTGCAATGACCTCGGATTCATCATCATTTCAATTCGGTGGCGCATCCTTAGACCAACGGAGAAGCCGAGGTGACGAACAGAACTATCCTGCAAGGTCTTCGAACAAGACTAGACCAGGCCAAGGGAAGGTGGGCGGAGGAGCTTCTAAGCATCCTATGGGCGTACCATACCATCCCAAGGACGGCCACTGACGAGACCCCCTTCAACCTCGTCTCGATGCGGAAGCAGTTATTCCGGTAGAGCTCAGCCTGCCGACCTTGCATGTAGAGCAGTACAACGAGGCTGAGAACCCGGCGCGGCTGCTACTGAACTGGATCTCCTTGAAGAAACAAGGGACAGGGCCCGAGTTCGGATGGCGACCTACCGGCAACGAGTGGCCAGATACTACAACTCCAGGGTGTGGCCGAAGTCCTTCCGCCCGGGAGATTTAGTGCTGAGCCGTGCTGAGGTTTCCCAGCCATGGGAGTGCGGCAAGCTCTCCCCAAATTGGGAAGGCCCTTTTAGGGTGGCCGAGGCACTCCCCCATGGAGCATATTACCTGGAGGAGCTCGACGGATCCCGGTTTTCGTGGACTTGGAATGCCTCAAACTTGAGGATGTATTACTAATAGTGTAAGGCCTCTTAAACTTTAACAATGAAATCTTTTTTTATAAAATGTCTGTTCTCGTCTCGTAAAACAATCGCCATCCAGTTCTTAGTTCAGCGAGCGGGGGCATAGCGGAGAGCCTTCAAAGGCGCAAAGTCCCCGGCCGAAAGATCTTCGAAGGCGCGAAGTCCCCTTCCACAAAAATCCTGGAGTTCAGTCTGGAGTGCCGCATGGAATTAAATTCCAGCATACGACCCCGGAGTTCAGTCTGGAGGAAGTTTCGAAAACTTAAGTCCTAGTCCGACTAATCCCGGAGTCCAACTCGGAAGGTCGCGCAAGGCTTAACTCCCGCCTACGGTCCCGGGGTTCAGTCCGGAAGTTCGCACGGAACCTAATTCCAAAGCGAAGTCCTGGACCTCGGTCTGGAAGGTGGGCGGAACCCAGTTCCCCCCACAATCCCGAAGTTTAGCTCGGAATGCTCCACAAGACTCAGTTCCGGTGGTTGGCCCGGAGTTCAGTCCGGAGGATGCTCAAAAAAAAAAAAAAAAGAGAGAGAGAAAAGAAAACCTAAGTCTCTCGCGAGCCGCGGCTTAGGAAGCCCCCGCCAGAAACCAGGAGGTCTCCAAGGCTTGTCTTGGATCGGCAACTCAAATTGCACACAAAAAAAAAAAAGAGCAAAAGGGAGACAAAGCAGAATGTTGGAAAATGACTTTCATTTCTACTGAAAGGTATTTTACAAAGGAGGGCCTCGACAGGCCGGGTGACCCAAAGAAGCAGAAAAAAAACCTATACATCAAACAAAATGAAAAAGAAGCCCCAAGGCTACTTCACCGCATCCGCGTCCTCCTTCGGCTGGGGGGCACCTTCGCCGTCGCCGGCATCATCAGAAGGCCGCACGGGGGCCGCCGCATCAGCACCCTCTGCAGCAGCTAGAGCTCCCTCATCGGGTTCCTCCCTCTGGCTGCCCAAGATGACCCCATTGAGATCGAGCTCGGGGAAGGAGCCTACCTTCTCCCGGCACATCTCGAAGCCTTTCAGGAAGGAGTCGACCGTCGCTTCGCGTAGCTCCGCCCTAAACTTCTTAGATGCCCGGAATCTCGGCATGGCCTCCTGCGCCTCCTTCGAGAGGCCTCCAATAGCCCGTTGATGTAGGAGTTCTTCTCCTTGGCCGTGCTAAGCTCCTTGAGGACCTCTTCGACCCGGCACTCCAGCGACCGGGACTGAGCCCTGAGGCGCGATACCTCCACCACATCATCCTTGGCACGGCATTGGCTCAAGATCCTCTCTTTAGATAGAGAGGTCTCGAGCTCCCTTACATGCCCTTCGACGCGACCCAGGTCCTCCCGGAGGACCTGGTTGCTCCCCCGTAGCTCGAACCCTTTCTCCAGGAGGTCCTTCACATCGGCCGCGAGTTTGTCAAGTCTCTTCTCCTTCTCGGCATCTTTCCTTGCCGAGCTGGAGAGGAAGTTCCTCAGCAGCAACACGTTAGTCCCGATCTATGTCAAAAAGAAGATAAGTGTTAAAAAGACCCAACTGGGATATTAAAGGAAAGAGTTCGGAGCTTACCGTGAAGAGCAGGGGGAGGATTCCAAGTAGCGCGTTGGCATAGTCCCGGTCGCTCCTCAAGCGACGGTCCCGGGGCATACAAGCGAACTCCATCATCATCTCCGCGAGCCCTTGATCGTGAATGACAGAGGAGCTGGTGTTGAGTCCCGAAGGTGGAGGATGAGCTCGGTAGCAGGCTGAGCAGCTGCCCCTCCGCTGTGCGGTGCGGCCGTCGGTGGGGCCGCCACTGCCCTGGTGGCCGTCGCAGGGATGATCGGCGCGGTAGCCACAGCAGGCGTCGCCCGGGGAGGTTCCGGCCTCCCCTCACCCTCAGCCCTGTCAAGCTCGACGACGAGCATGTTGGGTGCGCGAGACTGGGGTGGTCTGGGGGCAAGGCCCGTGGCTATGGGGCCAATAGGAGCTGGGGTCAGCCTGGATGCCTGGCTCGCCTCGGTGCGGGCCTTCTTTGGTGGAGCCTCCTGGCCCCTTCAGCGGTGCCCCTCTTCCGGACGCCCTCCATCAAGCTCTCAACGGAGAACTTCATCCCTGGAGAAAGAAAACGGTCAGGCCAGTTCAAGAAGAAAACCTGGGGTCTCACCTAGCGCCCGGATTGGACTGATTCCTGCCTCGAACAAATTCTGCTCCGAGAGCAGGACATCAAGAGCTGGAACCACGTCACCAGCATCTGTGTGTAGACCTCCTGTCTGCCGGCTCGACCTGGGAGTTTCGATTCGGGGACCGGTCTGGCTCACTCCAAGCCCAGTCGACATCCTGGATCGAGGCAAAGAAGAAGCGGTTCTTCCATCCCTTGATCGATGTGGGGAGGTCGAACCTAAGGCACCTAGGTCGGGGAGAAAGATACAACCAGCCATCATCGGTAGTAGAGTAGCGTTTCAGGATGAAGAGGGCCCTGAACAGTGAGAAGCGGGCAACAAACCCGTGAAAGTGACAGAAGACAATGAAGGCGAAGATGACCCGAATGGCATTGGGAGCCAACTGGGCCGGGACCAGGCAGAAGTGACTGAGAAAGGAGAGAAAGAAAGGGTGAAGGGAAAAACAAAGACCCCCGACAAGGAAGTCCTCGTAGAAAGCAATCCTCCCTGGGCCGCTTGAGGTTGCTCGGTCCCTCGGACCTGGGAGCGAAAGTTGGATTGAATCCGGGACCCCATACATGTTCCGGATCCAGGAGAGATCATCTCCGGTCATCGTCGAAACGTAACTGGAGGGACCAGAAAATGAGACCTCTGCCATCGAAGGAGGAAGGGCAGAGATGGGACGTGCGGAAACAATGGGGGAGACCTAGGATCCCTAGGGATGCCTATGGTCACAGTCCCTGGCTGTAGTTGCCTCAAGACCTCTACCGGGATCTCTTCCCCCTCTAAGGAGGAAGGCAATGGAGTCCTCAACCGGAAAGGACCAGCCTCGTCCGGATTAGAAGAAACGTGACGACGACAGGCCATCAGGAAGGAAGAAACGAGAAGGAGATGGGTTCAGGGTGACACTGAATCGGAAGGAAGAAAAGGAAAGAAAGGTGTCGCAGGCACTCACCAGGATGTTTTGTACCGGAGGAGTGGTAACCCTGGAGATGAAGAAAGATCGCTGCAACCACCGGTGATATGTGAGAAAGCTAAGAGACCTCGTTTCCGGAAAATCCCCCTCCTTTTCAAACTCAATCAACAGCGACCGTACGCCTCTTTTTGGCTCGGGCCATCAGATGACCACCATACGGAGACACACCCGACATCGACGCTTCGGTCCGATGGAAACTGCCTCGAGTTCGAAACGACGTATTAATGGCCCGTCAGACGCGCGGACATGGTGGCCTCCCACAGGGCCTCGGGCACGATGGACGTGGCGGCGGCGATCATGGCAATTATGGCACGGGATTTCCTCCTTTTTCCACGTCATCTCTGCATTAACTCCCCATGCCCCAAACCACGATGCTTCGATGGGACTTGGGGATGGGGGCAACTGATATGGCAACATCGCTGACGTCGAGTGCATGTCAGATCCAGCTAGATATCGTCGGTGCCACGTGGATTTTTCTTTCAAAATTTTCCCCGGGACGAGGCGCTCCTGCTCCTTCGCCAGGTGGCACCCTAAGATGGGTCCATCTCGGCCGAAGTCGAGCCCTCCTCTGTCACTTCGCCAGGTGCCGCCTAGGAGGGGTCCACCTCGGTCAAAGCTGGCGGCCTCTGCTCCCTCGCCAGGTGGCACCCCAAGACGAGTCCACCTCCATCGAGGTCGAGCATGGCGCTCCTGCTCCTTCGCCAGGTAGCACCCTAAGATGGGTCCACCGAGGTCAAAGTCGAGCCCTCCTCTGCCACTTCACCAGGTGTCTGCCCAGGAGGGGTCCACCTCGGCCGAAGCTGGTGGCCTCTGCTCCCTCGCCAGGTGGCACCTCAAGACGGGTCCAACTCTGCCGAGGTCGAGCCTGGCGCTCCTGCTCCTTCGCCAGGTGGTACCCCAAGATGGGTCCACCTCGATCAAAGTCGAGCCCTCCTCTGCCACTTCGCCAAGTGTCCGCCTAGGAGGGATCCACCTCGACCAAAGCTGGTAGCCTCTGCTCCCTCACTAGGTGGTGCCCCAAGATGGGTCCACCTCAGCCGAGGTCGAGCCAGGCGTTCCTGCTCCTTTGCCAGGTGGCACCCTAAGATGAGTCCACCTCGACCGAAGTCGAGCCCTCCTCTGCCACTTCGCCAGGTGTCCGCCCGGGAGGGGTCCACCTCAGCCGAAGCTGGCAGTCTCTGCTCCCTCGCCAGGTAGTGCCCCAAGACGGATCCACCTCAGCTGAGGTTGAGCCAGGCGCTCCTGCTCCTTCGCCAGGTGGCACCCCAAGATGGGTCCACCTCGGTCGAAGTCGAGCCCTCCTCTGCCACTTCGCCAGGTGTCTGCCCAAAAGGGGTCCAACTTGACCGAAGCTGGCGGCCTCTGCTCCCTCGCTAGGTGGTGCCCCAAGACGGGTCCACCTCAGCTGAGGTCAAGCCAGGTGCTCCTGCTCCTTCGCCAGGTGGCACCCTAAGCTGAGGTCAAGCCAGGTGCTCGATCGAAGTCAAGCCCTCCTCTACCACTTCGCCAGGTGTCCGCCCAGGAGGGGTCCACCTCGGCCGAAGCTGGCGGCCTCTGCTCCCTCGCCAGGTGGCGTCCCAAAACGGGTCCACCTCGATCGAAGTCAAGCCCTCCTCTACCACTTGCCAGGTGTCCGCCCAGGAGGGGTCCACCTCGGTCGAAGCTGGCGGCCTCTGCTCCCTCGCCAGGTGGCGTCCCAAAACGGGTCCACCTCAGCCGAGGTCGAGCCAGGTGCTCCTGCTCCTTCGCCATGTGGCACCCCAAGACTCCACCTCGGTCGAAGTCGAGCCCTCCTATGCCACTTTGCCAGGTGTCCGCCCAAGAGGGGTCCACCTCGACCGAAGCTAGCGGCCTCTGCTCCCTCGCCAGGTGGCACCCTAAGACGGGTCCACCTCTACCGAGGTCGAGCCTGGCGCTCCTGCTCCTTCGCCAGGTGGCACCCCAAGATGGGTCCACCTCGACCGAAGTCGAGCCCTCCTCTGCCACTTCACCAGGTGTCCACCCAGGAGGGGTCCACCTCGGCCGAAGCTGGCGGGCCTTTACTCCCTCGCCAGGAGGTGCCCCAAGACGGGTCCACCTTAGTCGAGGTCGAGCCAGGCGCTCCTGCTCCTTCGCCAGGTGGCACCCCAAGATGGGTCCACCTTGGCCGAAGTCGAGCCCTCCTCTACCACTTCGTCAGGTGTCCGCCCAAGAAGGGTCTACCTCGGTCGAAGCTAGCGGCCTTTGCTCCCTCGCTAGGTGGCACCCCAAGACGGGTCCACCTCAGCCGAGGTCGAGCCAGGTGCTCCTGCTCCTTCGCCAGGTGGCACCCCAAGCTGGGTCCATCTCTACCGAAGTCGAGCCCTTCTCTGCCACTTCGTAAGGTGTCCGCCCAGGAGAGGTCCACCTCGGCCGAAGCTGGCGGCCTCTGCTCCCTCGCTAGGTGGTGCCCCAAGATGGGTCCACCTCAGCCGATGTCGAGCCAGGAGCTCCTGCTCCTTCGCCAGGTGGCATCCCAAGATGGGTCCACCTCGGCCGAAGTCGAGCCCTCCTCTGCCACTTCGCCAGGTATCCGCCTAGGAAGGGCCCACCTCGGCCGAAGCTGGCGGCCTCTGCTCCCTTGCCAGGTGGCGTCCCAAGACGGGTCCACCCCAACCGAGGCCGAGCCAGGCACTTTTACTCCTCCGCCAGGTGGCAACCCAAGACAGGTCCACCTCGCCAAAATAGGCCCCACTCTGCAAAGCCTCTAGGGGTCAGAGGCACAGGCCACGAGGTCGCTGCTAGAGTCAGCATGCAGCGCGTCCCGTACAGGGCGCCTAGTACGGCCCATAGTAGTGCACGAAACCTCGTTTATATCATTTAAGGAAGGCCCCGCGTCCGACGTATTGAATCGTTGCGATCAGGGGCCTGGAATCCAGAAAATCCACAGTCAACGCCCGAGATAAGGGCTCCCGCGCTTGGCTCGAGATCCCGCCAGATTCTCCCTTGTGATAACACGACGGACGAGGCGAGCTCGCCGCTTAACTCCCAGGCTCGAAGAGGAGGGGGGAGAGGGGCCAGAGACCATCGGGAGCCTCCGACGGGAGGGAGAAAAAGCTGAGGGTGGTCCGGTGGTATAAAAGGGACGGTGAAAGCGGACGAAAAGGTAAGGCACAAAAAAGGGAAGCACATCGAGGGATAACGATGCTGGGGGCTCCCGGAAGTTCCCAGATGCAAGTCCGACAGGTCCAGTGCAGGAAACTGGGCATCAACCCCTCTCTTTCCCACACTTCTTTCATAAAACCTCCTCTGAGCACGGGAATCTATCGAAGACCGCCTTAGTGGACCTGTTCCATCTTTCCGTGCGCTAAGTTGACCGTTGGAGTGCCCCCACCGGAATCCCCGGCCCGGGTCTCTGACCTTGTTTTGCTGGTCTAGAAACTTGGAGATCCCGAGGTGAAGGAGTCCAAGATCCGGTGCCAGCTCATAAGCTACATGCCACGGCGGTAAGATTGGCAACAATAAGCATCAAACTCGTCTAAAAAAAGATCGAAAGATAATATAGTGGTTTCAATTATTTGTTCGGGTACTTCCAATATATTATGGAAAGTTTGTCTCTTGCTTGTACTAGCTCTTCTTTCCTTGATCTGTTTGACTTTTTCTCGACTCCAGTCTTAATTCTATTCTCTCTTGGATGACTTTTCATGATAATTTGGTCAAGATCTTATATCAGAAGTTATGTACTTTGCTTACCTACATAGTTAGTATCTACAGCTTTTCTAAATAATGATATTAAATCTTTCATCACTAAATTAAATGCATCTTCAGACATGGAGGCTATCTCTGCAAGCTTCATCATCCGATGACTCATCAAAGCAATCTACGATCAATAACATATAACATTTGTATTAGGATTTCATGACATATAATAGATTTTTGTAAACATAAACAAGACATCTGAATTTAAATAATTCCTTGACTGTGTACTATGATTTTTATATACTTTTATCATAAATTGAGTATTGCATTCGAAATCGTTGATTTGGTATTTCATGTCCTTGCACCATCTCTTTAAAAAGTACTTATCTGGGATACGAAATACATCGTTTTGATAAAGAACTAATAAGGCATGCCTACACAAGTAACCCTTGACTGAAAGGATCTATACTGGCATTTAACATCCTCCAAAATTTTATTATATGAAACGATATAATTTTTATAATCTCCTTCTTCATTCCATCAACTTCAATTCTTTTAAATGATTTAACAGAATATATATCATAGTTGTCAACTTCTTTAATTAATTTAGCATTTGATGTAGCCATTTCAAGGACCTCATTCTAAAATTTTTGAATATACACTTATATATTTTCCTGCTACTTGCCTCTCAAAAGGAGATGATGTCTTTAGAAAAGCATTCATTTGTAATGTTTTATTATCTTCCATATTTTCTACCTCATCTTTTCTCCAAGACATCTTCGTACTTATCGATGAATTCCTTGAGTATAGTCTTTGGATTTATAAACCATCAAAGAAGTATTTGATGCTCTTGCTCCTTGTGAAGTTGACATCCCTGTACATAATTATAAAAGAATCATTAAATATACAAAGTTTGTTAGAAATTTATAAACATGAACATTAATTAATCATAATGACTTAGAAACCTATGAAGAATATATTCTCAAGGTAAATTAGAACCCATTTATCCCAACATTTATAAATGTCATTTAACCAATCTACAGCATTGCTTCTTCATATTTCTCCATGAGATGTGCCCACCTTTCCTCGAAAAATATATGGTAACTGAATCAATATCACATCTTCAAACTCAACCATAAATTTGAGATTTGTAATGCAAATATGGCCAATCTTTTCAAGAATCTTCTTTAATATATGCCAAAGACAAAATTTATATCATACATTGGAAAAAACCTTCCTAACAGGAGCTTCGATTGTCTTATCTTAGTCAGTTATGATGGCATTAGGTTATTGACCACCATTTGCATCTAGCCATGATTAGAATACCTATTTAAATGTCTCAGCCCTCTCATCTGATAACAATATGCAACCAAGCAATGTGGACTATCCATGATGGTTGACTTTAACAATGGACAAAGTGGTATTTGATATATATTTGTCAAATAGGTTGAGTCAAAAATCAGTACATTACTAAAATAAGTGTTTGCTAATCTTGACCTAGGATGGATCTAGAAGACAGATCTGAGCTATCCATTATCATTTAGATCTAAAGTATAAAAGAAATTTATATTTTTACTTGTATTTGTATGAAATGAATCATCATTGACTGTACATCTTTTTCTTTCAGTTGACTCTGATATTCCCGATAGATAAAATTATGAGCATCCTTCTCTATGAAATCTAATTATCTTCTAGTCCCTTTCATTCTTGCCATGGCAAAGTATATTTGAATTATGGAAATATTCATGGCATGTAAATTACTGATCTCTACCTTTTCTAATGCGATGATCTTTTTATGGGACCGTAGATAACTAGTTGATGATATGGACAACTCATGATTATGTTCTAGAAAAATATCATCCAATATCCACTTACTATTTTTGAAATTTAGTCTTGCTTTTATCGAAGCCTTGTAATCAATTTTGCTAGTATCCCTAGGATTCATGAAGTTATCAGTTTTTCTAGATTTTCTTTGCCACCACATGCCAAGTGATTAAAGCATAATTTTGTTGTTGTTGGACCTACTACACACTGTTATAATTCCAAAACTTACTCTTCTTGCATATCCATTATAGAAATTGCATACATCATTTGTTGAATTGAACTCCATTCCAATTTGAGGATCAACAAAATCATTCTCTGCATTATTGATATAAAAATTGATTAATTACAAAAATATGACCTAGAAAGATTTCAATGTACCTACCAAATTGGCTTATAGAACATATACCTGACAAACATGACCAGGAAAGCAATCAAATCTTGGTGGATTGGCATGAGAATCCAAGGAAGAATCACTGAACATCACACACATGATTTGTTACTCATAGCCCAGGCGATTATAATAACATTGGTTGTTGTATGACCATGAGTACAAATACATTGATGGATTTTGCATAGCTCTATATAAATTAAAGGGATCAAAGGTACAAAATCTAATATGATTAAGATGATTTGGGATATGATGAGTGTTGGCGTGGAGTCCTTGTATTAGCCGGTCGGAGCTACTATGCCGCAGGACCGCTCCCTGGTTCACCTGCAAAACAGGTTCCTTGCCGGAGTTGTTCCGGCAGGGGACACTCCGATGCCTAAGTCAGTGGCAGATCCCAGCCACAGAATGGGAAGACTGTCGAGAGTAATAGAGAAAAGTGCTTAGAGTATGGGTAAATCTGTGAGTATTTGCATACCTCCCCAGCCATTCTTCTTACCACCATTTAAAAGGAGGCCTCCGGCCTACGGCCCGCTCTTTTTTCGATGATTATGGGGAGTCAATTTCTTCCATGATTGGCAATCGTGGATTGTCATTGAGCGGTTCCGGCCAGATCGGAGGCGTGGCAGCTGGAGTTGCGCGCCATGATCGTGGCATGGAGAGTGTCGATTGTAACCGTTGGTTACAGTTGCCTATTTGGGCCAGATCGTGGTCCCATCTTCGGGTTTCCCCTTTGCGTGGGCCGAAGACTTGGCGTTTGTCCCGGGGCCGGAGATTGTATTTACAGTTGGGACCGAAGAGCGTGTCTTCGAAAGTCGATGAGAAACTTGGTCTTCGGTCAGGGCCAAAGACGTCGTCCGAAGTTCTGTCCTTCGGATGTCGTAGTCCGATGGGAAGCCTTGGGTTGCTTGTAATTGGCCTAGCCTTTCCCTGGTCCGAAGTCCGTGGTCTGGAGAAAAAGGACTTCGGCCAGTCGAACCGAAGTTCGGTTCGTAGCTGAGCCGGGATATCCCAACAATGAGTTTTTAGAGCAATGATGTATAGTTTAATAGTGACTATCATGCTCACTAAGGCAAGAACTAGACAGAGCTGGCTTGATGGGCTTCGGGTTGGTCGTAAATTAGGTCGGGCTTCGGGTCGAGTTTTATATAAATCGAGCCGGCTTCGAGCTTTATATTAGAGCCCATTCAATTTTTGGGATGGGCTCGGGCACCCCTTTGGCCTGACCTGGACCAGCCCGAAGCCTGGCCCAAACTAAGCCCGACGCCCCCCCTAAGTTCTCAGTTTTATTTCCTTCCCTTTCTATTTCTTCTCCCGTTCTTCGTTCTCCCTCTTGTTTCCAAGTCCACCCCACCCAATGCCCCCTGCCACTCAACGGCGATGCTGCCCTAGCTTTGATCTCCTCTTCCGGTCAGCGCTTGCATGGTCGCACCTAACGCCCCGACCCCCTGTGCCACCCCACGGTCCCCCTCGGCTCCGAGCCTCCGATCTCACGCCTCCGGCTCCGATATTCCTTCCCGGCCCCGATGCTCACCTCCAATGCCCCCACCCCCCGTGCGACTATGCGGCCCCTTTCCAGCTCTAACCTACCTCCTTCGACCCCAGCACTCACACCTGACGACCTCTGCCCTTGTGCGACCCCGCGGCGCGGCCCCCTTCGGGCTCCGATCTTCCTTCACCAGCACCCCACCTAACGTCCCCTGCCCCCATGCGACCTCGCGGCCCCCCTCCTCGACTCCGATCTCACGGTTTCGGTGCCCTTATATCCTTCATGCTCCGACCAAATCTCATGGGGAGTCAGTGAACCAGACGCTTTTTTTTTTTTGTTCATTTGGACTTGTTTTCGGGCCGGCCCAATCGGGCTCGGGCTAGGTTCGGACTTGATGTATTAAAAGATTTTGGGCATAAACCTGGCCCGAAGCCTAAAAATTTTTTTGGGCCGAGTTTGGACAGGGATATGGTCCAATCAATCCGGCCCACTTGCAACCCTACTGCTAGCTGTTACCTTTCCCGTATGGCCGTACATTCCATTTTTTTGGAATGACTATGAGAGCATATCCAATGAGATTGAGAGTTGAGGCATGTTGATACCTACGTGAATGAGTGGGAGATGTGGTAGGGAGTTCATGGAATTCGTTCACATGGCATACAACATGTGACAATTATCTTAAAATAATATATATATATATATTTCATCACTTGGTTTCATCTTTCCTTAAAAACCTAGATTGTTAGAAAATATTAATTTAATTTCAAAAATGTGATGATACCTTGACAAAACAGTCGTGGCTACTTTATTGGCAGAACATTCATGTGCAAGTGGATCCAATTTGATTTCTTAGGCCTAGCTTACATCAATAATCCTAAGACTAAAGCAGTCTTGACTGTTATTCCATATATTTTGTCCTAGCCTCTTGAATCCTCCATTCTCTCCTATGAATGGCCATACCATATGACAAACAGAAGTGCTTTCGAAACCCTCAAATCCTGTGCAGCTATGAAGTTCATATACATAGATAGAATTCTGATTAGGAAACTCTAACAAAAGACCTATCCAGTTCTATACCATGTCGTATCATATGATTAGATTTATGGTTTCATTCCTTCCATCAAGGTAAAGTAGGCTGTAGATTATAATGGGGAATATTTCATTATACAAACATTTATCATGGCTATCATTCAATGAAAAGAATCTCATGTTGTATTCATACCTGTAGCTTCCCATAAACTGAAGAAACATTCACTATCCTTGGAGATTGTGATAACTGAAGAAGAGGTAGCAGAGCCTCTGTGACTTTCTTGGCTCCATAATAGTTTATGTTCAGACATTCTTCTGCCTTCTTATAAGTCTCTCTAGAAATAAAGAAGCTTGAACCTCCACCACGCTGCTCTGTGTGAAAACGAAGGAATTAATACTTTATTAATGATTAATATATGCAGATATGAATACCAACAAAAACAAAGAAAAAGAAAAAGAAACTTTTAACAGTGAAAAACATGATATAAGCTGCTCCCGTTAGATCATTAAGACAATAATTACAATATTGAATTGAAACCACAGCCATTATTGATGCCAGAGCATCTAAAGTTTAACTTGGTGGGTGCATGTGTTTGATGAGTCCCACATTAGGGCTGCCCCACATTGGACACCCATTATCTTAGGAAGTTTTGATGTAATAAACTTTCTTTCTGAGAACTTATGATGTTATTAGGAAATATTAATAGTTAGAGTTATATTAGACTTGGAGAAAGCCCAACTTGGAAAGGATTCCTAGGGTTCTGTTGTACTATAAATACCCTGGGCATTCTGGAGTGATTTAGTTATTGAATTGGTGAATTGTTGCTGCCTCTTCTTTCTATTATCTCTCCTCGCTTTTAGTGGACTCCTAGGATTTGTGAGTGTGCATATGAGCTGATCCTTGGTGTAGCCGTCCAAGGTGGTGATTCATCCATGGAAGAGAGAGATCAGCCATGCCTCCACCTCCAACAACCATCCATCTTCATTAGAAACTAATTAATAGGTTCATGGATCTCCACTACTGCCTTTGAGGCTTTGACATCTTGTGTTATGCATGTTGTAGTGGGGTTTCTACCTCTCCACAATCAGTTCTATCGACATGCACTTCATTTCTTTTATTTTCAAGATAAGTTCAACACCTCCTAGCATCAATTATATATAGGAAACACCACAATATACTAGAATAGTTACTATTATACTAGCCAAATCATGGTTTTAAGATGTTTTAAAAGTGATGTCAAAGAAATTGGCTGCACTTCCTTTGAGAGTCTGATTCTCTTCAAGAATCCCCGCATTGTTTACCTGAAGGAGTAGAGCAAACAATATATTGTTTAGGCACAAAACTTTGGTAAAGGAGATAAAAAAACTCAATTATTTGAACTTTTAAAAACATTGTTTAGAAATTTGTCCTACTACATCCTGCCATCCTTATATATAATATATGTATATATATATCCATGCCTTGTTGCCATGCAAAATGATCATCCAGTGTTTGTGACAGGATGTGGCCCTCACAAAATTAACTAGCAGAGAGAAAGGGAAATGGAGCAGCATATTTCATGTTTTGGGTGGAAGAATTAAGCAAGAATTGTGGCAGTGCTACCTAGGAAAACAAGGAAGCTTAGATTTCCTTCCTTTACATGCATTATTTTCTTTTAGTTTATGCCTACCGATCCCTTCATTCACGGGCATAACAGGAACCAAGCATGAAAGACAGACGTGACTTTCTTATAACTTCTTTTGATCATCTCAGCAAAACAGCGACAGAAAAAGAGGGTTGAGGGGAAAACTAATAATAGCACAGAATTGATATTTCCCAAATTCCTATCAAAGCATTAAAATGCAGTAAATGTCTATTTGACTTCATCTAACACAAACACACGCTTTCTTTTATAAAATAGTGCTCAACAAAATAGATATTTGTCCACTACCATTACATTTTAATTATCTTATTAATGGCTTTTAGCCAAGTCTAATACAACTTCCATTGATATTGTGGAATAAAACACTCTGGTGACGGATAGACAAGCTAATTAGCTATAGCATGATCAGAAGATATTGTTCCTTTTTCTTCTCCTCTCCTTTGATGGAAAAATTCAAGGTCCATTCAACCTCAAGAAGATATCACAAAAGGGGGACATGAACAATAGCGCCCAACTGAAGGACATTCATCATTAGAACTAACAAATACAAACATATGCAGGAAGATAATTAGTTCTCATGCAAAGATAAGAGAATATATGATTCATATAGGCAATTGAAAATTGAAAGATTTTGTGTCCTTGTCGGGTTGGTGATATCAAATTCTCCATACTTTTGGTTTGGTTGTGGGTGATTTAGATCCAATTCATTGGTTCATTAGTGAGTTGTGATCTTATTGTTTGGGTTCTGCCATTGCCATCCCCTTGTCCTAATATTGTACTAAAATGGCCACCAACAAGTACCAGAAAAAGGCGGGAAAAAGAGGGGGCATGGACAACAATAAGAAAATAAATCCAACAGTTTAAGATTCGAATCATGACATATAATCTCCAATCTCACCAATATATCAAGCCTCCCAAACTGAGACCTGACAAATCTGCCAAAGAAGAAGCACTAGAAGAGTCAGTAACATCTAGCTGATGGAACACCACATCGGATGCTCCTGAGGAGCGAAGCATCTCAACAGCTGAAGTCCCCCTTCCTCGTCGCGTGCCGTCAACAGGACCTGGACTTCGTTGGATGATAGCTGCCTGCATATCTCCAGTCCAATTCCTTTGTTGGCCCCCGTCACTACTGCAATCCTACAGTACAGAGAAATTGGGAATCAAAGATTTAGTACACTGGGTTCAAGGATCATTCAAGAGAGAACACTACCTCTTCGGGGTTCCTCTGCCCAGCGCCTTTTCCATCGCGGATTCAAGGAGATGTTTCGCTGAAACAAAGAGGTCCTGTAACAATGCCCCAAACCTCGCTAAGAAAACTCGACGAAGGCATGAGACATACCAGAACCGGGGACCACAGGTCCACAGTCCCTTGGCATC
Organism: Areca catechu; assembly: GCA_021397845.1. Classification (NCBI taxonomy): domain Eukaryota; kingdom Viridiplantae; phylum Streptophyta; class Magnoliopsida; order Arecales; family Arecaceae; genus Areca; species Areca catechu. The sequence continues at coordinate 632,207 of JAHSVC010000060.1, forward strand.
CTAAAGGGAAGTTTTATTTTTTTATTATATATATATATATATATAATTATATATATATATATATATGGATAATTTAAAAGATCAGAAAAAAAGTTCTGAAGGATATCAATAATAGCCACTGATGAGCGGTGCATTTGTTCTTGACAGAGATCAAATCTTGATAAAAAAATTAGAAATATATATATAATTTATTATATGATGATACACATTCTTTGGCTAGGAATTTATTAAACGATACACATTCCTAGCAACTATAATAAATCCCTGGACTAGGATTTATCAAACGATATACATTTCCCAACATATATATATAATAAATCCCGTTTACTAACGACGATCATATTTCTGACTGGGATTAGGGTAGTAAAAAAATTAGGGATATATATAATAATCCTGTTTACTAACGATGATACACATTCCTGGCTGGGATTGGATAGTAAAAAAAGTTAGGATATATAAATAAATTTGTTTACTAACGACATTCCCTGGCTGGATTGGGTAGTGAAAAATTAGGAATATATATAATAATCCCGTTACTAATGACGAGCACATTCCCTGGCTATGATGGGATAGTGACAAAGTTATGAATATATATAATAAAATCATAATAAAATTTCGTTTACTAACGAGATACACATTCCCTGGTGGGATTGGGATAGTGAAAAAAAATTGTGATTATATAAATAAAATCCCGTTTACTACGACGATACACATTCCCTGACGGGATTGGGATAGTGAAAAAGTTAGGAATTATAGTTGCCGTTCTCGTCGCCGCGCCCGTGCCGAGGATCAGCCGATCCTTCCTGACCGCCTGGGAAGGGAGCCTCCCTTCCTGCGAAAAACCTGCAACAAAGGGGTTAGAGGACCCTGGCCGGGGATTCCGGCGAGGGGGCTCCGACGGTCAAGTCAGTAGACGACGAGAAGGAACAGACTCCCCTCCGGGCCTCTAAAGGGTCCCAGATTTGGAGAGTTAACTGGTGAAGGGAATGCGCCGGGGACCGAAATCTCGGCTGGGCCTGCTTGCCGAGCTCACGTCCAGTATTCCCCTCTCGGGATCTCTGGTTTCTTCCTCGGAGCGAGGCCTTGTGCCGGTGTTTCCTCCTTGTCCCCAGGCTAGTTGGCTTACCTTGCAGTCTCCGGATTCTTCCTCTTTATCTCCTCCGTCGTGCGCTTGTCCTTTTCCCCCTCGAAAACTCCTCCCCCCTGTCTTCCTTTCTTTTCCCTTTTTGGTGAAGGAGGCCAGGCGGCTTTCCGACCTCGTCCGCCGGGCCCAGCAGGGAGAAGGCAAGGACAGAAGAGAAAAGGAGGGAGGGCGGCGCTGGCAGAGCGGCAGTCGTCAGGCCTCGGGCTTCGTGAGAGTGCTCTTTTCCCCGAGCGTGGGCGCCATCCGTTTACGGGGCCTGTTCCGTCAGGATCGGGTCTCTCGACTGCGGGACCTGTCGGGCCAATGTAAGTGACGTTCCGCGTGCCGCCGCCCTCCGTACGGGACGCCGTCTGGGGTCGGTACGGCCCGAGGGATGGCCTCGGGACCGTCGCTTTCCCCGGGGGCCTCTCCGTACGAGCGGTCTGACCTCGGCTGAGTTGGACCTGTCTCGGGGGCCAACTGGCGAGAGGCGAGGGATCGCCGACCTCGGCTTAGGTGGACCCTCCTGGGTGGACACCTGGCGAGGTGGCAGGAGGTCGCCTGGCTTCGGCCGAGGTGGACCCGTCTCCGGGTGGCCACCTGGCGCAAGGCGAAGGGTCAGCCGACCTCGGCCTAGGTGGACCCCTCCTGGGTGGACACCTGGCGAGGTGGCAGGAGATCGCCTGGCTTCGGCCGAGGTGGACCCGTCTCCGGGTGGCCACCTGGCGCAAGGCGAAGGGTCAGCCGACCTCGGCCTAGGTGGACCCCTCCTGGGTGGACACTGGAGACCTGGCGAGGTGGCAGGAGATCGCCTGGCTTCGGCCGAGGTGGACCCGTCTCCGGGTGGCCACCTGGCGCAAGGCGAAGGGTCAGCCGACCTCGGCCGACCTTACTCGGGTCGGCTCCTCTGCCCGGGCGCAGATGAGTCGGTGGAGGAACTCCGCGCCGAGCTCGACCTCGGCGGGAGCGTTTGCTTCAGATATCGTCGGGCGGTGCGGTCTTGCCGACCCCAGCTTTGAGGACGTGGCGCTGATTCTGGCAGGGAAACTCACACGTGGCTCGTTCGCATTCGGCGATACCTGAGCCTGGCCACGTCACTGTCACGGCTGTAACAGTTGCCCCCCAGCCCGCCGTTCCGTCGGGGCATCGTAAACGGAACGTCGGGATTAATTGCAGACATGACGTGGGGAGGCGAAGATCTTGCATCATAATTGGCACGATCTCCATTCGTCGTGGCTCGATGCGGCTGAAGACCTATGGGGAGTCGCCACGCGTCGTCCACTTGCCCGCAATCAATGCGTCGCTTCGGGGCAGAGGCCGTTACTCTGCTAACGAGGCGTCGGTGTCGGGCGTGTGCCCACGTGGCGACCATCCAGTGGCCTGAGGCGGAATGATGGGTACGGCTGCTGCCGGCTGAGTTTGAAAGGGAGGGGACTTTCCAGAACGAGGCCTTTCCCTTGCTTCGTGGGCGGTTTGCTGCAGGCTAACAACTTCTGCTGCTCGCGCCCGTCTGTGCATTTTGGGTAAGTGTCTTTCTCCTTCTCTAGTCCCCCTCCTTCTCTCCGTTTCTTATTCAGCCTCTTTCTCCTTTCCTTCTCCATGGCGCGCCGTCGCCATGTCTCTTCTAATCGGACGAGGCCGGTCCATCCCGGCCGAGGACTCCATCTTCTTCCTCCGGATGAGGAGGTAATTCCAGAGGAGGTCCGCCGGCGCTTGCAACCTGGGGGTGTCACTATTGGCATCCCCAGGGGGATCCGGTCCCCTCCGGTTGCGCCTGCCGTGCCCCTCCGTTCACTCCCCGCCTTAATTTCTCTTCCGGCTCCGCCACCTCTTCCGCCGGTCCCTCCGGTCATGTCTCTACCATGACCGAAGGTGATCTTTCTCTGCTCCGGGATGCCTATGGCATCCCGGGATCTGTTCGTCTGTTTGCTCCGCGGTCCGGGGAGCGTGTCACCATGAGTGGCCCCGGCCGCATTGCCTTCTACGAAGACTTCCTCCTCGGGGGTCTTCGTTTTCCTCTGCACCCTTCTTTCTTTCCTTCCTCAGCCATTTCGGCTCGTCCCGGCCCAGCTGGCTCCTAATGCCATCCGGGTCATCTTCTCCTTCATGTCTTCTGCCATTTCCACGGGTTTGTTGCCCGTTTTTCACTCTTCAGGGCCCTGTTCACCCTGAAGAAGTGCTCCACCGATGATGGCTGGTGGTACATTTCGCCCCGGCCTAGGTGTCTCCGGTTCGACCTCCCTCCTCGGTCAAGGGATGGAAGAGCCGGTTTTTCTTTGCCTCGGTCGACGACGTCGACTGGGCCTGGAGCGAACCGGACCGGTCGCCGAACCGGAATTCCCGAGTTGAGTCGCGGACCAGGAGTCTTACACCCAGCTCCTGAGTGACGTGGTCCCGGCGCTCGAGGTTCTGCTCTCTGAGCAGAATCTTTTTGAGGCCGGCATCAGTCCCATCCGGGAGACCGGTGAGATTTGGCCCGCATTAACTTCTGCCCCCCCCTTTCTTTAAGATCGAACTATCTGACCTTCGATTTCTTCACTTTGCAGGGATGAAGTTTCTTTGGAGAACCTCCTGGAGGGAGCGGCTCAGAGGGAGGTCGTCGACGTGGATGAGCCCGTAGCGAAGAGGGCTCGCACAGAGACGAGCCGGGAGGTCGCAGCGGCGACCGTGCCCGGCCTAGCTGCTGCTGTTTCTCCGCCCAGGCCTCCTCAGGGCGGCGCCCCTGGCGCCTCGGCCCCACGGCCTGGCGGCGCTGCCGAGAGAGCTCCGGCGCCCGCCGTTCTGCCCATCGCCGGGCCCATTCCTGTCAGCAGCCCAACGGCACGCCGCCAGTGGCGACCGCCGGCCCGTCGGTTGCGGCTCCGGCAGAGGGGGGCAGCTGTCGCGGGGGTCGGCCCGAAGGGTCCAGCGCCGGTGATCTCGCACCGAGACTCGGTCATCCTCGACCGAGGACTGGCGGAGAGGGTGATGGAGTACGCTTCCACCGCCCGGGACCGCCGAGCTCGGGGCGGCCGAGATTATGCGGACGCGCTGCTCGGCATCCTGCCCCAGCTTTTTACGGTAAGTCTGAACTTTCCTTCTTCTTTTCTTCCAATCCGAGGCCTTCTGCCTTGGTACTGACGTGCATATTTTGCCTTTGCAGATCGGGAACGACGTCCTCCTACTGAGGAACTACCTCGTAGGGAACGCCAAGCGGGACTCCGATCGGGAGCAAAGCTTGCAAAGCTCGCGGCCGACGTGAAGGATCTGATGGACAAAGGGGCCGAGCTGCGAGCTGAGAAGCAGGCCCTCCAGTCCGACCTGACGCGTTCCGAGGAGCGGAACAAAGAACTGGAGGCCTCCTTGGCGGAGGAGCGGACCTCCAACCAGCGCCGGACTGAGGAGGACGCGGCGGAGAAGGCCCGCCTGCAGGCCCACTCCTTGTTTTGGAGCGCCAACTGGATGAGGCCCGGCGAGAGGTGGCCGTGGCGAAGGACCGGAGCTCCTACATCAACGGGCTCCTGGAGGCGGCGAAGCGAGAAGCGCTAGGAGGCCGTTCCCAAGTTCCGGGCCTCCGACGAGTTTACGTCGGAAGTCCGGGAGGCCGCCGTGGACTCCTTCCTGAAGGGGTTCCGGATGTGCCGGGAAAAGGTGGGGGCCTTCTTCCCCCAGCTGGACCTGAGTGGGGTCGTCGTCGGCGGCAGGAAGCCGGGGAGCGAGGGCAGGGTCTCCGGCACGACCCAGGCGACACCTGCAGCACCTCCGACTGATGACGCCGCGCGGTCCCGACACAGCCCCAGGAGCCGGTCGTCGTGGAGGTTGAAGAAGTGGCGCCCGCGCCTCCGGCGGACGGCACCGACCCTGCGCTCCAGTGATCGTCACTTTGTAATTTTGTTTCCTTTCCCTTCTTTTTGGGGAGTCCCGGCCTGTCGGGGCTCCCAGTTTGTACTGGATACTTGTGTTAATGAAGACTAATTTCTACCAAAAACTTGTCCATCATTTTGCCTCTTCTTCTTCTTGTTTGTTTGTTTCTGAGATGTCGGTCTGGGACACCTGAGACAACTGCGGGCCTGGTCCTTCTATACTAAATCGAAGGACGGGGTCTGCAGAGCCTGCGCGGCAAGCAAGAATCCTGAGCAGGTCCGACTTTGGGCTGCCTTCATGCTTGCGCGGACAACACAGTTCCTGCCATCTTCCGGGCCGAACCCGGGATCTTCCGGACTGAGCTCGATGCCGCAGGCTTTCTCAAACCTTGCGCGGCTTGCTGAGCTAGCTCCGGGCTTGCGCGGGCGAAGTGGATTCGGCGCCACCTTCCAGGCCGAAGCCCAGGATCTTCCGGACTGAGCTCGATGCCGCAGGCTTTCTCAAACCTTGCGCGGCTTGCTGAGCTGTGCTCCGGGCTTGCGTGGGCGAACTGGGTTCGACGCCACCTTCCAGGCCGAAGCCCAGGATCTTCCGGACTGAGCTCGATGCCGCAGGCTTTCTCAAACCTTGCGCGGCTTGCTGAGCTGTGCTCCGGGCTTGCGTGGGCGAACTGGGTTCGACGCCACCTTCCAGGCCGAAGCCCAGGATCTTCCGGACTGAGCTCGATGCCGCAGGCTTTCTCAAACCTTGCGCGGCTTGCTGAGCTGTGCTCCGGGCTTGCGTGGGCGAACTGGGTTCGACGCCACCTTCCAGGCCGAAGCCCAGGATCTTCCGGACTGAGCTCGATGCCGCAGGCTTTCTCAAACCTTGCGCGGCTTGCTGAGCTGCTCCGGGCTTGCGTGGGCGAACTGGGTTCGACGCACCTTCCAGGCCGAAGCCCAGGATCTTCCGGACTGAGCTCGATGCCGCAGGCTTTCTTGTTGAAGTTAGAGAAGAGTGTTTAAAGTGAAGAAGCTTTGTTAGAGAAACTGGGAGCCTTACATCACTGGTAGTACATTCTCAGGTTCGAGGGGTTCCATGTCCGGGGGAACCTGGCACCTCCAATTCTTCCAAGTAACATGCTCCGTGTGAGGGAGGGCTTCTGCCACCCGATAAGGGCCTTCCCAGTTGGGTGAAAGCTTGCCGCACTCCCGTGGCTGGGAGGCTTTGCGCGCCGGAGGACCAAGTCCCCGGGACGAAAAACCTTCGGCCGTACTCGGGAGTTGTAATATCTGGCTACACGTTGCGGTATGCCGCCATTCGAATTCGGGCCTTGTCCCTCGTTTCTTCGAGGAGGTCTAGGTTGAGCATCATCCTGGCCGGGTTTTCTGTCTCGTCGTATTGTTCCACGCGCAGCGTGGGTATGCTGAGCTCGATCGGGATGACTGCCTCGGCCCCGAAGACGAGGTTGAATGGGGTTTCGTCAGTAGCCGTCCTTGGGGTGGTGTGGTATGCCCAAAGAACGCTGGGAAGCTCGTCGGCCCACCTGCCCTTGGCTTGGTCTAGCCGCGTGCGGAGGCCCTGAAGAATGGTCCTGTTCGTGACCTCAGCTTCCCGTTGGTCTGGGGGTGCGCCACCGAAGTGAAGCGATGCTTGATGCCGAGGTCGTTGCAGAAATCTTCGAACTCTCGACAGTCGAACTGGCGTCCGTTGTCGGTGACCACGGTGTGGGGGAGGCCGAAGCGGCAGACGATGGACTTCCAGAAGAACTTGGCGACGTTTGCTTCGGTGATTCTTGCCAAGGGTTCGGCCTCGACCCACTTTGTGAAGTAGTCGATAGCCACTATCAAGAACTTCCGCTGGCCGGACGCCGGCGGGAATGGGCCCAGGAGGTCCATCCCCCACTGGGCGAACGGCCAGGGGGCTGAGAGCTGAGAGATCGGGTTGGAGGGTTGCCGCTGTACCGTGGCGTGACGCTGGCACCGGTCGCATTTCTTCACGAAGTCGGCGGCGTCCTCCTTCATCGTCTCCCAGAAGTAGCCTTGACGAAGGGCCTTGTATGCCAATGCCCTGCCCCCCACGTGGTTCCCACAGATGCCTTCGTGAATCTCCTGGAGCACAAGCTTGGCTTCTGTGGGTCCAATGCACTTGAGGAGGGGATAAGAGTAGGACCTTCGATACAGCTGCCCGTCCATCAGGACAAACCGCACGGCCTTCTTCCTGATGAGGCGAGCCGCGTCTCGGTCTTCCGGCAGAATGCCGCTGGTGATGTACGCAGCGTACTTGTCCATCCAGCCGGGCTCCTGGCTGACCTGATGGACCCCGCCGGTGCTTCGAGGCTTGGGACTTCGAGTCGCTCCACATGAGCGCGTCCCAGCATCGTGTCCGGCAGGGTCGCCAACCGAGAGAGGGCATCCGCGCGGGCGTTCTCCCTGCGGGGGATATGGAAGATGTTGAAGCGCCGGAACTTGGACGCGCCCGCCTTGACGAGCTCCAAATACTTCGCCATCTGGGGGTCGTGAGCGACGTACTCCCCGGACACCTGCCCCGCCACGAGCTGGGAGTCAGTGAAAGCTCTGAGGTTGGTCACGCCCAGCTCGCGGGAGACCCTCAGTCCGGCGAGAAGTGCCTCGTACTCCGCTTGGTTATTTGTCGCGGGGAACTGGAAACGGAGCGCGCACTCGGCGACGACTCCGTCGCCGTTGGCAAGGATGAGCCCAGCTCCGCTCCCGCCGGAGTTTGAGGCTCCGTCTACATGGAGGATCCAGGCGTCCTCTCCGGGCTCGTTGGTGCCGACCTCCATCGGCCGGGCCGGGGAGTCCTCCTCGGGCTCCTTGCCCAAACCTGCGCATTCGACCAAGAAGTCGGCCAGCACCTGTGCCTTCATTGCCGACCTCGGTCGGTATGTAATGTCGAACTCGCTGAGTTTCAGTGCCCATTTGGCCAATCGCCCCGAGGTATCGGGTCGGCTGAGCACCGCTTTCAGCGGTTGATCCGTCAAGACGGCGATGGGATGCGCTTGGAAATAGGGCCTGAGACGCTGGGCAGACACTATTAGCGCAAAACGAGTTTCTCGGGCGGGAATACCTGAGCTCCGCGTCCCGGAGGAGTTTGCTGGTATAGTACACCGGCCGCTGGATCCCGTGGTCGTCGGTTCGGACCAGGACAGAGCTGACGGCCTCCGGGGTAACGGCCAAGTAGAGGGTAAGCTCCTCCCCTTCCTCGGGCCTGGACAGCAAAGGTGGTGATGCGAGCGTCTTCTTCAACTCCTCGAAGGCCTGCTGGCATTCCTCGGTCCAGGCGAAACCATTCATCTTCCTCAGCACCTTGAAGAAGGGACGGCAGCGGTCCGCCGACCTGGAAATAAAACGGCTAAGGGCCGCAACCCGGCCGGTCAGTTGCTGCACTTGTTTCTTGGAGGCTGGCTGCTCCATGTCCAGGATGGCCTGGACCTTCTCGGGTTGGCCTCGATTCCTCTCTGGGTCACCATGAACCCTAGGAACTTTTCGGCGGAGACCCCGAAGGCGCACTTCGCCGGATTCAGCTTCATCTGGTGGCGCCGGAGGTTGCCGAACGTCTCCGCCAGGTCGGCCACGTGGTCCGAGTCAAGTTTGCTCATTACTAGCATGTCGTCCACGTACACCTGCATGTTGCGGCCTATCTGGTCTTTGAAGACTTTATTGACCAGACGTTGGTACGTCGCCCCCGCGTTCTTGAGGCCGAAGGGCATCATCCTGTAACAGAAAGTCCCGCGGTCAGTTATGAAGGCGGTACGCTCTTCGTCCTCCGGATTCATCCGGATCTGGTTGTATCCGGAAAAAGCGTCCATGAATGACAGGAGACGATGTCCCGAGGTGGTGTCGACCAGCTGGTCGATCTTCGGCAGAGGGAAGCTGTCCTTCGGGCAAGCTCGATTGAGGTCGGTGTAGTCCACACAGATCCTCCACTTACCACTGCTCTTCTTTACCATGACCACGTTTGCTAACCAGCTGGGGTATTGGACTTCTCGGACGAAACCGGCGGCGAGAAGTTTTCTACCTCCTCGTCGATCGCCTTCTGCCTCTCCATGGCAAAGCTTCTCTTCTTCTGGCGGACCGGGCGGCTACCTGGGTCCACGTTCAGGCTGTGCATGATAATCTCGGGCGGGATACCCGGCATGTCGGCCGCCGACCAGGCGAACACATCGGCGTTGGCACGGAGGAACTCCAGCAGGCGGGTTCGCTCCTCTTCGGGGAGCTGGGCCCCGACTTGCACCGTCTTCAGGGGGTCCGAACCAAGGGGAAAGGAGAGCAGGCGCTCTACGGGCCCTCCCCTGGGTTCCTTCTCTCTCAGGTCGAGGTCCTCGACTCGTGGGCGAGCTCTGCGCTCCTGGTGCCTGGGATTGTCTGTAGGCAGAGCGGGACCGGCTGAATCGTCCCCTTCATTTCCCCGAACCCGAAAGGCGTGGGGAACTGCACCAGCAGTCTCCTCGTGGAGATGGTGGCGTCTAGTTGGTTGAGCCCGGGACGCCCAAGAATGGCGTTGTAAGGCGAAGGGAGCTTGACGACAGTGAATGTTACCATGATGGTCGCCTGCCGAGGTGGGGATCCGGCGGTAACTGGGAGAGTGATTTCCCCTTCGACTCCCACGGAGTCCCCTGTAAAACCTACCAGTGGGGTGCACTGGCTTTAGCTGGTCGGGAGGCAAATTCATCCGAGAGAAAGCATCGTAAAAAAGTACGTCGGCCGAGCTTCCACTATCCACCATGATTCGATGTACAGGGTGTTTCGCGATGGTCATCTCGACCACCACGGCATCATTGTTTACATTGCCATTAGACTCCCCTCCTTTGGGAGGGATTACATTCTCCGGGACTTCCCGGGCTCTCTTCTCTGCTCGGCCGGTCCGCGCGAGATCATGCCCACGGGCTTCTCTGTTGGCCGATTGTCGATCGCAGGGACAGGTGGCAGGGCGCGAGCGGCTGCTTCTCGGAGGGGGCCTCGTTCTTGACGAACTTCCTGAGGTATCCCCTCCGATCAGCTCCTCAATCTCCCGCTTCAAATGGCGGCACTCCTCCGTGTCATGTCCGTGCTCGCGGTGGTGGAATTGGCAGTACTTTGATTTGTCTCGGGCGGCCCTCGGGTTCTGAGGTGGAGGGCGGCGGAGGTAGCGCTCGCCCTCGATTTCCATGAGGATTTTGGCTCGAGGTGCGAGGAGAGGGGTGTACCTCCGCTCGGGGGTAGACTCGGCCCTCGGCCTTGGATTCGGGCGAGGGTCGGCTGATGGCCCGGGCCTCCGAGCTCCCGGGGCGTCCCTCGGGTTGACTTCTTCGGAATCTTCCCGTCCAGCTCTCGACGGGTGCGGTCAGCCTCCTCCGCGGATGTACTTGTGGGCGCGGAGGAGGAGCTCGGAATACGTCCTGGGCGGCTTCTTGTCCAGGGAATAGGTCAGGCGGGACGTCTTGAGCCCGCGCTTCAAAGCCAGCATAGCGACGGGCTCGTCCAGCTGTAGATCTCCAGGGCTGCGGTCTTAAACCGGGCGATGTAGTCTCGGAGCAGCTCCTGGTCCTGCTGGCGGATGGAGAAGAGACTGTCCACCTCCCTTGGCACCTTTCGACAAGCGTCGAAATGCGCCACAAACTTTCCTTCCAACTGCTGGAAGGAGCAAATGGATCCGGGCTCGAGACGGGCGAACCAGACTCGAGCGGCCTTCCGAAGGGTTGCAGGGAAGGCGATGCACAGAAGGGCGTCGGTGGCGCCCTGGACCCTCATGAGAGCTTTATAACCCTCCAAATGGTCCAGGGGGTCGGTGGTCCCGTCGTAGGGGTCCACCTGCGGCATGCGGAACCGTTTCGGGATCGGTTCCGCCTGGATTCTTCGGAGAAAGGGGGGCGGGAGTCGTAGCCCGCCGGGTCGGCTGACGAGTTCTGCAGGTCGGCGAACCGTCGGGCGAACTCCGCCAACTTGCGCTCGTGCTCTTCTAGGCGCCTCTCGGCCTGGCGCCTGATGGCTTCATCGGTGGAGTCTTCCACCGAGACTGCAGGTGAGGGGGGCGCCGATCGGTCTCGGCGCGAGGTCTGGCCCCGGCGTCGCTTGCTGCGATGCGCCGTTTCGGCCCCATCGGCCGGGGATCGACTCTCGTGATCCTCCGAGCCGGAATAGTTTCTCTTCGGGGAGCTTGGCGGCTCCCTCGGGGGTTGGAGATGGCTTGCGGATGGGACGGCCTGCCCTGGATTGAGCGCAGGCTCCCATGCTGTCCCGCGACTCGGGCCGCGGGGGTCCCTGGCTGCGGCTGAGTGGCCAGGGACGTTGCTGATGCTGAAGCTGTCGGACCGCTGAGGTCAAGGTCTGCAGCTGCTGGACGATGGCCGCAAGGGATCCGTCCGCCGGGGTAGGCTGCTGCAGAAGAGGAGGGGGAGCCGGAAGCTCCCGTTCGGGGGTGTGGCCCCCTGGAGGGGAGTGGGCTTCTCCCACACGGCTGGTGGACGCCTCGCGACCACGAGTGACCACCATTGCTAGAGAGCGTGACACCTGCAAAAAGCTAGTTCCCACTGGGGGTTAGTGTCCTGCCCCCTACCTGGCGCGCCAATCTGTTGCCGTTCTCGTCGCGCGCCGTGCCGAGGATCAGCCGATCCTTCCTGACCGCCTGGCAAGGGAGCCTCCCTTCCTGCGAAAAACCTGCAACAAAGGGGTTAGAGGACCCTGGCCGGGGATTCCGGCGAGGGGGCTCCGACGGTCAAGTCAGTAGACGACGAGAGGAACAGACTCTCCCCCAGGCCCTTAAGGGTCCCAGATTTGGAGAGTTAACTGGTGAAGGGAATGCGCCGGGGACCGGAATCTCGGCTGGGCCTGCTTGCCGAGCTCGCGTCCAGTATTCCCTCTCGGGATCTCTGGTTTCTTCCTCGGAGCGAGGCCTTGTGCCGGTGCTTCCTCCTTGTCCCCAGGCTAGTTGGCTTACCTTGCAGTCTCCGGATTCTTCCCTCTTTATCTCCCTCCGTCGTGCGCTTGTCCTTTTCCCCCTCGAAAACTCCTCCCCCTGTCTTCCTTTCTTTTCCCTTTTGGTGAAGGAGGCCAGGCGGCTTTCCGACCTCGTCCGCCGGGCCCAGCAGGGAGAAGGCAAGGACAGAAGAGAAAAGGAGGGAGGGCGGCGCTGGCAGAGCGGCCAGTCGTCAGGCCTCGGGCTTCGTGAGAGTGCTCTTTTCCCCGAGCGTGGGCGCCATCCGTTTACGGGGCCTGTTCCGTCAGGATCGGGTCTCTCGACTGCGGGACCTGTCGGGCCAATGTAAGTGACGTTCCGCGTGCCGCCGCCCTCCGTACGGGACGCCGTCTGGGGTCGGTACGGCCCGAGGGATGGCCTCGGGACCGTCGCTTTCCCCGGGGGCCTCTCCGTACGAGCGGTCTGACCTCGGCTGAGTTGGACCTGTCTCCGGGGGCCAACTGGCGAGAGGCGAGGGATCGGCCGACCTCGGCTTAGGTGGACCCCTCCTGGGTGGACACCTGGCGAGGCGGCAGGAGGTCGCCTGGCTTCGGCCGAGGTGGACCCGTCTCCGGGTGGCCACCTGGCGCAAGGCGAAGGGTCAGCCGACCTCGGCCTAGGTGGACCCCTCCTGGGTGGACACCTGGCGAGGTGGCAGGAGATCGCCTGGCTTCGGCCGAGGTGGACCGTCTCCGGGTGGCCACCTGGCGCAAGGCGAAGGGTCAGCCGACCTCGGCCTAGGTGGACCCCTCCTGGGTGGACACCTGGCGAGGTGGCAGGAGATCGCCTGGCTTCGGCGAGGTGGACCCGTCTCCGGGTGGCCACCTGGCGCAAGGCGAAGGGTCAGCCGACCTCGGCCGAACTTACTCGGGTCGGCTCCTCTGCGCCCGGGCGCAGATGAGTCGGTGGAGGAACTCCGTGCCGAGCTCGACCTCGGCGGGAGCGGTTTGCTTCAGATAATCGTCGGGCGGTGCGGTCTTGCCGACCCCAGCTTTGAGGACGTGGCGCTGATTCTGGCAGGAAACTCACACGTGGCTCGTTCGCATTCGGCGATACCTGAGCCTGGCCACGTCACTGTCACGGCTGTAACATATATAATAAATCATAATAAATCCCGTTATAACGACGATACACATTCCCTAGGCTGGATTGGGGTAGTGAAAAAGTTAGGGATATATAAATAAAGCTATTACTAACGACATTCCCTGGCTGGAATGGGGTATGTGAAAAGTTAGGAAGTTATATAATAAATCCCGTTTACTAACGACTGCAGAAAATTAATATGCACCGTGTATAGAACATTTCCTAGCTGGGATTGGGGGACCGTCCAGGGATGGCCACGCCCGGGATTAACTCCTCTCCCTTTCGATTATAAAATATATGTATCTATGTATCAACAAGAAAAAATACATTACCTCCAAAAAAAAATATATCAAAATAGTATAAAACAAAAGGCGATTCACTAATAATACTATTTATTTTATCATAATATATCTGATATCAAAATAACCCATCCATGCAATAAAAAATAAAGTCTCAGATAAAAAAATGATGATCCTAATCATAAGTGCATCTCTAAAACTATATCATAGGCAAAACTATCCGAACAAATAACTGGCGGGCGAAGGATCAATATAGTAAAACGGATCCTCTTATAAGCACCGTATTGCAGGGACAAAATTTTTTAATAAAAAAATTTTAAAAAAAAAGAAAGATTTTTTTTTTCATGAAAAAAAAAAAAAAAGAGGCTTCTGCTTACCAAAAACAGGAAGCTTCCGTCATTGCTTGCATCAGATACTTATGAATAAGAGAAGAGAGCAAGATGCTGAAGGGGAAATTGGCATTCTATCGGACCTATCCGATGCACAGTGCTATGTCAAATTGAAATCAGTTCGATGCCTAAGTGTAGGATCCTGATTGTACCTTTCATGCTGAAAATTGTTGATTCTCTTTTGCAATCTTAGCTATTAGATTACATTTTGTACAACTTTAAAGTATGATAAAATTATCCTTTTTATCTATAACACATATCGCAAAAATAATAATATAATTTAAAAAATATACAAATGTAATTGGCTAAAGCTGATAGAGAACTCCAATTATTTTTTTCATGCAAGAAATGCAACCTGAACCCCAGAGCATAAGCAGGTCAAGGATGCTAATTGACATCGGAGGTTTGGCTGTGTATCACACCCCCTACAGTGAATCACAACGATCTTATGAACCGCACTGATCTTATAGCATTACTCTATTGCTTTTTCTTCTTTTCGAGGGGTAATGCCCTGTTTGTCCAGTTTATGAAAATTACAAGAACACCTCCTCTATTTTGACCAATTCATACTCACCATCCTTGTTTTAACATTTTTAATCAGATTGTTTAGCTGACTTAATGTGGTCGTCTAGCTCTTTCAACGCGCTGTTAGCATGCCATCTTCGAAGTCAAAATTATCCGGTCCCTTTTAACCTTCTCTGAGATCCTTTTTGCTTAGATCCCCAACTATCTCGTACGACTCCAATCCTCTGCTAATTTCTTCCTTTCTCGAAGGATACTATCGTGCCCCAAATCTAGAGCATAATACGACTGTACCATCAAGGAATATAATTTATGATAACATGGGACCAATCATTCAAAATTTTAAATATTATTAGATCCATCATAAATAAAATATATTAAAGAGATACGACTCAAATTCAATAATTAAACCAATATCAATTCGGAGTATCTAAATCCGAATCAAAGAACAATCCCAAGTCTCGAAATTCAAATTAGTTAACCACAGGTTCATGACATCCGGATAATTAATTTTAACTATAAAATTTCCAAGCTTAGTAGCGTAAAATCCAAGCCTGAATCACCTTTCATTCCAAACTTTATTTGTCTGTACAACAAAAAACATAAAAGGGTATGAACTACGCTAGTTCAATAAGTAAACTTTACGCTATCTTACTAGATCAATCATAAGTTTGTACATACATTAATAAATTATTCAGAGAATATGATTGTAATTAGAAAATAAATTTTTATAATAAATGATATGCCTGGAAATGGTCAGGCCTACATGGAGTCTAGCATGGCTTGCCATGTCGCCTGCCAACTTATTACAGAAAATAGATTTTTCAAACTTGTCATGTAATCCTCAAAAGTCATACCGGAAGAAACCTTGTGCATCCTATCGTAAAGGAGCAGATAACCTAGCATCATGCTTCTCTGACACCTACCACTATCAGGATGTGCACCCAACAGAGGTGTGCCTGTCATGAAGATGCACTGCATGCTACTCTCAACCATACCGACCACTCCTATAAGGGCATGCACTCTATAGAAGCATGCATGTCATGAAGACATTCTAGCCACCATTCCTTGCATCATAGAGCACATCTTTTAGGTGACAAGTACTCCATATATCCACATATTAAAATTATTCCTCATAACCTCTAGGTAAGTCTTTTCTAAATCTCCAAAGTTCTAAGCTGAAGCTTGAGCAAGAAACCAAGTCAAGGTTGGAAGTCAAGCAACAAGAGTCAAAGCAAGATGAAGCAGGGAGACGAAGCTAAGAGGAGCCTAGAAAGAACTCATCAAGCTTCCCTCGCTCTCTTGTAAGCTTTGCCTACACTCCTTAAGCTTTGCCCTCTCTCTCTTAAGCTTTGCCTGCTCTTCCTCAAGCATTGCTCGCACTCTCTCAAGCTTCATCCACCTTTCGTCACTTCCATCTATCATATTCATTGCTTGGTCCAACTCAGCTCCTCCCATACCCTAAGACCCATCACCATTTCTATCTGTTACAGTATGAATAAAAATCCATTCAGCCCTGACACGTATCCTCCTTGGTGGCTGACGCGGTCACGTACTTCTCTACCATGGGCCCATCTTGACCATGAGTGGAGTCCTATTTCTTTGCTGCCCAGTCTACGCCGAGGTCAGCCTTAGGTCGGCTCCCGTCGCGCCCAGCTCGGCGCCATTTCTGCACTTCGGTCCACGTGTGGGAGATGCATGCACCCACTCCGGCTCCGCTCGATCCAGCCCAAGTTCGGTGCCCAGGTCAGCCCGTGCCAGGCTCACACCCGCGGCACGCCCGCGCTAGGGCACCAAGCCCGCGGGCGTGACCTTGCGGCAGTCCACCTCGTCTCTGCCCCGTGCGGCACGCCCCCGCACCAGCTCAGCGCTCCAACGCCCCAGGGCAACAGGGCCTCGCTCCGATGCCCAGTCTGTCCGCAGGAGAGCAAGCCCAGGCTGGCGCATCAGCAGTGTCCTAGTTCGGCGCGCCTCCCTCGCTTCGACTCCCGGTCCGGAGGCAAGCCCGCAGCGCCCCAGTTCGGCGCACCTCACCCGCTCCGGCTCCCGGTCTGATGGCAAGCTCGTAGCGTCTCCACCTCGACTCCGCCTGCGGTCCGGCACCGGGTCTCGCTCCGCACGGCTCCGCCCACCTCGGCCCGTGCCGGACAAACTCGGCACATTGGACTCCGGTGGCACGGCTCCGCACCAACCGCGCCAAGTCCGGCATGGCTCACGTCCGCGGCACACCTCGTGCCCAGTTCGACTTCGATGGCTCCCAGTTTGTCGTGCCAGTCTGGCAAACCGCGCCCCAGGTTCGTTCGGTCCGGTGCTACCACACCTCGGGCTCGGCCCCGTCCGCCCGCTGATCCGCCCGCGGTAGGCTCGGCTCCGCGGTGCCTCAGCTCGTCCACTTTGACTTCGCTCGTTGAGCGGCAGTCCGGCTCCGCCCACCTGGGTCCGGCTCCGCCCCGCACGACTTTGCCCAACGGGAGGCTGGCAGAAATCTCCAACACCGATTGACCACGGCGCGCCCGCATGGCACGCCCACACCCGGCTCTGCATCACCCACGGTACGCCCACAAGGCACGCCCGCACGGGGTCCAGTACTAGTGCGACGTCCTCT
This sequence comes from Areca catechu, assembly GCA_021397845.1. NCBI lineage: Eukaryota > Viridiplantae > Streptophyta > Magnoliopsida > Arecales > Arecaceae > Areca > Areca catechu. The sequence continues at coordinate 649,004 of JAHSVC010000060.1, forward strand.
CGCACAGCATCTCAGCCAGCTCTGGCTCTGTCTCCAGCATGCCCATGCACAGTCCGGTGCCTCGGCAACCAGTCCAGCACTGCGGGTTTTCACCGCACACCCCGGTCCACCTGCATGGAGCTTGGAGCCTCTGCAGGCCCTGCCTCGACTAGCATGCATGAGAAGCCTCTACGGGCCTTCTCTCGGTCTGCATGCCTGCATGGCAACCTGGAGTAGCATCCCACCAACTCGGCACTTCGGCGTCTCAGCCCAGCTCGACCACTGAGAGCATCGCGTAGTTCGGTCTCATTCACATGGGCCCGGCATGTTTCCCGAGGAGCCCCACCTGCATGGATCCTATAGCACGCTGCCTGCAAAGGAGGACTACGTCGAAGCTTCCCAAGCCACTATTTGCACTAATCAGGAAATAATGCCCTGCCCAAGGCACTGTACCCCTGCACCAACTTCCTGAACCACCCAGAAGAGGAAGGTTCACCAGCCCATCATGGTCTCATAGGCTATCCTAGCCTCACAGGCCTACATCAAGGAGAGCACGCCTCCCCAAATGATAGGAGTCATTCGTCTACATAAAGATCGGCATGGAGAGGTAAGGGGAGGTAAGAGACAACACACTCTCTTGATCCTTATATTATATTCCATTTTTATCACCCTCTGGAAGGAGAGAGTCCCCCAAGCTCTCGGCCTTAGAGGTCTTCTATTCCCTTCGATCATCCCACTGACTTAATTGTCGGAGTGTCTTTGCCGGAATCCCCGACCCAGGTCTTCCCTGTCTTGCAGGTCCGCCCGATGGAGGGATGATACAGAGAAGATTTCTCCCCATCGGAAAGGCCCACAGGAGGACCACCACAGCACGGCTCCAAGTCCCCTTCATCCCTACAACGACCCCTCTGAGCACGGCGGCTCAACCGAGCCCCGTGGCGAAGGGTATGTTCCCCTTGATCATCGCCGACCGACGAGTCCGGTGATGTTGGCGAGGAGTCCACTCACCTAGGCTACGTAAGAGCTGCAGGCCACGGTGATCTAGGCGGCAACATTTGGCACACCAGGAAGGGGGGATGCGAAGGATGATCTTTGATCCAGCTTAAGCCCCTTGCAAGCAGCCCACTGGGAGGATGGTGACAACGCGAGCGAGAGAGGTCTCCACCAGTCGCGGGAGACTCCCCTTCCTGAGGGAACCCGCACAACCCAGAAGTGGAACCACCCGCTCCAGCTTAACCGCCTCCGGTGGAATCTCAGCTGGCTGCACTAGCCTAGCAGATGTAGATCCTTGCCATAGTAGTGCACCAGCTTCAGCACCAGCACCGATCCTTGGCTACCCACCAGCAGCCAGGGACTCCCGCAGCTCATGCCGCAGCACCCCGCGACAGCCTGCGTTCCTTCCAATGAAGGCCTTCATAGCCACGGGCCATCACCGACAACCGGGGTAGTCACCAGACTCCAACGAAAAGACAACGAGCCAGATCTGCCGACAAGGAGAGCCGCTCACCAAACCTTGAGCGAATGATGTCCAAGCCTCGCCAAGGCAGAAAGAGCAAGACCCCCCATCATGGACACCATGCACCCATGTTACCTTCTCCGTCTCCTTCAATGGATGGGTCTACTGACGAAGCCATTAGGTGCATGGCGAAAAAGTGCCTGGAGGAGCATGACTGCAAGCTGGCGAAGTTATCCCGCCAGTTTGCCAATCTACCGGGCTCCACGAGTGAGCCAGCGGGCTACGACACCCGTCCCCCATTCTCCCGAGAAGTCCAAGAGGAGCCAATCATGGATCGGTTCCGGATGCCGCAAGTGGATCCCTACGATGGGACCATCGACCCCCTGGATCACCTTGAGAGCTACAAAGCTCTCATGAGGGTTCAGGGGACAACCGATGCCCTCCTCTATGTCACCTTCCCTGCTACTCTCCGGAAGGCAGCCCGAGTGTGGTTCACCCGCCTCGAGCCAAAGAATATCAGCTCTTTTGCTCAACTGGGGTACAAGTTCGTGACCCACTTTGATGCTTGTCGGAAGATGCCACGAGAGATGGACAGCCTCTTCTCCATCAGGCAGCAGGACCACGAGCCCCTGCAGTACTACGTGGCCCATTTCAAGGCTGCCGCATTGGAGATCTACAACCTTGATGAGCCAGTTGCCATACTGGCACTGAAACGAGGGCTTAGGACCTCCCGCCTGACCTACTCGCTTGACAAGAAACCCCCAAGACTTACTCCGAGCTCCTCCTTCGAGCTCAGAAGTACATCTGCACCGAGGAGGCGGATCGTACGAGACGGAAGCTCGACGGGAAGCAGCAGAAGAAACCAACTCCCGTCGAGACTTTCGGGACGCGGAAGCCAGGACCCCCAGCTCCGAGCTTCCGACAAGGGCCAAGACCGAGAGGCGCTCTCGTTCTTGAAGAGAGGTACACCCCTCTCCTCGTCCCGAGGACCAAGATCTCATGAAAATCGAAGGTGAGCCCTACCTGAAGCGCCCACCTCCGATGAGATCATCCACTGGCCATGACAAAACCAAGTATTATCGCTACCATCGCGACCATGGCCACGACACCGAGGAATGCCGCAACCTCAAGAAGGAGATCGAGGAGCTCATCAAGAGGGGCTACCTCGGACGGTATATGGGGGGCAGGCCTCAAGCAGAACTCCAAGCGCTCGTTACTCTCCCACCGGTTCCAATAATTGACAACCACCCTACCGAGAAGCCAGTGGGGATAACTCCGACCAAGGGATATGCTGTTACAGGATGATGCCCTTTGGTCTGAAAAATGCTGGGGCCACATACCAGCATCTGGTCAACAGGGTCTTCAAAGACCAAATTGGCCAGAACATGCAAATATACATGGATGACATACTGGTCATGAGCAAGCTGAGCTCGGACCACATCGTCGACCTCGCTGAAGCCTTCCACAACCTCCGAAAGCATCAGATGAAGCTGAACCTGGCGAAGTATGCCTTTGGGATGGCAACAGGCAAATTTCTCAGCTTCATGGTCACCCAAAGGGGCATCGAAGCGAACCCGGAGAAGGCCTAGGCGATCGTCGACATAGAGCACCCAACATCCAAGAAGCAGGTCCAGTGCCTGACGGGGCGGATCGCGGCTCTAAGCCGATTCATCTTGAGATCGGCCGATCGCTGCCTTCCTTTCTTCAAGGTGCTGTGCAAGATGCACGACTTCACCTAGATGGAGGAGTGCAGAACGGCCTTCGAGGGATTGAAGGAATTCATGGCCTCTCCTCCACTGCTCTCCCGACCAGAGGAAGGAGAGGAGCTCCTGCTCTACCTGGCGGTCATGCCTGGAGCCGTCAGCTCGGTCCTCATCCGCGTAGACAAGGACAGATCCTAGAAGCCGGTATACTATACCAGCAAAATCCTCCGCAATGCGGAGATCAGGTATACCCGCCGAGAAACTCATTTTTGCTCTAATAATGTCTGCTAAGCACCTCAAGCCCTACTTCCAAGCACACCCTATTGTGGTCGTGACGGATCAGCCACTGAGGACCATACTTAGTGATGGGGACATAGAGCATATTCTAGCAGTCCAGATCCTAGCCAGTTCAGTCCATATCTCGGTGCTAGCCAATACAAATCTTGATGTATTTATTTTATGGGTATGCGTGGGATTTGGGATATCTCCGAATCGGAGATTAGTTTTTTATTTGTGTTTAGAGTTATCGAAATCTCTTAGTAATTCCGATTATTTTGAGTCTGTTTAGGGATTTGTTTTTATCGGTTGTTTGCTTACCTTATTTAAATTGTTTCTTCATGAATAAAATTATCGAAGATTATTTTGAGAAAAAATCAGGGTGTGTCATGATTCCTTTCCCCCTCTCCGTCTCTTCTCGGATTCCTCTCTCCCTCTTATTCTCTTCTCTATTCTTCTTATTCTCTCCTTATTCCTCCCTTCCTTATACTCCTTGCTACTTTGTCTTCTCTCCGAGCTGCTCAATCGAAGCAATTCATAGGAATCATCCAACCGCCAGAACCCTCCTCCCATGTGCCGCATATCTGGACGCCCTCATCCATCGAAGCCCGATCTCAGCCCACGAACACCGCAAGACGTCGCCGCATGCCCGTGCATAGATCTCTGCCCTGCCCCAGTTTGTCTTCACCGCTAGCTACCTGAGCCCCGTCGGCCATTTCCCCAGCCAAGCCGGCCCTTCCGCCCGCAAACGATGCCATCTGAGCCCCTCATCTACCCGCCGGATTCCGTCGATCCCCTGCTGTCGTGCAAGCCATCACTGCAGCCGAGCCCTTCCACGTAGCCTCGGGCCGGACGCCGCCCGGAAATTGGCCCCTGCCACCATGCCCTCCACAGCCGCCGCACGACCATAGTCGGACCGCCCGTGCGAGCCGTTGCCAGCCGCCTCCACCGTAGACCTCCATGCAACACCTTCCGCCGCGGAACCATCGTCCATTACCCCATCACCGCCCAACACCAACGAACTCCAGTCGGAATCCCTCCGCAAGCCCTTCAGCCTCTATTTTTGGTGTTGATCCGCTGAGAAAAAGGACTCAGCATGAATGTGAAAGCATTTCACATTCCCTGCTGCCGACTTTGATCCACACGGATCTCAGAGCAGTCCCAAAGATAAGCACAATTTTCAGAGAGGATTAGAATTAGACACAGATTTCAGAGCATTGGGATTAAATTAAATTTTATCTGAGATTGATACATTGCTTGTTTTTTTGATGATCTAGGTCCGACGGCTTCAGATCTATCTCGCCCGCGAACTATTGGTCTGGATTTTGGACGACCTCTAGACAATCTCACTCTTCCAAGATTCGTGATATTTCATGTTTTCGGGTGAGATCCACTTTGATAACCTCATCTAATCAATTGCTAAATTTTTTTTATTTAATTAGATCTAATTTATTTAAATTGGACAGCCCTAACCTAGTGGTCGTTCCTTAACGATCAACAATCCGCATCAATTTATTTTAGGTCTAGGATTTGTCGGCCCGTCCCGCACCAATCTTGGTATCAGAGCAATAGGTTAAATTATGATCAATTTCAATTTTTAATTTTGCATAACAACTAGGTCAGGAATCAAGTATCAATCAGAACATTTTTCTTTAGATAACAAAATGGATCCCAGTTTAGAAACTGCCCTTCAGGGAATCATGGATAAACTTGAAGTAATTGATAGCAAGTTAGGATCTTTAGATGCAAAGGTAGGAGCCCTTGAAGAGGAACAACTAGTGAACACCAATCATCATATTAGGAACTCTTCATCAAGAGTTACAGATCCTAGAGTTACAGATCCTAGAGACCCTAGAGATCGAAATGACTACCCGGCTTATGATGGTGGTCGTACTCGTATCCTTCGACCTGACCCTAGGGATCGACATGATTATCCAGGTTTTGATCAAACACTTAGACCTTATCGCAACCCAATTGATCAGGATGAATGAATCATGAGGAGTGTTAAGGTTGATGCCTCAAGTTTTGTAGGTCGCCTGGATCCCAAAGAAATATTGACTGGAAAGCTGATATGGATCACTATTTCACTTGGTATGACATGTCTGATGATAGGAAAGTTAGGTTTGCCCAAATAAGGTTATTGAGTCAAGCCAAATTATATGGCACAATGTCCAAAGATTAGCCACTCATAGGAGACAGGATCCCATTGGAACATGGGATGAGATGAAGAATAAGCTTCGTGAGAAGTATCTTCCTGCATCTTATCAGCAGCGACTCCTGGACCAATGGCAAAGGTTGACCCAGGGAACTGGATCTGTGAATGATTACATTAATAAATTTGATGAATATCTTATACGATGTAATATGAGTGAAGACCCATCTGTCACTTTATCCCGGTTTAGAGCTGGTCTGAGAGTGGATATTCAAAAAGAACTATTTTGAGAGAGGTTTATAGTCTAGAACAAGCATATCAATTAGCCCAGGACTATAAAAGATTTTAGTAGATGTCTATCACATGTAGACTTGAACCTTCTAGAATAGAAGTTTTAGGTCCAAGGCCTAGCATGAATCAAGCCCCAACTGGTCCATAACCTAACATGAGTCAGACCCCTGGTAATCGACCCCCGTCTACAACCCCACCAATTAAGAGAGATGAAAAAGGAAAATGAATTATAGGAGAGCCTTCTCGAGGAAGTAGCTCTAAGATCCACTGCTTTAGGTGTAATGGAATAGGTCATGTGGCTAGTCAATGTCCATCTAGAACCTTGCATATAGGGGCACTTGAAGAACATGAGGATCTAGGTGATGTCCTTGAAGAGGAAATATACACTGCTGACCCAGGAGGATTAGCCGATGCCTACGAAGAATGTGACCATGAGGCTAGAGCTGAAGAACGTTAGGAGTTAATTTGATTAATATAAATGATCTAATTGAAAATGAAGAACCGGCATTGATACCTAGTGATTCATTTGAGCATGCACCTTCCTTTGAGAGTGGCCCTCCTCTTGAGAGCCCACTAGCCCAAATGAGAGGAAAGCACGATGTGATCGAACATATTTTGGACGAGCAGATCAAGTCTTCGAGGAGTCAAAACTGCTATCGCTACCTGGTTCACTAGCGAGGCAGATCAAAGTCAAAGAACTCCTGGATTACTGAAGAGGGGCTACAGAACATTGATTTAAGTCTATTTGAGTACCTCCAGCCTGACTCGACGGAGTCGAGATCTCCCCACCCCAAGGGAAATGATGGAGACATTGAGCAGATTCTAGCCAGTCCAGATCCCAGCCAGTTCAGTCCAGATCTTGGTGCCAGCCAACACAAATCTTGATGTGTTTATTTTATGGGTATACGTGGAATTTGGGATATCTCCGAATCGGAGATTAGTTTTTATTTATGTTAAAGTTATCGGAATCTCTTAATAGTTATGATTATTTTGAGTCTGTTTAGGGATTTGTTTTTATCGGTTGTTTGCTTGCCTTATTTAAGTTGTTTCTTCATGAATAAAATTATCGAAGATTATTTGAGAACAAATCAGGGTGTGTCCTGATTCTTTCCCCCCCTCCATCTCTTCTCAGATTCCTCTCTCCCTCTTATTCTCTTTCTCTATTCTTCTTATTCTCTCCGTGTTCCTCCCTTCCTTATCCTCCCTACTACTTCGTCTTCTTCTCCGAGCGCTCAATCGAAGCAATTCACCGGAATCATCCAACCGTGGAAACCCTCCTCCCATGTGTCGCAGATCTGGATGCCCTCATCCGTCGAAGCCCAATCTCAGCCCATGATCACCGCAAGATGCCGCCGCATGCCCATGCATAGATCTCTGCCTTGCCCCAGTTCGTCTTCACCACCAGCTACCTGAGCCCCGTCGGCCATTTCAACGCCAACGAACTCTAGTTGGAATCCCTCCGCAAGCCTTTCGGCCTCTGTTTTTGGTGTTGATCCACTGAGAAAAAGGACTCAGCACGAACGTGAAAGCATTTCATGTTCCCTGCTATAGACTTTAATCCACATGGATCGCAGAGCAGTCCTAAAGACAAACACAGTTTTCAGAGAGGATTAGAATTAGACACAGATCTCAAGCATTGGGATTAAATTAAGTTTTATTTGAGATTGATACATTGCTTGTTTTTTTGATGATCTAGGTCCGATGGCTTCAGATCTATCTCACCGTGAACTATTGGTCTAGATTTTGAACGACCTTAGACGATCTCACTCTTCAAGGATTCGTGATATTTCATTTTTTGGGTAAGATCCACTTTGATAACCTGATCTAATCAATTGCTGGATTATTTTTATTTAATTAGATCTAATTTATTAAATTGGACAGCCTTAACTTAGTGGTCGTTCCTTAACGATCAACGGTCCGCATCAATTTATTTTAGGTCTAGGATTTGTCGGCCCGTCCCGCACCACTTAGCTACCCCGAGACCTCCAGGAGACTGGCCAAGTGGTTCCTGCTACTGAGCGAGTTCGACATAGCATATCGGCTGAGGTCATCGCAAAAGGCCCAAGTCCTAGCCAACTTCATGGTCAAATGCACAGGACTCGTCGAGGAGCTAGAGCAGACAACGGCGGAGCACCAAGCTGAGCACGGACGGAGGAGGAGCCCTAGGTCCTCCACGTGGATGGCGCGTCCAACTCCGACGGAAGTGGAGCAGGCCTTATCGTCGCCAATAGTGACGGGGTTGTGATAGAGTGTGCTCTCTGTTTCAAGTTCGTCGCAACAAACAACCAGGCAAAGTACGAGGCGCTCCTCGCAGGACTGAAGGTCTCCTGCGAGCTGGATGTTCAGAGCTTGAAGTCTTTACCGACTCCTAACTGGGTGCTGGACAAGTCTTCGGAGAATATGAGGCCAGAGACCCCCAGATGATGAGGTACTTGGAATGAGTCCGCTCGAGCACGTGTAGACTTCCGACTCTTCAGCATCTTCCACATCCCTCATGGGGGAATGCTCACGCGGATGAGCTGTCAAGGCTCGCAACCCTACCGGACTCATCGATGGGGCGCGTCTATATCGAGTGCCTCAAAAATCCAAGCTACGAAGGCCCATAGGAGGTGCAGCAAGTCACCACCGAGCCGAGCTGGATGGATAGGTATGTCAGGTATATCACTGATGGCACCTTACCGGAGGACCGAGTGGAAGCCGACCTCATCAAGAAGAAGGCCTCCCGATTTGTTTTGATGGAAGGCCAACTCTACTGCCGATCTCACTCCTACCCGCTCTTAAAGTGCCTCAGGCCCATGGAGGCAGCCTTCGTACTCCAAGAGATACATGAAGGCCTCTGTGGGAACCATGTGGGAGGAAGGACTCTGGCATACAAGGCTCTCCGCCAGGGATACTTCTGGGAGACCGTGAGAGAGGGCACCGCCTACTTCGTCAGGAGATGCGACAAGTGCAAGCGCCACGCCAACATACAGTGATGACCGGTGGCGCCGATCTCCCAACTCTCGTCCCCTTGGCCTTTGCCCAGTGGAGAATGGACATCCTAGGGCCATTTCTCCTGCACTGGGTCAACGAAGATTCCTGCTGGTGGCGATTGACTACTTTACTAAGTGGGTCAAAGCAAAGCTGCTAGCTCGGATCACTGAAGCCAATGTCCACCAATTCTTATGGAAGTCAATTATCTGCTGCTTCGGGCTCCCCCACTGCATTATCACCAATAATGGGCAGTAGTTTGACAACCAGAAGTTCGAAGGGTTCTGTGCCGAGCACGGTATCCAGCACAGCTTCACCTCGGTAGCTCACCCCCAAACAAACGGGGAGGTCGAGGTGACTAACTGAACCATCCTCCAAGGACTCAGAACCAAACTGGACCAAGCTAAGGGAAGATGGGCAGAAGAACTTCTGAGTGTTCTGTGGGCCTACCACACAACACCTAGGACGGCGACGGACGAAACACCCTTTAACCTTATTTTCGACACCGAGGTGGTCATGCCGGTTGAGCTTGGCATGCACACACTGCAGGTGCAGCAATATGATGAAGCGTAGAACTCGGCGCACCTTCTGCTCAACCTGGACCTCCTTAAAGAGACAAGGGACAATGCTCGACTCTGAATGGCAGCATACCGGTAACGAGTGGCCCGGTACTATAACGCGTGGGTAAGGCTAAAAGTCTTCAGACCATGCGACCTAGTTCTACATCGAGCCGAAGCATCTCAACCCCGAAAGTGCGGCAAACTCTCTCGCCGAACACCCCCCCTACAAGGTGGTTGAAGCACTCTCAAATGGGGCCTACTACCTCGAGGATCTAGATGGCACCAGATTCCCTCGGACATAGAATGCCTGCAACCTGAGAAGATATTATCAGTAGTGTAAGGCCATCTTCCAATAATAATGAAAATTCCTTTTGTGTAAATGGCTCTCTGCCTTGTAAGAATATCACTGCCCAGTCCGAGGTCCGGCATGTTCAAGCCCGGAGCCCAGCTCTCCGGCACGTCCGAGCCCGGAGCCTAGCTCTCCGGTGTCAATAGCGTAAGGTCCTTACTCGCTAATGATTAAGATTCTCTTGCACGAACACTTTTGCCTTGCAGGAGAACCATCGCCCGACCCAAGGTCCGGTGCTCAAAGCCCTGAGCCAAGCTCTCAGGCCCTCAAAGCCCGAAGCCCAGCTCTCCGGCCATCAAGTCTTCAAGCCCAGCTCCGAGACATCAAATCCGGAGCCCAGCTCTCCGGCCACCAAGTCTTCGAGCCCAGCTCCGAGACATCAAAGCCCTGAGCCAAGCTCTCAGGCCCTCAAAGCCCGGAGCCCAGCTCTTCAGCCATCAAGTCTTCGAGCCCAGCTCCGAGACATCAAAGCCCGGAGTCCAGCTCTCCGGCCACCAAGTCTTCGAGCCTAGCTCCGAGATATCAAAGCCCTAAGCCAAGCTCTCAGGCCATCAAAGCCTGGAGCCAAAATCTCCGGCCACCAATCTTCGAGCCCGGCTCCGAGATATCAAAGCCCTGAGCCAAGCTCTCAGGCCATCAAAGCCCGGAGACAAGCTCCTCGACCACCAAGTCTTCGAGCCCAGCTCCGAGACATCAAAGCCCTGAGCCAAGCTCTCAGGCCATCAAAGCCCGGAGACAAGCTCTCCGGCCACCAAGTCTTTGAGCCCAGCTCCGAGACATCAAAGCTCTGAGCCAAGCTCTTAGGCCATCAAAGCCCGGAGCCAAGCTCTCAGGCCATCAAAGCTCGGAGCCAAGCTCTCCGACCACCAACTCTTCGAGCCAGCTTCGAGGTACTCAGGCCCGGAGACCAACTCCCGATGCTGAAGCCTGAAAGACCAACCCTCAGACAAAGTGAAACCTCCTCTCTAATCTCACTGCATGCTTCAAAAAAAAAAAAAGAAAGAAGGGAAGAGAGGCAAGGGGGACTCAAGTCAAAATAGTTGAAAGGCTTCTCTCCAATAGGGAAATGTTTGTTCATTTACAAGTGCTCCCGGGTCCTCGACATGCCGGGCGGCCCAATTCAGAAACAAAAGAAAAGGAATGAAGCCTACTCTACTCAGCCGGCCCCTTGCTAGGGTTGTGCAGCTACGGAGCTTTCTCTCTTAGGGCATCGGCTTGCGCAGCTCCGGCCTCGACAACTGCCACCAACGGGGAAGCCTCTGGGATGATGACTGATTCCTCTACAACGTTTGAACTCGGGCCCGTTTCTAAAGCCCGAGGATAACTGAGGCGATGGCGGCCCTCGTCTGGGACGAACCCCTCAACTTGCCTGCATAGGTACATGAAACCTTTAGAGAAAGAGTTCGATGTTGTTTCATAGAACTTAACGACGAACTCCTTCGAGGCCCTGTACCATGCCATGGCCTCTTCCACCTCCTTTGCCTCGATGACTTGATCCCTTGCCACCTCCGCTGATTTGGCGCCTCTGCTGCCTCCTTCTTAACTACAGCCAGCTTCTCCTTCGTCGCTACCAAGTCAGTCTGAAGGGACTGAGCGATCCCCTTCTGCCGAATTGCCTCAGCATTGAACGAAGTTTGCATCTTCTTGATAGCTGTGAGCTCCTCGGCCTTTCTCCTTGACCGGCCTCGCTCCTGGTCAAGACTTTCCTGGAGCTCTTTTACGTGCCTCTTGGCACCAGCGAGCTGTTTTTCGAGATCCTTGACCTTCAGGCCAAGCTCCCCGTTAGCATTGGTCTTCTCCTTCAGCTCGGCTCTCAAAGACTCGACCTTCGCTGCCCATGCTAATCGTTCTTCAGCCAGTTCCGACAGTAGTCCCTGATCAGGAGGACCTCGGCACCGACCTGCATCATACAAGATATCAGCTATAAAAAAAGAGTGTGAAAAAAAGAAAAAGAGAAGGATCAAGAAGGCGAAGTCACTTACCTTGAAGAGTTGGGGGAAGATGCTACTAATCGCATCCCCCAGCCGCTGTCTAGCCATCTCCTTCCGATCGCATGATTGGATTGAGAAATCCATCATGCACTTCGCTAACACCTGATTCCGGAGCAGAGAGCTCTCCGGTCCCAGTTTGGAGGGAACTCGATGATAGTCTCTTTCTCTCCTGCTCGCTTCGGGGGTCGGAGCGCTTGCCCCTCCAGCCGAAGAGCCCTCGGGGGCAGGTTGAGAGCTCGGCACCCCTCAGACGGCACCTCGGGCACCGGTTCGGTCTCCCCTCGCACCTCCTCCTCGACCTCGATGACAACAAGCCCCGAAGGAGGAAGGGACACGGCAGCGATGGCAGCTACGACCCTGGCCCGGACAACCACCTCCGGCTCCAAGATTGGGACAAGTTCTTGTTGCCTCGATCGCTCTGGCACTTTCCTAACTGCCCTCTGACTCGGTCTCGATGCCGCAGACACTGTCCTCCCTCCTTGTGCGAGAGTGGTCTCAGTCTCCCTCCTACTCAGCTCGGCTGGTGCGGCAGGAGCGGCCACCGACGCGCCCTCGTCCCGAGCCCATTTCAAGGAAGGCTCCTCAACCAGTCTGGATGGCAGCCTCTTTCTAGTGATCTCAAGCAGGTCGCTCTCCGAGAACCTCATGCCTGCATACAGATTACACAATGTTAGTTCCAAGCTCAGAAGGGACATAATGAGAGGCACAGAAGAAAGAAAAGCTGAAGCTGAACTCACCCAACCCCTCGTTGGGTTGACCCCAGCATCAAAGAGGTTCTGCTCTGACAACAGAACCTCAAGGGACGAAATCTAGATGGTGCGAAGCTGCTCGTAGTCATCTATGTCAGCCGCCTCAATCGCAGAGCTTCAATTAGGGGACTGATCCGGATAGCTCCAGACCCAGTCAACCCCCTCGGCCGTTGCAAAGAAGAATTTGCTCTTCCATCCCTTGATGGAAGAGGGGAGCTCATACCTGATGCCCTTCAGGCGAGAAGATAGGGACCACCACCCGCTCTCAATTGGATGGCGCTTCAAGGTGAAGAATGCCCTGAACAAGGAGAACCGGGCGACGAACCCATGGATGTGGCAGAGTACTATGAAAGAGAAGATGGTCCTAATGGCATTTAGGACAAGTTGAGTAGGAATGAGGCCGTAATTGCTCAACACCGACATGAAGAATGGATGAAAAGGGAAGCAGAGCCCTCCTAAGAAGATCTCCTCATAAAAGGCTATTCGGCCTGGGCTACTAGAAGTGACTCGGTCCCCTGGTCGGGGGATTAAAAGTCGAACAGAATGCGGGATGTCGTAGACATCCCGAATGGTCCCCAGCTCATCAGCAGAGATCGTCGAAGCAATCCCACCAGGACCTGTCGACCGGGCAGGCTTGGGGATGGGTTCAGTTGGAGGAGGATGAGAAGTATGAGAAGGACCATACCCGAGTTCCCTAATAGCTACGGGACCGGGGGGATGCCTCCTGCTGAATTCAAAATGCGCCCCCTCTCCCTCCTCATTGGAGGAGGAAGAGGGCGATCTCGGTGCAGAGGGATCGGCCTCACCCTGATTAGTGGAAGGATAGAAGCCGGACTGAAACAGGATATCTGTGGAAGTGGAAGAAGCAAGAAGCTCAAGAAGAAGAAGGGGACGGACTCAGTTTGAAGAGGGCCCTAACCTCTGAAGAAGAACTCTGCTTTGATGGAGGGAGGAAGAAGAAGAAGAAGACGAACCTGGTTCCTTAGAGGGTCTGAGGCAATCAGGAAGAAGGGGAAGCCTGGGAACAGTGGCGGGCACGCAAAATTCGAAAGAATTGACGTTTTGGGCAAAACCTGCCTTACATTTCGAAGTGACCCGTTATGCCCGTACCGTTACAGCCTCTCTGCCAACAGATTCATGCCACGTGCCGACCATCGATGAGTGAGATGCCCCCACCACTCTGGATTCCATGCTGGTAATAACTACTCCTCAGACGTGGCCACGTGGCACCTCCGCACTGGCTCGGGGAACCGTTTCACGAAGCGACGGCGATCATAGTCATTATTATACCAGATCCTCGCCTTTCCATATCAGCACCGCAATTACTCCCTTCGATCCAAGTGCCGCGCACTAATGAGTCTCGGGAGTAGGGGCAAATGATATGGTAGGATTATTGACGTGGAGCACTTGTCAGACGCCACATCGGAGAAGGCTACTGCGTCGGATACTCTACTTGGACTCCTTCACCGGGCTGAGCTCCCTTAGAACTCCGGGGCTGCCTGCCAAAGTCGAGCTCCATCCTCTGCCAGGTCGGTCCCCACAAAGATGGGATGCTTAGACCAGAGCCAAGCGACACCTTCAGAGCGAGTCCCTCGAGGTCGAGCCCCGTGGTTCGGAGTCGAGCTCGGCCCTCCTCTGCCACACGGAGCCCCTCCGAGGTCGAGTCCTCTGGGCTAGAGCCGCATCCTGTCCTCCTCCGTCAGGTCTAGTTTGACCAAAGTCGAGCTCCTTTGATCCAGAGTTGGGCTCAGCTCTCCTCCGCCAAGTGGAGCCACTTCGAGGCCGAGCCCCTCGGAGTCTAGCCCTGCCTCTCCAGCTCGGCCTCGAGCTTGGGCGAAAACACTGGCAAGCAAAGAAACAACACCATCATCCCTGGACACCGGCGAGCTGCCCGAGGGTCACAAAGAGGAGCCCACCAAGCCGTAATGACTACTCACGGCTGGCACTTACACCAGAAGAGAGAGAAGCTTTACGATCGAGGCACCACGCTCTTCACCAACTGTCTGAACCACCCAGAATAGGAAGCCAACCAGGAGATTTGAATCTCGGGGGTGGTGGGCCCCGATCGAGGCACTACCAAGTTTTCAAAGTGGAGCGACTGGAAAGAATGTTAGAGCGCACGGCAGGTTCTCTTGTCATGAATCGGGAAAGACGTCCCGTCCATGGCACGGAACATCGCTGCACGTGCCTGCCAGCACGGGGAAGATCCCGAGGTAGGCGTCCAATAATCACCAAGGCTTAAGAGAATCATCGGCACCCCTGGTGGGGAGGTAACTCGAGCAAACTCAACTCAAACAAACAAAAAATTCAAGCAAGTCAGGGAGAAAAGGCAACACAGAAAATCTCTCCAGCTCGGCCACCATCCTCCGCACACTTGCACTTCACTCTCACACTATTCATCCTCCTAGCATGGAGTCCATCAAGAGGGGCTCGACCAGGAGGATTTGTTCTCCTAGATCATCACTGACTTGACTGTCGTAGTGCCCCCGCCGGAATCCCCGGCTCGGGTCACTAACCTGTTTTTGCAGGTTCAGAAGAACAGGGCAGTCTGGAGGACCGGAAGGGTGATTCGACACGAACAACACTATGGACCACGACGTTCTTGGCAGCAACACTATCCACTAAGAAGCTACAAGCCCTTCTTTTTAGTTTGCTTCTATAGAAGACTGACTTAGGCATCAAAGGGTGCACCACTAAAGAAGCCCCCATCATGGGTAGACTTCTATATCTTTGTGGCTTTTGCAAGTTCTGGAGCACCCGTGCATCCAGGAGGGAATCCAAGTCCCATATTGAAGGAGCCACATCAAGTCGTATTAGAACATCTCCGATAGAACCCTAATAGATTGGCGCTAGAAAGAGGACTTTTGATCTCCATAATTGTAAAAAGGGCTTGTAGCCTTCTTTCCTCTTTTGTAATCATGGAAAAGCAAAAGATGGTAACAAATTTCACCATTCCTCTTGTTGAAGAACCAGTTATCCTGATGGATCACCCTCAAGTTTTCTCGGACTAGAGTATCAATAAGCCCTTAGCCATTCCTCCTGTTATGGTCAAATAGTTTCATTAGCTCTTGCTCCAAGTCTAATTGTTGACCATCATGGTGTAGGGTCTGCAGCAGCCCTTGACTTAGCCAACCCCAATGTCGGGTGGGCACCCACCTTCAAACATCCCTTCTTCAACACGGGATGTAGAACATGATGGTTTACCCTACCCACTAGAGAGTAGAAGAAGCTCCAAGGGCCTTCCAGTTAGCCGGCAGTCTTAAGCAAACTTCTCATCATCACCCGTCATGAATGATCGCTTTCATAGGGTGGTCAAAAATAAAAATCTAATTCACTACTATAACTGAATGAGTAGGAATCTATTCTTAGGGATCTAAAGCAATTATTTCATGAAGAAAAGCAAAAAAATGATTATGAGAAATAAAATAAAATAGTAGAATTTAAATTATAAATTTAAATTAATTAATTAAAGGAAGCAAATCAGAGAAATAATCCAAAAATCTGAATCCACCATGTAAAACAGATTTTTATTTTCTTCTTTTTATGTTGCAATAATAATAATACTTGCAAGTAGGGTATTATTATAGTTTATCTCTGCTAAACACAGATCGTATCCGTAGATTATGATTCATCCATTTAGAGTAAAACTATCTAAATCTAATTATAATTTTGGAATTGATCTAACATACTATAATCTATCTCTCCTAGGCATATACTATATTTGGAGATCACGGAATGTCTGTAAAGGGCATAGGCCATATAGGTTAGATCAACACCTTAATCAAAAATAAATCAAAAGATACATGAAATAAAAGCATAATTTTATTACATAAAAATTAAGTATAAAAAGAAAATAAATAATCCATTTATAGGATTCATCATCTTTCTAAGTTGAAGGAGCCTAGCCATGCATAGCTGCTGGTAGCACTTCATCCATATATTTCTCTCTTCCTAAAGCCTAATACGAGATCTAAAATTAAGAAAAAAAAAATCAAAAAAAAATTTGTTGCTGGATAGATGCTTGTTGCTCTCCATGTGGGGCTTTGTTGCTCTCCATGTGGTCCTCCTTTTATAGAGCTTGTTAAGAACTTTCAGTCAAATTGGAGTGAAACTGGTATAAGATTGGCCTTATATTACGAGAAATTTTTTCAGCTATCCAATCAGCATCACAGGACTGAAATCCCACCGAAAATCAAGTGTCGAAAGCTCACTATGTGTCAGGCACCATCCGACCATTAGATCTTTATATCAGGTTGACATGGGTCGTTGATCAGTGAAAACAGGGATGAGAAATGTGTGCTTTAATTTTTCAGTGATCGAGACTTATTCCTACTGTTGGATCCTTCTCAAATGTTACCCTAGCCATCGAATGGCACACAAAATGCCTCAAGAACAAATCACAGCCACCAATGATATTCTTCACCGTTCGATTGCATGTGAGACGTGCTACTGACTGTGCGATGGCGCACAACGAAACCCACTTCAAAGTAGCCTTTGTATGCTACAATAGTAGACCAGAGTCTAATGTTCATGTAGACCGCGCTAGCCCTTATGCACCGAGCGGCCGATTCGTGATAGACTGGCTACTTTAAAAATATATATTAAGCTTGATTTAGATGGGTTTTGTCCTGATTTTGGATTCGTTTAAGCTCCAATTTTAGTGCCATTTGATTTTTTTTAATGTGCAGATCAAGCTCCTTTCATCTATGACTACTTCCCTGTAAAAGACAAGTAAAAACATCAATTCTTAATGAATAAATATCAATTAATATGTATTTTAATATTTATTAGATTTATCACACCCCAATATGAACTTTGCTCATCCTTGAGCAGAAAAAAGAATTTAGTGCTAGATACCATCATACCTTAAAAGTGGTATATTACCAAGCAATTTTCTAAATGAATTATTGATATTCAGTAAAACATTATTGAGATAAGTTATAAAGATATTGATATTTACTAATATGATGGTTAAATAAAAAAACAATATTTTTAAGTTGTTTCAGATCCTCTCTTATTTTTATCTCTAAATTATCTACTTTAATATAAGTAAGTTCAAAGTAACTCTTGTTTCTTTTTTGTTAAATAAAGGCATCTTCATATTACCCACTTTTTGACATAAATAACAATACTTAGATGAAGATACCCAGTTACTCAGTGGAAGACCTGAAAGTGAAGCAGTACAAGTAGACTATATTTTAAAACTATTTTAAAATAAAGAACAGTGGAAGACATGGTAGATATCGATCTACCAATCTGCCTGCAATAAGATCCAACATGATAAAAGTGTATGCAAAGGATACCATAAGCAATAAAAAGGAAAAACATATAACAATTTCATGCTTTAGATCTAATCACATGAGACCAAGAAAAAGGTATGTTACCTTTAAACCATTGGATGCAGGTGATGAAGAGCTGCCGAGCCACACAAGTGTCTGGCCTTTACGGATAGTTACACCAGGGCTCGATCCCAATCAACTTCCTTGGAGTGCTAGCTCCTCAAGATCTTGGAAGCCAATCTTCTCCTTCCTTGGACCTACAAGACTTTCTTGAAGCTGCCAGGAAGAACTTGTTGGTGGACAATGAGGAAAAGTGGAAGTGGAACCCTTCCCACCAACTCTCTCTTCGCAAACCCTAGCTTGATTGCTAGGTAGGCTCACACCCAAAATCTTAATCCTCTCAAACCCCAATCTAAGGAATCCCTTTCTTTCTCTCTTAGAAAAGTCCAGCTTGTCATCCTCATGTCGGCCCTACAATAATACTTATTATAGTGGCAGTGAAGAGGGGAGAGAGATATGGAAGGTAGAGTGATTAGGAGAGATGGTTAAGGGTTAAACCAAATTAGCTCTAGGTTTAAATGGGAGAAATTCTGCATTCCCAAATAATGCATTCCATAAAATCTTGGAGCCAATTTTAGTCAAGATTTGAAATTTGAATTCAAAATTCAAATTTAAATCTTTTTAAAGGAAAGAGAGCATGAAAAATCAAATCCATTTTGATCCTAAGCCAAATCACATTTGGCTGATCCATCAGGTTGCAATCATATTACAAATAAGTCCTCCAAAATTCACTAATCGAATTAGTGAAAAAAATTCTCGTCACAGCCAAGTGTCAACACATAGAAGTGTTGATATTTCAAAGTGTCGACACTCCAAAGTGTCGACACTTGGATCATGGTCAATCATATGACCTCCCAGTGATGCCAAACGATTCTCAATCATCGATCAGCCTTTAGATCGGGTAGAAATTTCTATGGTGTGTGATCCCATAGGTTCGAACACTAAGCCGGTAGCACTGTAACACTTCTAATACCAATCAAAGTCATCGTGTAGCAATGATACCAGATGTCTGGATAGGTCGAAGATTGCAGAGCAACTCTCTAGAACCCCTGGCATATGGTTACCGCATAATTCATTCCTTTGACCTCATAATGCTCAAGATGACCTAGGATTTGACTGCCACCCTAATTTAGTACATCCAGATCATGTCTCAACCTTACACGTTTTATGACTCCTCACAAGAACTATCATGACTAAGGTTTTGCTAAATTAAGACATAGTGAGCCATTCACTCCAAACCATTTGAGGGGTCAATCCTATATTGATCCACCATCACTTCACAAGTACTTAACTGTACCTAGAAACCTTCCATCACTGGATTAGAAATCCAAGTAGTCCGGCACCAAAGTACAGTGAGTTGCTTGTAAGTTACCATGATGACCTCAGGTTTGAGGGATACATATACCCATATCCTTTCACGAGCACTCTTTGGCAGAAGGGAGCTCCATAGTTGGTCATGTTCAGTGAGATGTCATATATTTACTTGTATATCACATCAGTGTTACACTCCTTGGTCAAGAGGACAACCAACCAATGTGACATACAACAACCTATGCTTGATACATTATCGTCCTATAACAATGTATCCTTTGGTTGTGAACTAGTTTAAGAACTACTCAATATATCATCTCTGTATCAAATATAATGTAGTTCTAAGGACTCCATCACACAAGAGTTCTTTTCAGGAAAATACATATATGATGAATAGTCAAAAGAATAACTTTTATTCATTTAAAAAATTTACATACAATTACAAAATAGCACAACCGTCTACAGCCTAGACGATTGGCTTTAGAACACTATTCCCAATAAGACCAATGTTAGCACTTGCCTTTTTTTTCTCTTTTAAAAAGTTCTTTATATTTTTTATTTTGATACAAGACACAATGCTTACTTAGGAGAAGAGGACCGGTTTTCAGTGAAAAATGCTCAGAACTTGTTCTTATTTTTTTTGAAAGAATATATAGATACTCTACTTATGCTTGTAAAAAGTAGACTTTTCTTTGATGCCAGTAGGAAGAGTTAGAAATGTTATAATGATTTATATTCTAGACTTAACCATTTATTAGATTTTCTTAATACTTGATCCCTTGATGTCTCAAAAATCTTCTAGCTGAATATCAGTTGATGTTTTAAAATTTGCTCGATTCAACTCAAATCTAGAATAATCATATGCCTAAACACTAAATACTCACTTATCTGAGGACTTAATTTTTTTAGTTATTTATCCTCATTTCCTAACTAATTTTTATTATCCTCAATGGAGTAAGGAAAAATAAAGATATGTAATTAAGACAGGGAATGGTACCACCTGGATTAGATGTGCATTGTTCATTAGTAGGTGCCTCCATGTAGAGCGGTCCATTATCTTGAAAACAAAAATTACTAAAACAAAGGTTAACAAAATAAAAAGTTTGGATTGCTTTCAAAAAAGTGCTAAGTTTAACATCTTCAGCCAGAAGTTCTGGTCTTACTCACATTCATAAAAAGCATGGCTTCCCCTACCTCTTTGGTGACTAGTTCCAAAAATAATTTTAGGCATTGTTCATTTTCTTTGAAAGTGGCATCATTACTTGGATTTTTGATTTTTATGGCGCTGTGTGAGAAGACAACTTTCACTATGTAGGGTCCAATCCATATCTTAGTTTTCTTAGGAATAGGTGAAGCCTTGAATTATATAAGAGAATTTTTTGTTGATGTATAAAAGATTTCTAAATATTGCTTGGTCATGGAAAGTGTTAGTTCATTCCATATAGATTTTTGATTTTCATAGGCTTCGTTCCTAATTTCCTCAAGTTCATCCAACTATAATTTTCTTTGGCCTCCAGTTGTGTCCAAATCCATGTTCAATTATTTTATGGCCCATATCACCCTATATTATAGTTCTACGGGCAAGTAACATGCCTTGCCAAATACAAGCTTATATAGAGAAATCCCTAAGTTGGTCTTGAAGGTAGTGTGATATGCCCATAATGCATCCACTAGCTTCAATGACCAGTTATTTTTCTATTGGAGCTTATAATCTTCTCTAAGACTTGTTTGATTTGACGGTTAGAAACTTTAACTTGCCCACTTGGACTTGTTTGATTTGACGGTTAGAAACTTTAACTTGCCCACTTGTCTGTGGGTGATAAGATGTGGCCATCTTATGAATGATATTATATTTCTTCATCGATGATGCAAAGGATCGGTTACAAAAGTATGCTTTGTGATCACTGATGATAGCTTTTAGAATACTAAAGCGAGAAATGATATGTTCCTAAGAAATTTGACAATCATCTTGCTATCATTTGATTTACAA
This sequence comes from Areca catechu, assembly GCA_021397845.1. Lineage (NCBI taxonomy): Eukaryota > Viridiplantae > Streptophyta > Magnoliopsida > Arecales > Arecaceae > Areca > Areca catechu. Next base: position 670,120 of record JAHSVC010000060.1, read on the forward strand.
GGCACTGCTTCTATCTACTTAGAAACATAATCTAGAACTACTAAAATATAATCATTTTCAAAAAATTTTGGAAATGGACCCATGAAATCTATTCTCCATACATAAAAATTTTTTACAGTTAGGATTGGATTCATAGACATTATATCTCTCTTAGTTATCTGGTCTATTTGTTAACACCTAACATAACTTTTGCAATATTCATAAACATCTCTAAATAGGTTAGGCCAATATAATCCATATTGGAGCACTTTTGTCACTATTTTTTAGCTCCAAAATGACCATCACAAGCATGATTATAGCAAAAGAACAATAAGCTTTTAACTTCTTGATCCAAGATGCATCTTCTTATGATTAGATTAGGATATTTTTAAATAAATATGGATCATCCTAAATGAAGTACTTCACTTGGAAGAAAAATCGATTTTTGTCTTGAGTAGTCCAATGCATGAAGATTTTATCTATGGCTAAATAATTAACTATGTCAGCATACCATGGTTCTATAGTTATTGATATAAGTTATTCATTGAGAAAGGACTCATTGATTGGTGATTCTTCAAGTGGTCTGATAGCTAACCTAGATATGATCATCCACTATATTTTCAATATTCCTTTTGTCCCTGATCTTTAGGTCGAATTCTTGCAAGAGCAAGATCCATCTAATTAAGCATGCCTTAGCATCTTTCTTGGAAAGAAGATGCCTAATGATCGAGTGATCAATATAGATAATTACAGAGACTCTACTAAATAAGACCTAAATTTTTCTAATACAAATATCATAGCTAAAAATCCTTCTCGATAGTTAAGTAGTTAAGCTATGCATCATTTAAGATATTACTAGTATAGTAAATTACTTAAGATAGCTTATCAATTTCTGACCTAGGACAGCTCCTATGGCATGATCAGATGCATCTAGGGATAGCAATTTTTATCGACTTAATGGATACCCGACCCAACCCTATGGGACGAGTAAAACCGGCCTACTTAGTTTATAAATGGATATGGATTATATAAAAAAAATTCAACTCAAGTTCGGGTTAGGTATAAATAGTAGTACACCTCGACCCAAACCCGATCGATTTATATATAAAAAAGCTATATTTATAAAATATTTAAGTAAACTGGAAATAGAACGGACATACCTGATCTGACCCGACCCGTTTAGATTTTAAGTAAACTAGGTTTTATAAGACCAGGTATACCCGACCCGACCTGATCCAAATGATATTTTTTTTATACCCGACCCAAGACGAGTATAGGATGGAAAATTTTAGTGGATTGAGTATGGGTTTTGGGTACTCGATCCAAACCTGACCCGTTGCCATCCTTAGATGCATCACACATGAGCTTAAAAGGTTGAGTCTAAGTGAATAATTGGGGCCGAGGTTAATTCTTTCTTAAATATTCAAAAGACTCGAGACATTCAAGTATAAAATAAAACTTAATTTTAGCTAATAAGTTAGTCAAGAGTCCAGCTACTTTGCTAAAATGTTTGATAAATCTTCTAAAAAATCTAGTGCATCTAAGAAATAATCGAATTTTCTTGACTAATTTAGGTGGGGGAAATTTATAGTTAAATCTACCTTGGCTTTATATACTTCTATACCCCTCTTTGAAATCACATGGCTGACGTCTATGCCTTCTTTGACCATGAATTGGCATTTTTTCAATTCAATACTATATGTTTTCCTTACATCTCTTTAAGACCATCTAAGGTGATGTAGGCATTTTGAAAAAGTAAATCCAAAAATAAAAAAATCATCCATGAAAATCTTAAAAATTGTTCAACCATATCCGAGAAAATACTAATCATGCATCTTTGAAAAGTAGATGGTACATTACATAAGCCAAAGGGCATGCATCTATAGGCAAAGGTCCATTTAGATAGGTGAACGTTGTCTTCTCTTGGTTTTTCTGGGACTATAGGGATTTGATTACAACTAAAGTATTTATCCAAAATATAGTAAAAATCATGCCCTGCTAATCATTCTAACATTTAGTCTATAAAAAATAGAGGGAAATGGTCCTTTCGAGTGACTGCATTTAATATTTTATAATGAACACAAACCCTCTGTCCAGTTTGAATTTTAGTTAGGACCAGTTCATTATTGTCATTTTGGATTACAGTAATTCCTGACTTCTTGGGTACCACTTGTACAGGACTTATCCAAGAACTATTTGAGATTAGATAAATTATTTTATTGTCCATGAGTTTTATAATTTCCTTTTATTACTTCTTTCATGGATGGGTTAAGTGTCCTTTGGAGATCTGTTGTGAGCTTGGCTTCCTTTCCTAGATGAATCCTATGTTGAACAATCGAAAGGTTGATCTCTTTTTATCAACCATGGTTCATCCTAATGCTTTCTAATTTCTCTAAGGATACTCAATAATTCTCCCTCTTGTATGGAACCCAGGTCCACTAAAATGATTACTAGTAAGGTTTCTGAAAGACCTAGATATGCATATTTAAGTCGCTAGTGATCTGTATTAGTTAGATTAAAAATATTTAGATCTATTGACATGTTGCCAAAGGAGAGTTTCATTAATCCATTTGGTAATTTATTTGAGCATTGGTTGTGGTAAAAAATGGTCTACCTAGTATAACAGGGATTGACTCTTTAGATTCGATACCGATTCAATTTTTAAAATCATAAAATCTATCAAGTAAATAAAATCACTAACCTTGGTTAGCACATCCTCTACCATTTTTCTTGGTACTTTAAAAGATCAATCTACTAATTATAAGGTCATTTCCGTGGGTTTTAGATCTCCTAATCCTAATGCTCATATATCGAATACGACATATATTGACACCCATCCCTAAGTCTAATAAAGCCTTATGATGAGGATATTCTTTATAATGCATGAAATAGTGGGTACCCTAGATCTTTATACTTTATTGGCATATGGTTTGATAGGTATGAACTCACACTTGTTACCAGGAAGGCACTCTTAGATACATTTGTGGTCTTCTTCTTAGTACATAGATCTTTAAGGAATTTAGCATAAGCTAAAATTGTTGGATTATATGTAATAAAGGAATGTTCACCTTAACTTACTTGAAGACCTCCAAGATCTTATCTATTGGACTAAATTCCAGTTAGGCTTAAGTCTGTCAAAGAATGGTGCAACAACTTTGATGTTTGGTTCATCAGATTCTAGCGAGGGCTCAACTAGTGAGTTAGGTATTGTATCATGTTTGATACCTTGGGTTCTTCAGGGTTGGCCCTACTCTGATTATTGTTCAAAGAGTGGGTCTTCTATTTCTTCTTCTTCAGATATGCCCACCAAGTTATCTATTTGTCTTCCATATCTCAATATATGGTTAGCATTTAATTAGTTGAGATTTATGCTAGGGTAAACCAAAGCTTGGATCCATATGCACAAGATACAATGGAGACTCCAAGTCAAAGGATCACTTGCACCTACTATTATTAAAATATCATTGATATGCAAGTAAGACTACATTAGATGTTCAGTAAGTCATTTTAGTGAACTCATTCTTCAATGAATATCCATATTTTTGTATTAGTTTCACCATATAAGTGATTATGAGATCAATCACCCTCTTCATCAAGCATACACAAGATGTGCTAGTCTTTCAGTATCATTGATCCCCAACTCAATGATCCTATGATTGAAAAATTTTTAAATAAGAGCAATCAAGGATCTCACTAGTATGATCTCATCATAACCCTAAAGTCATTGCCCTAACCTATAGGATTCATCATAATCAAATGTATAACGATAAATTATAGCATATCATGAAACATAATGTCTTATTATAATAAATAATAATGTCATAAACATGAAAAGGAAGATAAATACATAATAATCCCTATCACATCATTCATGTGATTGGTTTACAGGGTACTATTCTTTCAAGAAGAAGAGAAAATAAAATAAAAGATATAATCAATAAGGCATGCAAAACTTTACTATGAAAAAAATAATCACTTATAAGATAAGAACTTACGCTCTTAATTCTATAGAGTTTTTTTAATAAGAAGCTCCAAATTCTTCACAAAGCCCTCAACTCTTAAGAAGATCCTTTAGTCTTTACAGGTTTCTTTGTCACTGTCACATCTCTTGGAAGCCTTCTAGATCCTCACACTAGTATCCTAATCCATCTACCCCCTTTCATAGCCTTTAGGATGTCTCTCTATCAAAGAATACTTCAAAAGGAGTCTAATGGTTTAAACCGCATAGGAAAAGGATTTATATTTCTTTTACAACTCCTGTTTGACCCATTAGCCATCTGATCACCATCAATCACACCATAAATCATATTAGATCAAGCTTAATCGAAGTCGGAAACATCCTTGGCCAACGGTTCTTCCAGGAAACATGCATGATCATCAGATCACACAAAAATAGCACCATATATCCCATAGACCATGATAAAGACCGCGTGAAAACTCCTTGCATCAAGTGACTCTACTGTCGACCAAGCAGTCCACCATGCACCACGACAACAAGGGTGAAGCATGCATCTGGGTGCTCACCCCTGAGCACAGGTCTGGCCACGTGCATAATAGGCTAGGGCTATCCCGGTTCCTTCCAGGGATGGGTCTCCTTGTGAGTTTCATTTTAGTGGGCTAAATTGAGACATTTTTCCTTAACACCTCTGGTTGAGGGTCATCGCAATCCTAGCCATCTTAGTTTCCAGGGTGATCGACATCTACCTCCCGCTCTTCTCCCCATCAATCCCTATACTCTATCCTGACTGCAACCTCTTCATGCTTATCAAGGCCTTCGCCTTCGGCATGATCCTCACCACTGGCTACACTCCCCGACTCCTTTAACAACCTGACATCACCATGCCTCCCTGAGAAGCCATGGTCTGAGTTCCCATTCACCACCTTCATCACCATGATGTTCGCCATCTTAACTATAATGATGGACTTTGATGCTTACAGTCTATGGTAGATGGAAGAAGGGCGGCGATGCCATGGTTGTCAACCACAACCATGAGAGCCCGATGAATGCTGCTATGCTCGTGGTGCTTAGCCATGGCCACTGTAGACTGCCATAGCTTAGCAAGGATGACAAAGAAGGGGAGGAGATGGCCTTGCACCGGAATCGCATCATCATGCAGGTTAGTTAGCTTGTAACAAGTCACTAAAATCACTTTTTTATAAAAAACTCTCTTTTTAAATCTAGTTAAATTATAATAGCCATGTAATGATAGATTTAGATAATAATGATGAGGGGTTCGGGTTGTATCTATTGAAAGAATGGTCGATTGATCTTTTACAAGACATCAACTATTAGGTCATATTTTGCACATGTTTTAAAGTATATTAATTTTTTTTCATCAATCAATGTTAGATCTCGAAATGATTATTGTATAATCTAAAATTGACATTGCAAAAAAGAAAAAAAAAATATTCTTCCATGCAAAAGATATAACTCAAATCCAATAATGAGATGCAATTTTGAACTATTTATTAGAGACCAATACCATCGTATTAAGTTTTGAATGAATCAAGGAGGAAGGAGAATGACAAAGTTAATGTCTTGAGTTATTACCATTAGAAGCATATGCTATTAAGTGCTTAGAGATTTGTGCTTTTAAACTTTATTGTGTGATCACTAGAGATTATCGGGGCTGCTGAGAGCATCACTGCAAGCTAGGATGTCGACGAAGTGTGGAAACTCCATGGGGGCCCTGATACGATGGATCTGGCTGGTTCAAACTAAAAGAGGGGACCGAGCAGTCGGGTAATGTGGGTTTCATCAGAATGTTCACCGGAGGATATGACAAAACTGGCTCGATGCTACTCAGAGGTGGTAGAGCTTTCAAAGGATGAGGTCAAGGGGGAAACGGACGATTAGTTGGCTAGGGGGTTGGTGACTAAGAGTCTTGGCCGGAGAGTTTAAGCAGAGTGGCAGCACGCAAGTTCCGGCTATGTGCCAAACTCAAGGGTGACATTGCAGCATATAATCTGGAACAGGAGTTCTTTGCTCTTTCAGTTTCATGAAGCAGGGGAGTGGGGTTCTATCCTGGGTTGATTGTGGGCTATCCTGGTCAAGCCTTGGTGGTGGAGCCATGGCAGCCACGATTTTACCCATCACCCACTTCGATCCACACTATCCTAGTTTGGATGAGGTTGCCTCAACTTTCTATGGAGCTCTAGGGGTCGACGATGCTCCAGAGCATTATCGACTTAGCCGAAGAACTAGTGGCAGTGGACCAGTGCACGATGGAGCGAAGGAGGGTCAAGTTTGGTAGTTATGCATGCAAATTGATTTTTCTCGATCATTGCATCCTGGAGTGCTAATTGATGGTACAAAGGGCAATTGGTGGTAGAAGTTTGTCTACAAGAACCTTGGTGACATGTGCTTCAGATGTGGCTTCTTCCATGGGTCTAGGAGGCATGATAGAGAAGAGGGGATGGTGAACTGGCAGGGCTTCGATCGTCTAACATGCTCAGAGCTGAAGAGGGAGTGGTGGTGGATGGCTCGAGTGGGAATTGATTAGGGCCCTAGCTTGTAGCAGTCCAGCGATGGTACTATAGCCAAAGAACATGGGGATGCTAGGATGAAGGAGGGCATTCATGGAGAGGATGTTTGATCTCGAGGCATCCGGGAAAGGAACCAGCACATTCGGGTGGTGGTCAGGTCGATAGCTTGTTAGAGGCCAATGGATGGTCCAAGTCGATGAAGATTGCTCACCGACAATCCCCCCTTGACCGTCGGCTGGCTCTGGTGAGGGAGGCTCCGCTGCTAGACTAGAAACAGTGGGCCAGTTTGGGCTATTGGGGTTGGGAATGGCGAATTTGGGCCTGGGTGAGGAGGAAGACAGGCCCAGAAGAGAGGGGGCCATGGGCTTGGGCCAGCCCAGCATGCCAGGTCTCCAAATCCATTACTAGGTTGAGCAAGAATCAGGCTTGGTTCAAGAAAATCTAAGATGGCAGGGCCCAGAAAGAGGCCGGGTAGGAAGAATATAGCCCTAGCCAAGGAGTCGGGCCCTCCTACGACCAAGGACCTAACACCGATTGGTAGAGGCTATCAGGGGATATTTGTTTTCAAAGCAAGTGGCCCAGGGGTGGTGGTTATTGTATCGCATCACAAGGCATCAAGGGACATTGGTGCCCAGGGAGAGGTGGGATCGCTTACACAGGAGCCAGAAATGATGGTGGAGTAGGACTTGAGCCATGAGGATGCTATCAGGCAGCTTAAAGAGGTTATCCAGGGGGTTGGGGATGGGCCTCCAGTAATGGTCACACCACATGATGGGATTATTGTGGATCAGGCTGAGGGAAGTATAAGAGCGGACCCCCTTTCATTCTAGGTGTCATCATGGATTTTTATTTGGAATTCTCAGGGGTATAGAAACTTGCATTCCAGACTTCCTTTGGCAGATGATCCAATAGCACTATCCTAACATTCGCATGCTGCTCGATACCCGACTTTCAGGGAGGAGCCTGGATGGCTTACAAGGCAACTACAGCTGATGTGGAGCACCTATGCTATTGAGTCCAAAAGCTTGTCAAAGGGGATCTTGGTGATGTGGAGGCATGACTTTGTGAGGGTGGATGCTTTTCATAGGTGTGAGCACCAAGTTGTCATAATCATCTCTAAGTAGATTGGTGGCCCTAGTTCCTTTCTAGCATGTATGCAAGCACCAAGTACAGGGAGAGGAGGCTTTGGTATGAGATCTCCAGGATGTTGACCCAGGGCATCCCTTTCCTTGTTGCTAGCGACTTCAACTGTATTGCGGGATCCCATGAGAAGATGGCGTTAGGAAATATGTCCTATAGCCAATCATGTAGGTTATAGACGGTTGAACTCTTTATAATTTGTAAATGAATCATTAATGAAATAAAAGTTATTTTTGGTAGTTCATTTCTTTTTGCATCTTCCATTAGATTCTTTTGAGATGAGTCCTTAGAACTACTTCAATTCAGTAAAGGAGGATTTATCAAATAATTCTTGAATATGTTCATGACCAAATAATACGTTGTTATATAGGACAACAATGTTATCAAGCATAGGTCATTGTATATTATATAGGTTGGTTATCTCATAATCAGATGAGTAGAGACACTGGAATGGCATGCAGGCTGGGTGTAGGTATACATTGTACTGAACATGACCAACTCTATGAGTACTTTGCTATCGAAAGTATCTCACAGAAGGATATAGGTATAAGTATCCCTTTGACCTGAGATCACATCCGGTGATTTGCAAGCAATTTATTGTACTTAGGTGCCATACTATCTGGATTTCTAATCTAATGATAGAAGGTTATTCGATGCAGTCAATACTTTTTAAGTCAGTGGTGAGTCAAGATAGAATTGACTATTCCAAGATAGTGGAGATAATACTCTACTGTATTTCAAATTAGCAAGACCTTGACTAGGACAATCCTTGTGAAGAGTCACAGATTTAGCAGGTTAAGATATATTTGGATGTATTATTCGGAGTTGGTAGTTAACTCTAAAATCATTACGAGCATTAGGATCAAAGGGATGAATTATATCAAAAACCATATTCCTGGATTCTTGAATGTTGTTTTATAAACATTCGACCTATCTGGATATCAGGCACTATTGCTAGATGGTTGTATTGATTAGTTCAAAAATTAGTTTTTGGACTACTGGCTTAATGTTCGAACCTATGGGATCATACACGATAGAAGTTTTTGACCGATCATGATGGTTAACTAACAATTAGGAATCATTCAATGACAAAATTATAAATATAATAAATAATTAACCGGTACAAATATTATAAATTAATAATTAATTAATTAATTAATAATTATAAAGGATTAATTAATTAATTATTAATTAATATAAAGGATTAATTAATAATTGGATTGCTAATTTATCAATTTGATTGAGTGAAAAGGTTTAGGTCAAGTCTAATTGAATTTGCTTCAATTATAATTCACCCGATTATGTTATTTGATGACCTAATTGTTGAGGATTTCTAATTATGGTTTGATTTAGACTTGACTCGATCAATTTTAGATTTAATTAGAATTTAATTAAGTCTAATTAGGATCTAATTATATTAATTCAAGGTTAGTTAATTAGTTATAACCAAACTAGTTTTGGTTCCTAACTAATTTTGGTCAAAGCTTGGTCAAACCCTTAACTCGCATAACTAGGTTTCTTTTAGAAATTCTCCATGATAATTATTTGAATAAATTCATGAAAATTTATGTCAAACATGTTTTCATGCTCTCCCTCTTTCTTATCTAATTTAGATTAATTTAGGATGAGTTTTGAATTTAAATGAGAGTAGTTTGACCAAGAATCAAACTCTTTGCCTTATCCTAACTCTACTTGATCTTAAACTCTCAAGCCTATCCTAATCTTGTTGCTAATTTTTTTTAAAATAAATTTAGACGAAATGTGTGATAAAATGTGGGCCAAGTACCAGTGATTTGAGAAATAAATTCATGAAAAATATTTTGTGAAAGAAAGTGGGGCATGAAATGATGAAGATAGTCAAACTAAGCTAGTATTTCCTAATCTCATCCAAAATCTACTTAATCCTATCCTAATCCACATGCCTAATTTTCTTAGAATTCTTTTGGGATTGGACAACCAAAGGGACTTTAAATTGGTGTGAAATCTGGTGAGAAAGTGCATTACAAAAATTATGGAAAAAATGTGAGTGAAAGATTGGCGTGAGAAACCTTCTTGGGTGCTAGGGTTGAGGGAAGAAGAGAAAGAGAAAAAAAACTATAAGAAAAGGGATTTCTTATTTTTGTTTTTCTTCCTCTTAGATCTAGACCTCTTCATCTTTTCTTGGATTTCTTAAGAGGCCTAAGAAAATCTAAGAAATAACTTTTTTTTAGCCATCCAGTAGCCTTCACGTGGATCTAGCAGTCCAGGAGGTTGATTGCATCGGAGCTTTGTATGGATCGCATCCGAGCTTTGTATGGACGATTCATAGAGGTCGGAGATGTGGTGCGGGATAGACCTTGATCAAATTTATTCTAGGAGATCGGATCGTTGGTTGTTAAGAAACGACCCTAGGCTAGGTTAAACCAAAACCCAATTATTTTTTCCCAATTTTTTTATTCAAAGAAACCTTCTTTTATTTTCTTTTTTTTTCATATTTTTCCTTTATATTTTTTCTTTTTTTTCCATTTCCCTTTTTTTTCTTTTACTTCCTGATCTAGCTGAAGTCGACCAAGAGGGCTGGCTATGCTTTGAAAGGCATGCGGTTCCCTTTAACTGAGGTCGGTAGGGGGGGTTATTTGCTTTCACGAGTGCACCGAACCACCCCTTTGGCTTGGAGTCGGCAACCAGGAGGACGGATCCACTTTCATGATCATGCCAAGCTTCCTCCTCCATGGATCGTCGAATGCTGGGATAGGGGATCTTGCCGGCTCGGAGGAGGTTGGGGCACCATTAGCAAAGGACGGCAATGATGATGGCAGTGAGGCTCTTCGGCGAGCGTCAGGCATCATGGCAGCAGGAGGCCGTTGGTGTGTCGTCGCGGGCGGAGACAGGGAGCGGAGGAGATGGATCACCGGCTGGGAGCGGAGGAGATGGATCACCGGCTGGGAGCGGAGGAGTCGGACGACCGGCTAGAGACTTCCGGACGGCGGGGTGGTTGCTCGATCTGTCGGATGGGAAGATCGGGAGGAGGCGTCGAAGGCGTTGGACGGAGGGGAGGTGGAGGCCGATGTTTTGGTTTGGTTGACGGTTGGTGGTGGGGCGCGGGATCGGCTGTCGAGTTGAACATGGGAGGCTGTTGATGGGTTTTGGATGCCTGTCGTTGGTTTGATAACGGGCTCGGGGAGTTGATTTCTCACAGGAAGAAGTAGTAACAGGGAAGAGAAAGAAGATACAGGGAAAAAAAGAATAGAAGGAAGAGAGTCCATGGAGAAGAATTCAAAGAGAGGAATAAAGAAAGTAGTAGGAAGAAACTGGAAGAAGAAGAAATCGGAAGAAGAAGGAGAGGGGGGGAGGAGTTGGGACACCCTGACTTTTCTCAAAATAATCTTCGCTTTCTTTATTCCGATTTTCAAAACATCTTAAATAGAATAAACAATCAGAACCTTCAAAAGAGATCCGAACAAATCCTAAAACAGCCGATAAGATAAATCCTAAAAACAAACAATCAAATAAACAACCGAATCAACAATCAAATAAATTCTAAAAAATTATACGAAAACTAATCCTAAATTTCAAGATATCTCAATCCCTCGTACACCCAATAAAATATTATATTTATCCTGCTCTGAGGTTTGTGTACTTCAGGATTTATGCTGCACCGGAATGTGTGCTCATCGACTCCAAGATCTTGGGCCCCAGGGTTTGGGCTGGTTTGGCTTCAGGTTCTAGGCTGGCTTTTTGATTGAGCTAGCTTCAGGTTTTGGGCTGGGCTGGGCTCAGGTTCTGGGCTAGGCTTCAAGTTTGATCTAGGCTGCTTCAGATTTTGGGCTAGTCGATGTCCCCATCAACATGTTATGCAACTATGAAGCAACACAGAGAGCCCTTACCACATGCCATCAGTAGTGACGATCATCAAACCGTAATAAGGTATGAAATTTGATTTCATATTATTTTGTAGATTAGATCTACTACATGCATTAAAAAGATCGATGCATGCTAATTTTATTTTCTATTGCATATTTGTTACGATCCTAATAAAGATTTATTAGAATAGTTCTAAATGAATATTTTATATTTAAAATATTTTAAAATAGTTATTTTTTATAGCAATTATAAAAAAAAATTCATGTATAAAATCCTAGTATTTTTTTTCTAATAGATGGGTGGAAGGCAGTTTGTGGATAGCATTGACTTTAGGGAGTTTAGGAAATTTATATGCAATACTGATCTAATTGATCTTGGTTACTCTGGCTCTTGCTTCACCTGGTAAAATAACCCATCCAGCATCGCTAGAATTTAGGAGAGGATTGATCGGGCTCTTGGTATTGTAGGCTAGATGTAGTGATTCTTGGGTACCATGCTTAATACCTCTCGAGGATTATATCGGATCACTACCCGCTTCTGTTACTACTAACGATATTTGTCTACCTGGACCACCATTTTGCTTTGAAAAGTTCTAGATCTTCTACCCAAGGTCATGGGATCTAATTAGAGTGGTTGGAGGATGCTATTCAAGGGGATGCGAGGTACCAAATGATCCTGATATTAGAGCTGGCTAGGCATAGTCTTCTTTGGTGGAACTGGACTGAGGTTGGCAATATTTTCATACAAGTTAAAGAGGTGGAGGCAAATATTACTGATCTTCTGAGGCAAGAGGATCAGGAGGGGGACCTTCAGGAGGCCGACCTGGGAGGCTTCATCGCAGTCTCTCATCCATCACTCCTTACTGAGATAGCAAGAGACTATATGGAGGTAGAAGTCTAGGGTTTGATAGATCAAGGAGGATGACCGAAATACCATATTTTTCACCAATCTATCATGATGCGGAGGGGCTAACCGTATCAAGCAGCTAAGAGAGGATGATGGCATGTTGGTGACAAACAGTGATCAAAATGGGAGAATATTTTCAGTATTTCAGGTTGAGGTGGACCCTTTCCCCTGGAAGAGGATATTTCTCTCCAGGGATCCCATATAGTGGTCCATATTCTCTCTAGGAATCCCATCCAGTGGTCCATATCTCTAACTAGGGAATTCTGATCTCACTCACCTTGTGTCTCCTGTAGAGGTGTAGGAAGCCCTTTGGTCTCTTGAGAGGACAAAATCCTGTGCCCGGATGGGTTCCCTCCCCTGTTCTTCCATCGATATGGTCCATTATTAGAGAAGAGGTGATGGAGGTGTGTGTAGGTAGTCTTTATTTATGGAATCCCTTCTGAGTGGAAGAAAACTTTGGTTACTCTTATTCCTAAGAGACCTGATGCTTTTGTGCTTGGCCATTTCAAATATCATCTTTGTACCATCCTTTACAAGATCTATGCTAGGGTTCTGGTTAGGCGACTGCAGCTGATTGTGCCTTGTCTTATCTATCCTGAGCAAAGTACCTTTGTCACTGGTTACTGCATCACCGATAATATTTTATGTATCCAAGAGTTCATGCATGACCTTAGGCAGGCCTCAACGAGGCTGAGTCTCATGAAAATCAAGTTAGATATGAAGTGGGCTTATGATCGGATGAGCTGGCATTTTCTTCGGAGGACTCTTCATGATTTCGGGTTCTAACACAAGTGGATTAGTGGATCATGGGCTGTGTGGAAGCCCTTAGCTATACCGTCCTAGTAAATGTGCACCGAAAAGTACATTTGCTTGATGGTTGATCTTCGCCAAAGTTGCTTTCTATCTCCTTAGTTATTCATTTTATGTGCTAATACTCTCCCCACGCTTTAAGGGGTGCGGTCCAGGGACATTACTGAAGCCCTACTGGTAGTCCCTGGAGCCTAGCCTCTCTCTCATTTTCTCTTTGTAGATAATTGCCTTCTTATCAGCTGGGCCTCAGTCTAGAATGCATGATGCTTCGCCACCATTATTTAGACCTATTGCCATGGTTCTGGCCAGTTAGTGAATCAATATAAGTCTACTATTATGTTCAATCCCAAAATGAAGGCCTAGATGAAGCAAGTGATCCTTTCTAGATTAGGGATCTCTAAGCAGACTATGACCTTTACTATCTTGGTGTTCCGTGTTTTAAATATTGAGTTATATGTTTTAATCCCGAAGATCAGACCAAGTAATGATGTAGAGAGTTCTATATGAAATAAGAAGCTAAAGGCATGCATAACAGGACCTAAAAGCAAGAAAAGAGGACCGCCGAGGTTAAAAGTCTCGGTTGGGTTAGTTCATCCTCATAAAGCATCTGGCAGGCAAAGGGGATGTACCTGGCAACAATTGATGCACCGGTGAAGATCGTATACGAAGAGGTCGCTCTCACTCCAGGATACGGCCTAAAAAATCAGCCAGAGACCGCGGATTCCTGGCTTTCTGCTCGGTGGTCCGATTGTGGACCGGCTGGAGTCGTTGGATTCGTGGAGTCGAGGGACCTACAAACAGCTGTTCTAGCATTAGAAAACAAAGCACAAGTGGAGAGTAAATTGAAAAAACCAGCAAGGGAAGATGGATTTGAGGTGGGCAGCTAGGGCTTGGAGATGCAGGTGGAGGTTGGAGCAGGCGCAGGAGACCGGGAAGAAGAAGGGCTCACACAGAATCCCTTTAAGCATACAGCAGGTAGCACACAGCAAGTGGAGAGTTTCAGTATTATTTCATAAAAAAATTGTCTTGATACAAGAGATTAGAGTCATTTAAATAGACTTAGACTTGGCCCCCAAATAAGGTTAAAAGAGACATTACATAAGAATTTTTATCCCCATCAAACTCTAGCTAGAAAACATGGAAAGCTAGTAGAAAAAATTCCTAAATTCCCAAAGGTGGTGACTCTAGTGGCCGACCAAGGGTGGTGAGCATAAGGCCTTGGCGTCACTTAACTCCTCTCCTGGGCTTGGCTGGCCTAGTTTACTTCAGGCTGTGGTTCAGGGCTTCAGGACTTCGGGCTTGACTCCCGGGCTTCTAATTCTTCTCATAGGCTTTTGATTTCTCTCCTAGGCCTTCCATGATCATAGCTTCAATTAGGTTGGTCTTCACTTGGACTAGCTTGGTCTTCACTTGTATGGTCATTGCTGGCATGTACCGAACTCCGGAAATTGACTAGCTCAATATGAGCTGTAGTACATGATTCAAGTAATAAAAAAAATAACTTAGATGGACTAAGCTTTATTACAAATGAAACTCAGATGCTGCTAATTGATCCATAGAGGTTGAGAAGCCTCTGTCTTATTCTGGTGCCTGGTGTCCGCACCAATTCTCACGGGATGGGAGGAACTCGACCCTGTCGAGTAAAGATCAGCTGTCTCACACATCTCGAGGAGGTCTGGGTTGAGACACTGCAAGTCCTCTCGAGAAATCCTGAATCGTCTGACTCTGGCCGTCCTGCCATCGGATCAAGTAACGTTGATAGCCACGGCCCGGGTCATTAAGGCTTGATCGTCCAGATACGCTCGATCCGTTCTCCTCTTTCAGGCCATTTATTGGTGGACACTCTGGGCTAGGATCACTCTCAATGAAGGGAATAGGTCCAAATGCCATCTATTAAATATTTTTTTTTCTTATGCTCAAAAGTTACGGTCCTCCTGAATAATAATCTCCATGCATTGCATGTACCCCATGCAGGGCAAGATTCAAACTTAGATCACTAGATTCAATACTAATAATTTATAAAATTTGTTGACATGCTATAAAGATATGATTTTGTATAAAAAATCATGATGAAGCCTCTACGTAGTTTGCAATAAATAGTTCTCTCCAATCGTTTAATAATAATATCTATACTAACAAGCTGGTGAGTCTTTGATAGTTGTACCAAGTGATATGTGAACAATGCTGCCTTGACTTCCTAGATTCGAGAGATTAGAGGTATTTTGAAAGAGCAATAATCTATAGCATACCACCTATGGTCCTCTGCTACAATGTTACATTTCTGCTCAGGGGTGTCAACATTTGCTTTTATATGCTTGAGTACGTAGATCTAGCATTCCTTGGAACTTGGATGATTTAGAATAGAGGTAGAGTTAGAGATAGGTAACTGGAATACCTCTAGTGGAAGATCATTAAATTTTTAAGCACAACCATTTCTGATTCATTTTAAGATGTGCAGGTTCTGGAGATGGAAATAGTGGTGCACTTAGTGATGATAAGTCTATCCCGAGGGAGATAGAATAGGAAACTAGAGAAGACCCTCACCACTTACTTGGCCTAACCGTTACATATCTCAAAGGATAATTCCTGGATTTAATCAAGTTCTTCACAAAATCATTCCTAAAACTTGTAACTAATTAGTTGTGAGGTGAAGCCCAACCAACTGGGCTACCGCCTTGGCGGTGTCTCCTCATCTACTTTAATCTGCCTCAAATTAACTAAGTTGGTCATGTGCGTAGCGAAATTCTCAAATTGGGCGGTTGGATATTTTAACACCAGGATCGAGATTGTAGAGGCTACACAGTGCTTCAGGCAACCTTCGAAAATTGTTGGAAGAGACGTCAAGGTATCGAAGATGTTTTTAAGTTGCCAATACTTCTAGGCAACTCTTCGATTGAAGATTCCTTAATTGCAAAACACACGGATCTTTGCTGACACTGTGAACAAGCAATCAAGCAGAGAATGAAAGTTTTCATCTTGCAAATTCTTGAAGACATGGGTGCGTAGATTCTTATAATTGCCAAAGTTCCTTAGCTTACTCGGATCCGGATTCTTGGTCTATATTGACAAGCCTATTGGAGATTTCCTGCAACTTTTTTTTTTTTTTTTTTTTTGGATAATGTGGATAATTCAATCCACGGTTATGATATGAATACATCAAAAAAAAAAAAAAAAAAAGTTTAAAAATATACAATTTCTAAAGGCAAAAAAAATGTCCCTGAAATGAGTCCACGGCACTCTCCAGAATGAGAGCAGCATAGGAGGTCATCCAATCCGCCATGTTAGCTTCTGAAATACAAACCTAACAAGAACGGAGGAGCACCTCCATAACTAAATAGTATATCACGAATCAAGAGATGCGACAGCAAGAAAGCAAGAAATTTAAGCCTTCCTGATCCATGATATAACAGTAGCCGAGTTCTCCTCAATAATGAGATGGTCAAGCTAAGACACTGACATGCAAACCGAAAAGACCAGTCCACGCTATTCTAATCTCAGCAAAAGAACAATACCCTGGAAGATAATACTCCAATGGTTCCAAATGGCCAAGGACCAGATCTAGGGATCACAAATACCCTTGCAATATCCCAAACACTTCCATCGAAATACCCTCGACAAACATCGGAAGAAGGGGACTTCCAAGCAATAAAAATCTTCCGGGCTGTTCTACGAGCCAAACCGGAATTCTAGATTTCTGTAGATGTCAAAATTATTTTTTTTTATATTTTTTTATATGAACCCGAGCTCTTCCAACAAGTACCCGAGAGGCACATGGAAGAGAAGAAGCCGAGGGAAGCCATCTTTTACTCTTAGATGCTGTTCATCAACCGAGACAGACTGTACCGGATCGTGTATCAAATCATGCATCACTTATTTATCCTCCAATATATGCTGAAAGAAGGACCTGCACCACTGGCGAGTGGTGCAGTTGGTTGTGGGACTTTTCTCACAGCCAACTGGCAGGGGTTCGCCAACTGGCAGGGGTTCGAGTCTTGGTTTAGACATATTTCGACGAGAAAGTCCACAAAAATAAAATCAAAAAAAGAGAAAAATTAATAAAATAATCCTGAAGCCCCTGTTCGTTGGTGGGATATAATAAATCCCGTTTACTCGGAGCCCCTGTTCGTTGGTGGCAGTGAAAAAGTTAGGGATACACTCGGAGCCCGTGTTGGTTAGTGGGATATAATAAATCTAAAAGTTAGGGATATTTAAAATAATAAATCCCGTTCACTCGGAGCCCCCGTTGGTTGGTGGTAGTGAAAAAGTTAGGGATACACTCGGAGCCCGTATTGGTTAGTGAGATATAATAAATCTAAAAGTTAGGGATATTTAAAATAATAAATCCTGTTCACTTGGTTGATACCACTGGTAGTCAGGTTGACTCAACTTCAGGTGGGATTGATACCACTGGTAGTCAGGTTGACTCAACTTCAGGTGGAAAATGGCTGCGGAAAAATTAATATGCGACATGCATTGAACATTCCCTGGCTGGTAATATATGCCTTGCATTGAACATTCCCTGGCTGGGTTGGTGGACCGTCTAGCTGGCTGGGGTTGGGGGACCGTCTAGGAGTGGCCACGTCCGGGATCTAACTCCTCACCTTTTTTTTTTTTTTTTTTTTTTGTTCCAGCAAAAAAAAAAAAAAAAAAAAAAAAAAAAAAAAAAAAAAATCTGCTAAGTAAATCATGGAAGTACACAGTCCCTGTCTCTTCAATACTCATGCTTCCTCGAGGTACGATGAAGCCTTGTGCCATCCAGTTTCGGAGTGGCTCGTCTTTTTGGTATTCGTGATCTTTAGGAAATATAGAGCAATGTGTAATGCACTGCTTCAGGCATGCAGCAGGTACTGATATCTCGAATGCAGGACCGGTATAATATCATCTTCACGTTGGTTTAGTTCCCATATTTCACTGATCATGATGGTTCTCCAGTGCCTCTCAAAATGGGCTTAAAAGAGGCCACTGTTCATGCCTCCTAAGCTTGCCATGGCCTTTGTCAAAAGGACATTCACTGAGGGATCTGAATTGCTAAGACTTTGGCCCCACTGTTCGTAGTTGTTTTGTGTTTTTATGGTGATGTGTTAGCAATTGTCCCAAGCAACTAGTCCTGTGCACCAGCATGTAAAAAAGAATAAGACATGAGCTTAGTGTTGCATTATTGATGCATTTGTATGATCAGGAACTGAGCAATTGAGTATTTCATGGTCCGGATCTCCATTTGTTGCACCGGGATGTCTTTTCTTTTCTTTTACCGGAGAGAAGGCCGGAATGCTTCAAATAAAATATGTGATGGAGGATCGGTTGAGGAGATAACGTTAAGTTTCATCATCCAATAAAGCAATCAAACTATCAAAAGGATCTTTGGCTAGACTAATGCATTGAGGATGCCGTTTAGGCCTTTACGTTACTGTCTGTTTGTTTTTTTGGTTGAGTTACATTATTTCTCTTTTTAAAATATAAATAAAAAGAGTTTTATACCGACTGAGAACCCAAAACATCCAGGAGACACAAAGCCACTCAGATTTCAGGAATACAAAATGGTATAAAGTAGATAAAGAAGTACAAAAAAAATAAAACATGTACAATAATAAAATATTGCAGCCCTACAGTGAAGCATAATATCCTTTAGGGACTAAAATAAAAAGATTTTTACATTATTGCTCTTTAGGGACTAAATTTGTGCTGTCTCGGGAAATTTGAGACTCCATGTTAGTTCCTATGCTAGTAAATATCCTAGGTCAAGTTTGGACCGGGTATTTTTAGGAATATGTTTCTATTGGATTTTATTTTAATCGCTCATCCCCGCCTTTAGCTCAAAAATGGGTAAGGTAAAAATTGCCTCGTCAAAGTAGATAATTATTTACCGCTAAGACGTAGTCCAGTTGATAAGAGTTTAAATTTTTCACCCATCGATCACGGGTTCGAGGTATGATTCCTGTGGATGACTCGATTAAATCCAGGATACATCCTGGAGCACGTGACCGGGATGGAGAAGAGCGCACTACTCCATCCTCTTAGCAGGATCAGACTGATATACTCATCTATGATGAGGAAGGCACGCAAAAATATGCGATCCGAATCGAACATGATCTGGCAGGGAGGAGGCTCCAATGAAGATAGCTATGACGGGATTTATCCCCCCCTCCACTTTTGGTTCATCAAAAAAAAAAAAAAAAAAAAAAAAAAAAAATCAATCATTTTACCAAGCGAGGAATGATATCATTAATTTTCCTATGCCACTTTTTGAAGCTCGGCATGATTGAAAAAGATGATTGAACTTAGCTTATTTCCTATGCGATCTTGACCAAGATAGATATTGGGGTGGGCCCAAGGTGATTCAACCATCCAGCTCCAGGATTCCATTCCCCATACTATATCATCCATAACTCTTGGATTGGACAAAACAATACACGTGCAAGGCTCATGGCTGGCACAGGGCAAACTCTTTTCACATTAAACACCCCCATCCATGTATATTCCCATGGTTCTCAAGAGTACACTACATGGCCATTATGGGCAATTTAATTTTGACTAAATTTAGTAACCAACTTATTAGAGTCAACCATAACCGGAAGAAGCTTGAAACATACAATTTCTATATGAGAATTTATGCGGGTATATATTTAGTTATGTCACGGATGCACACAGCAGATCGGATCGCTTTAAACTTCTAATTAATTTTTTTTTCTCACTGAGGCAATTTATCGAATACTTTACTGGCATAAATAATAAATACAAGAAAGGTAAGAAATTTACGTGGTTCGGTAAAACTACCTACATCCACACAGAAAAGGAGCAATTCACTATGTAACATCCCGAATTGGATATAAAGGTAATATAAATATCCAAATTATAGGGTCTCAAAATAATAATAAAAGAGATATAAATAAACCACAATAATAAACAAATGGATAATACATTTCTCGGTCTTGGCTACAAATCAAGAGAAGATAATCTGAGAGATGAATCAATACCTTCTTGGCCATGAAAATTGATCGAGAGAAAGATACTTTTTCAGACGGGAACCAAAAAATTAGACCAAAGTACTACGATGAGTAGAGAGCAATTAGAACTTGAAGGCTTCATAGAATCGAAAGTCTCATACTCCTTTTAAAGAAAAAACAACGAAGAAGAGTTCCAAAGTCTTACATTGCTTGCCGAAGAAGTAGTGCGATCAAAGAGAGATTTTTTTATCCAAAATTCTTCGGAAAAGAAGTTAAACAATAAAGGAATCCTAACCAAAAAAATTTTATTTAGAGCAAACAACAACAATCTCCTCATTGCGATAAATAATGTGCCTCTATCAAATATAGATAAAAAACCTCCTCCTCACTACAAGTCCCAAGGGCATCACTAAGTGCTCACACTAATCAAGTTTAGGTAAGTCCTGAACTTACTTGTTGGAATTGGTTTAGTAAGCATATTAGTTAGATTATGAGCAGTGCTAATTTTTTAAAGCTGGATATCACCATCCTCCATCAAATATCTGGTGAAGTGATACCTGATATCCATATGCTTAGTGCGTTCATGATACATCTAGTCTCTAGCAAGATGCAAGGCACTCTGACTATCACAATGAATATCCAAATAGTTCTGTTTGAAATCCAAATATTGTACTAACCTTCTTAGCTAGATAGTTTTCTTCGTGACCTCTGTCAATGCCATATACTTTGTCTCTGTAATAGACAAAGCAACTGTAGACTACAAAGTAGCCTTCTAATTGATTACATAATCAGAGAGAGTAAAAACATATCCAGTCAAAGACTTTCTCCTATTTAAGTTACAAGTATAATCAAAATAACAAAATCCTATGATAATGCAACTACTTTGCTTGAAGGATAACAAATCTAAATTAGAAGTGCCTTTCAGATATCTCAGTATCCATTTTATAGTTGACCGATGAGCCTTCCCAGACTTGTCCATGTATCCGCTCACAATACTTACTGCTTGTGAAATATCGAGTCAAATACAGACCATTGTGTATGTAATGATGCCAACTGCACTCGCATAAGGCACTCTAGATATATTTCTCCTTATCCTTAGTTTGAGGAGAGAGCCTGGCAGATAATCTGAAATGACTAGCAAAGGAAGTAGTGACTGGCTTAGCTATAGATATACCATATCTTTCCAAAACTTTCTCAATATAAATATGCTGAGTAAGAAAAAGTCTACCTAACTGCTTATCATATATGATCTTCATTCCAAGTATGTTCTTTGCTGGTTCAAGATCCTTCATTTTAAATACAATACTAAGCTCAGCTTTTAGCTTCTAGATGACTAATATATCCTTAGATGTAATCATCATATCATCCATATATAGTAATAAATAATAAAAGGATCTGTCTAAAAACTGTTGATGATACGTGCAACTGTTATATGGAGATCTATTAAATCTATGATCGATCATAAACCTATCAAATTTACAGTACTATTATTTTGAAGACTATTTGAAACCATACAATGATCTCTCGAGCAAGTATACATGATCTTTTTTATCTGGAGCTTCGAACCAGGTGGTTGTTGCATATAAATCTGCTCTTCCAAGTCACCATATAGAAAAGCTATTTTTATATCAAGCTATTCTAGCTCTAAATCCTGAGAAATAAGCAAAGCATGCAATATATGAATAGAAGAGTGTTTGACTACAGGAAAAATATCTCCTTATAGTCAATACCCTTTCATTGACTATAGCCCTTAGCCACCAATCTGACTTAGTATTTAAAATTCTGAGGACTAGCTCCTTCATTCTTCTTAAAGATCCATTTACAGTTAATTACTTTCTTGCCCTTGGATAACTTGACTAATCTTCAAGTCTGATTCTTTTCTAAATATTGAAGCTCTTCAATCAAAGCGATGGTCCATTGCTCAGCCTGTGGACTACCAATAACCTTCTAATATATGGTTGGCTCATCACCAATGATATATGCAATACTCAGAGCATAACAAACTAACTTAGTACAAGGAGAATCCCCAAAATCATGCCTTTGAGGTGCTTTGATTTGGTGCATTGGTTTATGAGTGGCAATACTATCATCCTGAACATGATCTTGCATCTATGAGTGGCAATACTATCATTCTGAACCTGATCTTGCATGGTAACCTCCTCCCAAGTCTGTATCTCTATATCTATTTACTGATTTTGCTCATTCTGAATATCTATAATTGGATGCTGTTGCTATGATTTAACCATTTAATCAATATCGACAATAGGCCGATCCTACTGAACCTGAACCTGATCTTCTTGTGAAGGATTAGGTCGTATCTATCATGGAGTGGCCATTTTATGAAAAGTCACATCTCTATTGATTAGAAATCCTTGGGATCGGGGCTCTGTGCACCATAGTCTATATCCCTTCACCCGATATACGTATCCTAAAAATACGCACTTCTTAGTCTTGGGATCTAGCTTTCCATCTCTGATATGTATATATGCTGAACACTTAAAGACTTTAAGTACTGAATAATTTGTAGGTCTTCTTGTCCATATTTCTTTCGGAGTCTTCATGCTCAATATTGATGCTAGAGATCAGTTCATAATATAGCAGGTTGTATGTGCAGCCTCTATCCAAAAATCTCTACTTATTCCATAATTTAACAATATAGATCTGACTCTCTCTAATAGTGTGCAGTTCATGCATTCCGCCATACCATTTTACTAAGGTGTATCCACTATGGTCCTATGTCTGACAATGCTTTCTGATTTATAAAATCATCAAACTTTGTAGAGCAAAATTCTAATCCATTATCAGTGTGGAAGGTTTTTACCTTTCTCAGAGTCTGCCTCTCGATCATAGCCTTCCACTTCTTAAATGTATCAAATACATCACTCTTATTCTAAATAGTATGAATCTAGACTTTGCAAGAATAGTAATCAATAAATGAAAGTAAATGTTTAGATCTATCATTGGATGTAATTGGGATAAGTTTCCATAGATCAAAATGAATATAATCCAATATAACTATTGTTCTGTGCATGCTTATAGAAAAGCTGACTCTGTATTATTTTCCAAATACACAATGCTCATAGAATCCAAGTGCACCAACCTTCTGACCACCTACAGACCACGTTTGCTCTGCTTCTATAAACCTTTATCTGATATGTGGCCTAGTCTTTGATGCCATAACTATGTTAACTGCTCAATAAAGGATTATAATACTGAAATCTATCCAATCACTATACTGCCATCTGGATAATAAAGGGTGTCATTCAATTTGTGTCTCAATAGAGTCAATACTCCTTTATTAATAGTTATAGATCCTCTATCCCATTTGTTCTCGAAACCTGTACTATCAAGGGCATTCACTAAGAGAAAGTTTCTTTTCAGGTAAGAAACATATCTGACATCATCCAGAATCATCACAGTATTTGTCGATATTTGATCTGAACTTTACTAACCTTTTCACTTTATCGATTGCATCATTCCTAAGAAAAACGATGCCTCCTTCACATGGTCTAAAACAAGAAAATCATTTCTTATGGGTGTCATATGGAAAGATGTTCCAGAATCCACGATGCAGGTATCAGCTTGACTAACACTGCAGACAGCTATATATACTACATCATTTACAATATTGTTGTGATCTTCTAAAGTAACTGCAACTGATACCGATTCTAAAATTATTCTTTTATTCATTATTCTTTCTCTTTCTTGGACTGTAAAATCTACATTCATATTTCTAGTGGCTTGACTTCTTGCAATAGTGACAAATATCAAATTTTTTAAACCTAATTTTTGATCTTGTTTTGGACTTGCTTCTATCTTATCCATCTTTTTTGTTCATCTCTATCTCTAATCGTAAGTCCTTATGCTGGAATCAAAATCCTGATGCTCTAACTGTACTTTCAACCTAAGCTTATTGGATAACAAAGTGGCTTCTACCTCTTCAAGACTTATAGTCTCTCTTCCACAGAGTATAGTAGTAGTAATATTTTCGAAGGACTTAAGCAAAGAATAAATCAAAATCAAAGCTTTGTCTTTCTCATCAACGTCAACATCGATATTGGCCAAATCAAGCAAAGCTTATTATATTCATCTAAGTGATCCTTGAGTGAAGTCCCTTCCGTCATATGAAATGTGTATAATTTTTTTCTCTATTAGTAAGTGGTGTGGTGAGACCACTGACGTGGGTAGTGAAAGTAGACTGAAGCAGGTGGTTTGACAAGATCCTATACTAGGCATGCAAACATCTGCGGGAGCAGATTAGATTTTAAAATAATTTTTAAAAATAGCGCAGCGGCATCTGCTCCACCAGGAACTAATCTAAGTCTAGTTACATTTAGGCATGCATAATCATATAAAATATTTATAAAATATTAAACATTTAATCTATCCATGCATGATTAAAAATTAATTTTCCATACCTTTATTCTGCCTGGAATAACTCTGGAATAAACTGGAATAGATTGGAATAACTGGAATAAAGTTATTCCAGTCATCTTCCTCCTTGGGACCCTGTTTTTGGCTTGCAAAACGTTGTCGAAACACCGCCTTCCGGACCTCCGTTTGCTCCAAATTTGAGCAGCGGCTTCTTGGACAAGTCTTCTTCGATTTGCCACCAATTGCTGCAATCAAATCTAAGCCAAAAAAATTAAATAAATCACCAAAGTATGCTGCCAGATTTCT
The DNA here is from genome assembly GCA_021397845.1 of Areca catechu. Classification (NCBI taxonomy): domain Eukaryota; kingdom Viridiplantae; phylum Streptophyta; class Magnoliopsida; order Arecales; family Arecaceae; genus Areca; species Areca catechu. Next base: position 694,908 of record JAHSVC010000060.1, read on the forward strand.
GCAGCGAATTAGATAGCAGACTTTGGCCTTCTTTTCGGAGCAATTGGGGCGATCCTGGTCCACGTAGTTTGCTCCTAGGAGTAGAGTGGTACTCCCTCTAGAGGGAGACACGCCCGGGACTCTCGGATCCGCCTCCACGCACGGTGCTAGCTGCCGGAAGAGGGCTTCACGGTCACAGGAATTCTGCAACAGGGCAGAACTAGAGCACTTGAAACAATGGGATTAAGGCCTTGTTCTCTCTCACAAAACTCCTAAACCTAGCCCCAAAGATCTCTGCTTAAGCCTCTCAAAGAATGCCCAAAGCTCTCTCTCTTTAAGCCTCTCTCACGGTAAAGAGAAAATTTTCTCTCTTGATTTAAACTCTTTCTCAAAACAGGACGCTGGTTTGGTTTTATAAGCTAGCTGGGAGGGAGAGGGAGGTGGAGCGACGGAAGCCCAAGAGAGGCAGCAGCAAGTAAACCAAATAAATTAGCCTTAATCCAAGATTAAAGCTTTCAAACGGTGGAGGGAGAAGAGGAAGAAACGCCAGCGATGGAAGTTTTGTTCGGTCGTTTGGCCTTGTCTAATCGTTTGGACTTCCTCCATTCAAATGACCGTGTAAAACGGTCCATGGAGAAAAAAAACATCGGTTCATCCAAAAACGGTCCACCAAAAATGGTCCAATCCCATTAAACCAATTTGGTTCAAACCCAATGGTGGTTCAATCCAATTGAACTGGTTCAGGGAATAAAATTGGTTCACAACCAATTGGAGGCCGAAACGAACTCCGAATCAGTTCAAAACTGATTCAGAAAAATCCTGGCGCAGTGCTGGTCAACCCGGAACATTTTCCGATCGACACAGACAAGGGCAAGATGGGGAAAAAGAGTGCTCAAAAGATACTGTGACCATAAAACTGAGACGATTCCCAATCGTAATCGGTATCCGGATCAGAGAATTATTCTCTGTGGCGTGTTACCTCATAGGTTCGAACCTAAACGGTAGCATTAGAATAATTTCTAGTACCAGCACAGGAAACCATCTAGCAATGGGTCCCGGCGTCCGGATAGGTCGAAGATGCGGGAGCAAACTATCGAACTCTGGCATATGGTTACCGTATAATTCATCCTTTTGACCTCTAATGCTCATGACGACTGAGATTGGGCTGCCAACCCAGACTGAGTCAGTCGACTAGTGTCTCAACCTCGCAAGCCCAGTGACTCTTCACTAGGACTACCCCGACCGAGGATTTGCTAAATGAGATACTGCGAGACATTCAATCCAAACTGTTTGGACAGGTCAATTCCATCTTGGTCCATCACTGCTCCACAAGTACTTGCCTGTACCCAGAAACCTTCCATCACCGGATTAAAAATCCGGGTAGTCCGGCACCAAAGCACAGGGAGTTGCTTGCAAGCTACGTGATGACCTCAGGTCAGAGGGCACATATACCCATATCCAATCGTGAGTATCCTTTGGCAGAAAAGGGGCTGCACAGAGTCACGTTCAATGAGATATCAAATATCCCACTTGCAGATCACATCAGTGTCACCACACTCATTTGGTCAAGAGGACAACCAAACGATGTGAACTACAACAACCTATGCTTGATATATTGCTGTCCAGTACAATATATCCTTTGGTTGTGAACAGGATTTAAGGACCACTCGACACATCCTCTCTGTATCGAAGTCAGTGTAGTCCTAAGGACTTCATCACATGGAAAGAGTTCATTTCAGGAAAATTAAGTATGTGATGAGCTGCCAAAAAAATATTTATTAATTCATAAAATGAATACAATACTTAGCAACCCGCCTACACCCAGGTGATTGGCTTTGGGACACAATTCCCAACAGGTAGCTGACAGGTGCCACATTAAGGAGGCCGCCATGGCGGATGCCAAGGTGACGCCCCAGCCCCGATCACTTTGCCGAGCTGAATTGAGCTCCTACAAGGCCACGAACCGAGCTCCGTCCTCCGCCAGGTCATGCCCGCGAGCTTAGGATGCTTAGGCTGGAGCCGTCCTCCACCCTGCAGAGCGAGACCCTTGGAGGCTAGTGCCTTGCGACGAGGTCGAGCTCAGCGCTCACTGCTAATGTGGAGCCTCTCTGAGCGTGTGACCTCTGGACCAGGTCCGTCCTCCACCCTCCAGAGCGAGACCCTCGGAGGCTAGTGCCCTGCGGTCGAGGTCGAGCTCAGAACTAACCATTGATGTGGAGCCTCTTCGAGAGCGCGCCCTCGGCCGGGTCGTCCTCCGCCCTTAGAGCGAGACCCTCAAAGGCTAGTGCCCTGGGATCGAGGTAAGCTCAGCACTCACCACGATGTGGAGCCTCTCCGAGTGCGCGCCCTCTGGACCGGGTCCGTCCTCCGTCCTCTAGAGCGAGATCCTCGAGGCCAGTGCCTGCGATCGAAGTCGAGCTCAGCGCCACCCGTCGATATGGAGCCTCTCCGAGCGCGCGCCCTCTGGACCGGGCCCGCACTCTCCTCTCCTCCACAAGGTGGGCCGCACGAGCTCGGAGCGCTCAGGCCAGAGCAAGCCCTGCTGACGCTGGACACGAATGCGATTCAGTACTAAAGGTTGATTTAAATTTTTTTTTAATCGAAAGCAAATGTTCATTAACCTAACAGTCTATTAAACAATACGTTAAAAGAATCTATAGCAAGCAACTAAATACTGGATTACATCACCCGCATGCATATCTAACAAAATAATTAATTAGATGGATCACGGTGATTGAGAAACCACCCTAGATTACGTTCCAACTTTCTAACATCAGATCTAGAGGAAGGGAAAAGGATCTTGAGTTACCGATATGCTTAGAAACCTCCTCTGATGAAGATCTGGATCACTGCACTCTATGGTTGAAGAATCGGACTCCAAACGATCGTTCCTGGCATCCGGATTCCGATCGAACTGATTCCAAAGCATGGACTCCGATCTTCAGAGTCGAATCTCAAGAGAATCTACCAAAAAATACCAAAAATAGCAATTAAACATTGGAAATCAAAAGCTAGAAGGAAGGCTGGCACTAGGGTTGTTGGTTCTCCCGGGAATTTTCTTCTTTGGTTGGCTTCTAGGATCTCTTCAAAGCATTGGATGAAGGCCTTGAAGAGACTTAGGGATCAGATCTGATGGAGGGATTGGATGGATAAACAGGGTCACACCCCGATAGAACTTGGACGTCGCACCCAAGTGTTCTAGGCGTCACACCTAGCACCTATCAGCCATCGCAGCTAGAAAAGAATTAGAAGAAGAACTCGGCAGAGTTTCATTTCATTTCATCAAATATTCATTAATTACAAGGGGGGAGGTGTAGGGGTATTTATAGAACCCTAACCAGAGAAGTGAGGGACTAAATACAAGAGTTTCATTACAACTCTAGACTTCAAGTTTACATTGCCTGGACTCCTGCTGGATGAAAAAAAATGGACTCCTATCCATAGTTGGCACCAAGATGAGACTTTGATGGAGGGTCATGATCGCTTCTAGGTTGGTCATGATGATTGGACCTAGTGTCTTGATAATGTATTCTTCTAGAGCTGCCTGGACTCTTCAGTCTGGATTGGAGAGAACTCTATAGTCTTGCTGAAATTCTAGAATCCTTGAAGCTTGAACAGTTAGCAGCTTATTTGAATGGAATGCTAGGAACCCTTGGAAATCCAACACTAGGTGAGAAAAAATTTCCAAACTCCTTTGAATGCTTGGCCGACTTCTTACTTTGGCATGAAATATTATGAGTAGAAGGGCACCATCTGGGAGAAGTCCTTCACAATTACTCCTCTTAAAAATTTTGTGCGCCTTTCTTCATGGGCCGACCAAAAGAAATTGTCTTAACGAGTGTAGCTTGTCCAAATTTAAGTGGTAGGCCATGTGTTATTGCCCCTAGTGACGTGACAATAGTAGTCCTGAAATCATGCAAAGTTGACATGCAAAATAGGCTAGCATATGACAAGAGCTTGTGCTAGCACATGGGTCACATGGACTTGTCTTGAACTAGCACATGGGTCTTGATTTGAGTCACATGGGTATTATAATTGGTCTCCCCTGTAATACAAGACTCAACAACTAATTTTTACAGGACTCAATAAATAACTAAAGTCCTATTTGATCAATTGGAACCCAATTTGATCAAAAGGGCAAGATATGTAAATACGTAGTTCAACTTGGTAAAAGGGGTTTAGCCTAAAAGGCTAAATAAATAAAACCCTAATTCCAGTTGGTAAATGGGGCTAACCCTAACTAATCCAAAATAATAAAAATTAAAATAAATTATTTACATGGATAAAAGGGTTGGGTCCAGGGTTTCATTCACAGGTGATCCACAAGGATGTGGGTTCAACCTGTCGATATTTTCGGGCCCTGATGTCCTCACCAATTCTTCCCAGGTGGGAGGAACTTGACTCCGTCGAGTAAGGGTTAGACTGGCTCAAGTACTTCTCTGGCAAGTCCGGGACGATCTTCTGCAGATCCTCCCGAGTTATCCAAGTGTCATCAGACTCGAGATGTCCTTGCCAATGAACCAAGTATTGCTGGTAGTCCTTATTTCAGGTAACAATCATCTTGTCATCCAGAATTCGTTCAACCTGTCTCTCCGATTTGTGAATTTGGCTATTGGACACTCATGGGTTGGTTCACTCTCAAGAACAGAATCAGCCCAAAAGGCTCACTAGGTAGCAACATCGGCTCCCTATACTCTACAAGATCTGATATGTTGAAAGTTGGACTTATACCCAAATCTAAAGGTAGGTCTATCTCATAGGCATTAGGTCCAAACTTATCAATTATTTTTTAAGGTCCTACACTCTGGGCATGTAACTTTTTGACAGTTCCAGATGGAAATCGTTCAGGCTTGAGCCTGATCATAACTTTGTCCCCTACTTTAAACTCTTTGAACCTTTTGCTTAAATTAGCCGTTTGTGCATATGAATCATCGCCCTCTTTAATTTTCTTATTTATTTCTTGATGCAAGTTCTTTATATGCTGTGCAAAAGACTCAGTTGACTCAGATATATGTGCATGAATAGGTAAGGGAATCAGATCTAATGGCTTCCTAGGCTTGTATCCATAAACGATTTCAAATGGGCTCTTCCCTGTAGACTGTTGACTGAGTTATTATAAGCAAACTCCACTCTCGATAACAATAGATCCCAATTAGCAGTATTTTCTCCCACTAGACTCCTCAATAGGTTCCCTAAACTCCAATTTACTACCTCAATTTGGCCATCTGTTGGGGGTGGTAGGCAGTAGAATACTTCAATTTGGTTCCTAGTATATGCCATAAGGTTTTCCAAAAGTAGCTAGTAAACTAACGTCTCGGTCCGACACAATGGTCTTAGACAATCCATGTAACCTAACCACTTCGTTCAAGAATAATTTGGCCACTTTAGATGCATCATAAGTTTGGGAACATGGGATGAAATGGGCCATCTTAGAAAACCTATCTACTACCACGAAGATAGAATCATGTTTCCTAGCAGTTTTAGGTAATCCTAAGACAAAGTCCATACTCAAGTCTTGCCATGGGCAATCTGGGACAGGGAGTGGGGTATATAGTCCAGTGTTCTATCTAGGTTGCTTAGCTACAGCACAAGTCCTACACTGGGCTACCACTTGGGCAACATTTTTCTTTAGACTTGGCCAATAAAACTGATCCTTTACAGCCAAGATAGTTTTATTACGCCCAAAGTGTCCTGCTAAACCTCTTGCGTGTATCTCCAAATAAGAAAGTCTCTAAGTGATGTCTTGGGAACACACAACCTATTTCCTTGAACAAACAACCATCCCTTAAGATATACTCACTAAATTCAGTGGATGGCCATAGCTTCACTGATTCATAAATCTTCCCAAAATCCGGACAAAATTCATATTCTTCCTTAATCGTTCAAATCCGACTACTTCGGTACTCACACTATTCAGCAACATTGTTTTCCTACTAAGTGCATCAGCTACCCTATTCTCACTTCCAGCATGGTGCTTTAGGACAAAAGTATAGGCTTGTATAAATTCGACCCACTTGCCATGTCTAGGGTTTAACTTTTTTGAGAATTTAGGAAGTGAAGTGCTTCGTGATCAGAGTAGAGAACGAATTCTTGCAGTAGCAAGTAATGCCTCCAATACCTAAGAGCTTGTACTACCGCATACAACTCTTTATCATATGTGGAATATTTCAACTTGGCATCACTCAGTTTCTCACTAAAATATGCAATATGATGATTTTCTTGACTTAATACCCCTCCTATTCCTACGCCTGATGCATCACAGGCGACCTCAAAGACTTTGGTGAAGTCGGGTAACCTTAGAACTGGTGCCTTAGTCATTTTATCTTTGATCTCTAGGAAGGCTTTATGGGCAGCTCTGGTCCAGTCGAATTCGCCCTTCCTAATGCAGTCGGTGATCGGAGCAATAATCATGCCAAACCCTCTAATAAATCTCCTATAGAAGGTAGCTAACCGTGGAAACTTCAAACGTCATGAACATTCCTGGGTATAGGCCACTCAACTATAGATTTCACTTTCTCAGGGTCGGCGGTTACTCCTTCTGGTGTTACTACAAAACCTAAGAAGATGATTCTGGTTGACATGAAGCTATATTTCTTAAGGTTTGCAAACAAAGCTTCCTTCCTAAGGACCTGGCAAATCTGACGGAGGTGGTCTAAGTGATCTTCCTAGTCTTACTGTATATGAGGATATCATCAAAATATACGACCACGAATTTTCCAATAAATGATCGTAACACCTGAGTCATAACCCTCATAAACTTACTTGGGGCATTTGATAATCCAAAGGGCATCACCAACCACTCATATAGGCCATCTTTGGTCTTGAAAGCCGTTTTCCACTCATCCCCGATTCTAACTCTCACCTGATGGTAGCCACTTTTTAAATCAATTTTGAAAAGATGGTCGATCCGGCTATCATGTCTAGCATGTCATTGAGTCGGGGTATGGGAAACCGATACTTTATCATAATCTTGTTAATAGCCCGGCTATCTATGCACATCCTCCAACTGCCATCCTTTTTAGGAGTCAAAAGTGCTGGGACAGCACAAGGACTCAAACTCTCCCTAATAAATCCTTTTCATAAGATCCCCTACTTGTCGTTGTAGCTCCTGATGTTCCATAGGGTTCATCCTATAGTGTGGGAGGTTTGGCAATGTGGCTCCTGGTACTAAATCAATTGCATGTTGAATATCTCTTAATGGTGGCATTTGATCCGGTAAATCTTCAGGGTAGACATCTTTGAATTCCTCTAATAAATCTAGGATCTCCTTAGGGTATTCTAGTTTTGGTTTATCCTGAGCTTCCTTGGTAACTAAAATCCAAACTGGTGATCCTCTATCGATTTTTCGTTTTAACTCCTTTGCAGAGATCAAATTCAGATTAGACTCTTTTTCCTTTAAGTGACTTGACCCTCTCTTAACATTATCCTTTGGTGGGGTCGCATTAATCACTATCCTCTTTCCTAGATGGTGAAATGCACACGAGTTCGATCATCCAAACAGGGTGGCATCGTGGTCATACAACCAAGGTCTTCCTAAAATGATGCTGCTAACCCCCATTGGAAGAACATCGAACCAGACTCTTTCTTGGTAGGATTGTACCTGAATTGTAACCTGGCATCGCAACCGGATGGAAATGTTGGTTGCATCGATCCAAGATACCTTATAGGGGGTCGGGTATGGAACAGTTGTTAAGTCTAGGCTCTTAATTGCATTAGTAGAAATTGCATTGACATAACTCCAACTATCAATTATGACCTTACATACCTTATCCCCTATTTTAATAAAGGTCTGTAGGATGTTAGTCCTATGCCAATCCTCATTCCTCTTAGTTTGAGTCAGGATGCATCTGACCACTCCTAATCGGTCTGAGTCTAAGATCTCTTCCTCCTCCTCATATTCCTCCACTAACTCAGCTTCAGCCTCATAAACCTCTTCCTCACAAGGGTCACTAATCTCAGGGTCCTCTACTTCAAGTTTTCCTATATGTAAGGCTCGTGATGGACATTGGGCAGCATAATGACCAGTCTGATTACACTTAAAGCATACTGGGGTTTGGTTTCGATCCTTTTGAACCATAGGTGCCTTACCTTTGTCATCTCTATGAATGGGCTGGGGATTGGGTCTAGGTCGATTTGCAGGAATTCGGTTCTGGTTTGGCCTATTTCCAGGGGCATTAAATCTAGATGAATCAGATTGATAGGTAGGTTTCCTTGGAAATCTCTCAACATCCCTAGCAACCTGATAGGCATGTTCTAAATCATTCACTTCTCTTAGAATCAGTTCCCTCTTAATGTCCTCATTCAGGCTTGCTCTAAACCTAGACAAAGTAACCGACTCAGACTCGGACACACCACACCGCATAACATACTCATCGAAAATGGCCATGTATTCGGACACAGTTTGATTTCCTTGGGTCACTTCTGCCACTGATCTAAAAGCCTTTGTTCATAGGAGAATGGTAGGTATTTGGCCCTTAATTTGAGTTTCATGTCCTCCGATGTAGCTATATGTGGGTCTCTTCTCTGTTGGCTTAACCTTTCCACATTACCCCAATACAATCGTGCTTGTCGAATCAACCTAAACTTAGCGAATTTGACCTTACGCTCTTCCGACATGGTGTACCATTCGAAGTACTGGTCCATATCACTTTCCCAATCAGAGTACATCTTGGGATCTAAAGTACCATCGAATGTGGGGGCTTCTAGTCTGATACTCCTAAGGGCTCGTGCTTCCTGATCATCTATGTCATACTGCTGCCTCCTAAGAATAGAATCAGGTGTAACCTCTCTACGTTGGGCTCGATGCCTTGGAATTGGATTAGGTGTGGCCTCTTTACGTTGGGCTTGATATATGGGGATTGGATCATGTGTAAGCTCTGGAAGCTGGGGTCCTGGACCATATTGTGGGATAAATTCCAGTGGTGTAGGGTCAGGTTGAGACACATGGGATCCTTCTAATGAACCTATTCTTTCATTCATTTGATCAAACCTCTGGTCGACTCTAGCACTAAACTGCCTTTATTCAGCACTAAGCTACCTCATTTTCTCAGTCAAAGATCTCATGAAAGTTTCCATCGTGGGGTCCATGGATGTAGTAGGTGGGTCCTGGGGGACCTGGTATGGGGTTCCTGACCTAGTAGTCATGCAAGGACACAATACACTCAAACAAATCTAATCGACTATGGATAGCTAGACCTAGAGTCCAAATTAGATGCCTAATCAAGGTAGCAAGCTAGTCTGTAGTAACTCAAGACTTGGCCAGGCAGGTGTAAGGGGAGTGTAGGTCCCTGATTGCCAATCCTAGACACCAATCAGAGATTGGCCAGGTAGGCGGACCAGCTCACTTGCCCTTCGGGACGTAATTCCTGAACCACCATTCTAGACACCAAGAAATGGGCACACACAGATTTAGTTGACACGATTGACTTGACACTAACTCGGACCCTACCAATCGGTGTCCCTAAGCTCACTAAAGCAATTAGGTTCTAATCAATTTTAATTAGGGCTTGGGCTCGAATGCAAAGTGGATGGTTTTGGGCTAGGGAAAGGTTATGAACTCCTCCCCCTATGTTATATTATATGCCCTTAAAAAGCAATTAGAAAATGAATGCAACAAGCAACTAATAAAACTAAACCCTAATGATTTTTTTCTTTTTGGGGAGAACCTGTTCTTAGGCCAAAAACAGAGAACTGCAGTTTTCACAAAAAACCATAAATTGTAAAAAAAATTATTAAAAATACTTTGAATTTCAAGGAAGCTAACAAAATAAATTTCATATTTTTTTGATTTTATACATGCAAAAATAATTAAAATAACAGAACATATACTGGAAGGCAGAGATGCAGAATTTAACTAAATGCAAGATTAACCTAATCTAAACCTAGGGCTCTGATACCAAATTTGATGCGGGACACGATGCGATTCAGTACTAAAGGTTGATTTAATTTTTTTTATTAATCGAGAGCAAATGTTCATTAACCTAATAGCCTATTAAATAATACGTTAAAAGAATCTATAGCAAGCAACTAAATACTGGATTACATCACCTGCATACATACCTAATAAAATAATTAATTAGATGGATCATGGCGATTGAGAAACCATCATAGATTAGGTTCCTACTTTCTAACATCAGATCTAGAGGAAGGGAAAGGGATCTTGAGTTACCGATACGCTTAGAAACCTCCTCTGATGAAGACCTGGATTACTGCACTCTAGGGTTGAACAATCAGACTCCAAACTGATTTCTCCTTGCATCCGGATTTCGATCGAACTGATTCCAAAGCATGGACGCCGATCTTCAGAGTTGGATCTCAAGAGAATCTGCCAAAAACACCAAAAATAGAAATTAAACATTGGAAATCAAAAGCTAGAAGGAAGGCTGGCACCAGGGTTGTTGGTTCTCCCGGGGATCTTCTTTGGTTGGCTTCTAGGATCTCTTCAAAGCATTGGATGAAGGCCTTGAAGAGACTTAGAGATCAGATCTGATAGAGGGACTGGATGGATAAACAGGGCGTCACACCCTGGTAGAACTTGGACGTCGCACCCAAGTGTTCTAGGCGTCACACCTAGCATCTATCAGCCGTCGCAGCTAGAAAGGAATTGGAAGAAGAACTCGACAGAGTTTCATTTCATTTCATCAAATATTCATTAATTACAATGGAGGAGGTGTAGGGATATTTATAGAACCCCAATAAGAGAAGTGAGGGACTCAAATACAAGAGTTTCATTACAACTCTAGACTTCAAGTTTACATTGCCTGGACTCTTGCTGGAAGAAAAAAAAATGGACTCCTATCCATGGTTGGGGCCAAGATGAGACTTTGATGGAGGGTCATGATCGCTTCTGGGTTGGTCATGATGATTGAACTCCAGTGTCTTGATAATGTATTCTTCTAGAGCTACCTGGACTCTTTAGTTTGGATTGGAGAGAACTCTAGAGTCCTGCTGAAATTCTAGAATCCTTGAAGCTTGAATAGTTAGCAGCTTATTTGAATGGAATGCTAGGAACCCTTGGACCTCCAACACTAGGTGAGAAAAAATTTCCAAACTCCTTTGAATGCTTGGCCAACTTCTCACTTTGGCGTGAAATATTATGAGTAAAAGGGTGCCATCTGGGAGAAGTCCTTCACAATTACTCCTCTTAAAAATTTTGTGCGCCTTTCTTCATGGGCCGACCAAAAGAAATTATCTTGATAAGTGTAGCTTGTCCAAATTTAAGTGGTAGGCTATGTGTCATTGTCCCCCTGGTGACGTGACAATAGTAGTCCTGAAATCATGCAAAGTTGACATGCAAAATAGGCTAGCATATGACAAGAGCTTGTGCTAGCACATGGGTTACATGAGCTTGTCTTGAACTAGCATATGGGTCTTGATTTGAGTTACATGGGTATTATAATTGGTCTCCCCTGTAATACAAGACTCAACAACTAATTTTTATAGGACTCAATAAATAACTAAAGTCCTATTTGATCAATTGGAACCCAATTTGATCAAAAGGGTAAGATATGTAAATATGTAGTTCAACTTGGTAAAAGGGGTTTAGCCTAAAAGGCTAAATAAATAAAACCCTAATTCCAGTTGGTAAAAGGGACTAACCCTAACTAATCCAAAATAACAAAAATTAAAAAAAATTATTTACATGGATAAAAGGGTTGGGTCAAGGGTTTCATTCACAGGTGATCCACAAGGATGTGGGTTCAACATGTCGATATTTTGGGCCCTGGTGTCCTCACCAATTCTTCCAGGTGGGAGGAACTTGACTCTGTCGAGGAAGGGTTAGACTGGCTCAAGTACTTCTCTAGCAAGTCTGGGGCGATCTTCTGCAAATCCTCCCGAGTTATCCAAGTGTCATCAGACTCGGGATGTCCTTGCCAACGAACCAAGTATCGCTGGTAGTCCTTATTTCGGGTAACAATCATCTTGTCATCCAGAATTCGTTCAACCCTGTCTCTCCAATTTATGGATTTGGCTATTGGACACTCATAGGTTGGTTCGCTCTCAAGAACAGGATCAGGCCCAAAAGGCTCACTAGGTAGCAACATCGGCTCCCTATACTCTACAAGATCTGATATGTTGAAAGTTGGACTTATACCCAAATCTAAAGGTAGGTTTATCTCATAGGCATTAGGTCCAAACTTATCAATTATTTTATAAGGTCCCGCACGATGGATGCCATGGCGACGCCCCAACCCAGATCACTTTGCCGAGCTGAATTGAGCTCCTATAAGGCCACGAGTCGAGCTCCATCCTCTGCCAGGTCACGCCTGCGAGCTCGAGATGCCTAGGCCGGAGCTGTCCTCCACCCTCTAGAGCGAGACCCTCGGAGGCTAGTGCCCTGCGGCCGAGGTTGAGCTCAGCGCTCACCCGCCGATGTGGAGCCTCTCCGAGCGCGCGCCTTCTGGACCGGGTCCGTCCTCCGCCCTCCAGAGCGAGACCCTCGGAGGCTAGTGCCCTGCGGCCAAGGTTGAGCTCAGCGCTCACCCACTGATGTGGAGCCTCTCCGAGTGCGTGCCCTCTGGACCGGGTCCGTCCTCCGCCCTCCAGAGCGAGACCCTCGAAGGCTAGTGCCCTACGGCCAAGGTCGAGCTTAGCGCTCACCATCGATGTGGAGCCTCTCTGAGGCGCGCCCTCTGGACCGGGTGTGTCCTCCGCCCTCCAGAGCGAGACCTTCGGAGGCTAGTGCCCTGTGGTCGAGGTCGAGCTCAGCGCTCACCCGCCGATGTGGAGCCTCTCCAAGCGCGCGCCCTCTGGACCGGGCCTGCACTCTCCCCTCCTCCACCAAGGTGGCCACACGAGCTTGGAGCGCTCAGGCCGGAGCAAGCCCTACCATCCCAGGACATCGACGAGCTACCCGAGGACCACGGAACGACGCCCCCCCATGCCACCATAACTACCTGTCCGGCCGTACTTCCAGGGGATGGGCTTGCAAGAGAGCACGCACCCCTAGGGCGGCGACCCCCGGATCGAGGCTCTGCTAGGCTTCCCGGAATAGAGCGACCGGAGAGGATGTCAGAAGAAATGGGAGCTTCCCCTTCCACCTGTCAGGAAAGACGTTCCGTCCACGACATGGAATCCTGCCGCACGCGCCTGCCAACCCAGCAAGGATCCCGAGGCAAACTCTAAACGACCAATTTTCAACTATAAAGAACAATCGGCACCCCCGAAAGGGGGGAGGTAACACACCAGTAACAACACAGTAACCACGATCCACCATCAACACAAGCGCAAGCTCGACAAAGAGGGCAAAGCGCCACCACCAACACCACAGCAAAGGAAAAACAAGGAAAACAAGGAGAAGCGGAGGAACAGGGAACCTCCTCTGTCCCCGCCATCAATCTCCCCCTGCTACGTTTTTGCCTACACACATCTTTCACTCCTCCTAGTGCGGAGTCCATCAAGAGGGGCCCGACCAGGAGGATTTGTTCTCCTGGATAGTCACTGACTTGATCGTCGGAGTGCCCCCGCCGGAAATCCCAGCCTGGGTCACTAACCCCTGTTATGCAGGTCCAAGAGCAGAGGACCGGCAGGCAGCGAGAAGAGAGCGCACTCCGGCGCTGGCAGCAGCTATGGGCCACGACGGTCTTGGCGGCAACAGTAAGAGACTTTATCATATACAAGCTATCCAATTTATCCCTGTTACGGTCATAACGATGACGTGGCGTGTCTCAGATTTCGTTGGGCATGTTCGAGCCACGTGGAGTCCTTTTTTTTTGGCTGGGTCAGATGCAGCCCATCTCGACCAAGGTCGAGCTCGGTCGAAGACAATCATCCTTCTGCCACCCCGCCAGGTATCCACCCAGGAGGGGTCCACCTCGACCAGGGTCAGCGGCTCCCCCGCTCCCTCTCCAGGTGGCACCCAGAGACGGTCCCACCTCGGCCGAGGTCGAGCCGGGCCCCTTCGCTCCTTCGCCAGGTGGCGCCCGGAGATGGGACCACCTCGGCCGAAGCCGAGCGTCTTTCTGCTGCTCCGCCAGGTGTCCACCCAGGAGGGGTCCAGCTCGGCCAAGGTCGGTGGCTCCCCCACTCCCTCGTCATGTGGCACCCAAAGACGGTCCCACCTCGGCCGAGGTCGAGCCGGGCCCCTTCGCTCCTTCGCCAGGTGGCGCCCGGAGACGGGACCACCTCGGCTGAAGCCGAGTGTCCTTCTGCCGCTCCGCTAGGTGTCCACCCAGGAGGGGTCCACCTCGGCCAAGGTCGGCAGCTCCCCCGCTCCCTCGCCAGGTGGCACCCAAAGACGGTCCTACCTCGGCCGAGATCGAGCCGGGCCCCTTCGCTCCTTCGCCAAGTGGCACCTAGAGACGGGACCACCTCGGCCGAAGCCGAGAGTCCTTCTGCCGCTCCGCCAGGTGTCCACCCAGGAGGGGTCCACCTCGGCCAAGGTCGGCGGCTCCCCTGCTCCCTCGCCAGGTGGCACCCTGAGACGGTCCCACCTCGGCCGAGGTGAAGCTGGGCCCCTTCGCTCCTTCGCTAGGTGGCGCCCGGAGACGGGACCACCTCGGTCGAAGCCGAGCATCCTGCTGCCATTCTGCCAGGTGTCCACCCGGGAGGGGTCCACCTCGGCCGAGGTCGGCAGCTCCCCTGCTCCCTCGCCAGGTGGCACCCTGAGACGGTCCCATCTCGGCCGAGGTCGAGCCGGGCCCCTTCGCTCCTTCGCCAGGTGGCGCCCGGAGACAGGACCACCTCGACCGAAGCCGAGCATCCTTCTGCTGCTTCCACCAGGTGTCCACCCGGGAGGGGTCCACCTCGGCCGATGTAGGCCATCTCGTATAGAGAAGGTCCCGAAGAATGGAGGCGCAGGCTCCGAGGTTGCCCCTCGAGCCATGCGCGCCGCACCCCGAGAAAGGCGCCCCGTACGGATGGCGGCGACACACGAAACATCACTTACGCCGGTCTGACATGTTTCGCAGTCGAGAGACGAGGCCCTGACAAAATAGGACCCAATAACGGACAGCATCGCGCCTGGGAAGGAGAGAGCTCACGCTCAGCCTGAGGTCTGGTCGGCAGTCTGACCAACGCCCCCCTCCCCTACTCTTTCCCCGTTGGGCTCAGTAAACGAGGCCGGAAAGCCGCCCGGCCCTCTGAACCAGAAGGGGAAAGAGAAAGGGACGGAGGGGAGGAGATGAAAGCAACAAGGGAGCCTCCCAAGAGCCTCCCAAGACGGAGGGGAGGTCACGAACAGGACTATTTTGCAGGTCACCGCCCAAGGGAAGGTGGGCGGAGGAGCTTCCCAGCATCCTCTGGGCAAACCACACCACCCCGAGGACGGCGACCGACGAGACCCCATTCAACCTCGTCTTCGGAGCCGAGGCGGTTATCCCGATTAAGCTCAGTCTACCCACACTGCGTGTAGAACAATACGACGAGGCGGAGAACCCCGCCAGAATGATGCTCAACCTGGACCTTCTTGAAGAGACGAGGGACAAGGCCCGAGTCCGGATGGTGGTGTACAGGCAGCGAGTGGCCAGATATTACAACTCCCGGGTGCGACCGAAGTCCTTCCACCACGGAGATCTAGTGCTCCGGCGTGCTGAAGCTTCTCAGCCATGAGAGTGCGGGAAGCTCTCTCGGAACTGGGAAGGCCCATACAGGGTAGTGGAAGCCCTCCCTCACGGGGCCTACTACTTGGAGGAATTGGAAGGGTCTAGGTTCCCTCGGACCTGGAAGGCCTCGAACCTAAGGATGTATTATCAATAAGGTAAGGTTCCCCCAACTCCTGCAATAAAGTTTATTTGCTTCAAATGCTCTTTCTCAACTCGTAGGGAAACGGGCGCATGACCTTGAGTTCGGCAAACACGACTATGGCCGAAGACCCGAGAGAGCAAGAAGCCCCGGACTTCGGTCTGGAAGGCGGGGCAGAGCCTAGCTCGCCCACGCAATCACGGAGAATAGCTCGGCAAGCCGCGCAAGGCTTGAACAAAGCCTGCGGCCCCGGGGTTCAGTCCGGAAGTCCCGAACTTCGGTCTGGAAGGCGGGGTAGAGCCCAGCTCGCCCATGCAATCACGGAGAATAGCTCAGCAAGCCGTGCAAGGCTTGAACAAAGCCAGCGGCCCCGGGGTTCAGTCCGGAAGTCCTGGACTTCGGTCTGGAAGGCGAGGCAGAGCCCAGCTCGCCCACGCGATCACGGAGAACAGCTCGGCAAGCCGCGCAAGGCTTGAACAAAGCCTGCGGCCCCGGGATTCAGTCCGGAAGTCCCGGACTTCGGTCTGGAAGGCGGGGCAGAGCCCAGCTCGCCCATGCGATCATGGAGAACAGCTCGGCAAGCCGCGCAAGGCTTGAACAAAGCCTGCGGCCCCGGGGTTCAGTCCGGAAGTCCCGGACTTCGGTCTGGAAGGTATGGCAGAGCCCAGCTCGTCCACGCGATCATGGAGAACAGCTCAGCAAGCCGCGCAAGGCTTGAACAAAGCCTGCGGCCCCGGGGATCAGTCCGAAAGTCCCGGACTTCGGTCTGGAAGGTGGGGCAGAACCCAGTCCGCCCTCGCGATCATGAATGCAAGCCCAAAGAAGGGCCCGCGCAAGGCCTACTCTACTGCCACCTAGTCCAGAATGCTCCAAATTTTGATCTGAACACTGGATGGGACCAGGTCCACCCGCAGACTCAGCCAGGAGCAGGTCCACCCTTGTCTCGGCACTCCACACCAACACCTCAAACAAAAAGAAAAAGAAAAGGTGAAAGAGGAAAGCGAGGTCGAGACTTGGCAAAATTAAATCTTCATTGATTCAAAGGCAAAGATTACAACAAGGGAGTCCCGACAGGCCGGGAGTCCCCAAAAAACAAAAGGAAAAAGAAAGGGATACATCTGCAGCTTAGTTCGGCGCGGTGGCAGGGTCCTCAGTCTGGGTCGCGCGCTCCCCGTCCTCGCCGTCGGTGGCTGCTGGCTCGGAGGACCGCTCTGGAGCTGCGACCGTGTTACTCGCTGGGGGCGCAGCTGTGTCGCCCGCTGCACCGGAGGCCCCGCTGGCGGGTCCTTGCCTTCTGCCCCTGAGCGCCACCCCACTGAGGTCGAGCTCGGGGTAGAAGGACCCCACCTTCTCCCGGCACACTTGGAACCCCTTCAGGAAGGAGTCCACAGTGGCCTCCCGGACCTTCGAGACGTACTTGTCGGAGGCCCGGAATCTCGGGATGGCTTCCTGCGCCTCCCGCTTCGCGGCCTCCAGGAGCCCGTTGACGTAGGCGCTCCGCTCCTTGGCCGCACTCGCCTCCCGCCGGGCCTCCTCCAGTTGACTCTCCAACCACTGAGAATGGGCTTGGAGACGAGCCCTCTCAGACGCATCCCCCTCCGTGCGCCGCTGGTGGGAGATCCTCTCCTCAGATAGAGAGGACTCCAGGTCTTTGACG
Source organism: Areca catechu (assembly GCA_021397845.1). Taxonomy (NCBI): domain Eukaryota; kingdom Viridiplantae; phylum Streptophyta; class Magnoliopsida; order Arecales; family Arecaceae; genus Areca; species Areca catechu. The sequence goes on from JAHSVC010000060.1 coordinate 712,225, forward strand.
CGCTCCTCGGCGCGTGCTAGGTCCGCCTGAAGGGCCTGGTTGCTCTCTCGCAGCTCGACCCCCTTCTCCATGAGGTCTTTCACATCGGCCACGAGCTTGCCGAGCTTCTCCTCCTTCTCGGCATCCTTCTTTGCATACCCTACGAGGAAGTTCCTCAGCAGGAGCACGTCGGTCCCAATCTGCACAGCAAGGGGAACGGGTTAGTAGAAAAGCCGACCGAAGTAGCAGAGAAAAGGGCTCTAAGTTTGGACTCACCGTGAAAAGCTGCGGGAGGATCCCGAGCAAAGCATCGGCATAGTCCCGGCCGCCTCGAGATCGGCGGTCCCGGGAGGTGGAGGCGAACTCCATCACTTTCTCCGTGAGCCCCTTGTCACGGATCATGGAACACCGGTTGGTGATCACCGGCGGCGGAGCCGTCAGGTCGGCTGCAAGGGCGACCAACCCCCGGAGGAACCGCCATCGCCGGAACGGCTAGAGTCGCGGGCGGCGCCGTCAGCTCTGCGGTGATGATGGGACTGGAGCGGGATGGAACTGCTGCCGGTGGACCTCCCTCGTCGGCAGCACCGCCAGCTCGGACGGTCGGAGCATCAGTAGCCCAGGCCCGAGGCGACCTAGGCGGGGGAGCAGCGACTACCGGACTAGGCACGGGCACCGGCGCGACCTCCTGGCTCGCCTCGATGCGAGCCCTCTTCGCCACAGGCTCATCCACCTCGGCGGCGTCTCTCTGGGCCGCACCCTCCAGAAGGTTCTCCAGTGAAAACTTCATACCTGCAATAGACAAAGGATCGGTCAGCTCGGCTAAAAGAAAAAGAACGGAAAGGTGGAATAAGAGAAGAGCTGAGCCTCACCCGGCTCGCGGATGGGGCTGATCCCCGCCTCGAACAAGTTCTACTCCGAGAGCAGAACCTCGAGCGATGGGACCACGTCGCTCAGAAGCTGGGAGTAGGCCTCTTGGTCCGCCAGCTCGACTTGGGAGTTCCGGTTCGGTGACCGATCCGGCTCGCTCCAGGCCCAGTCGACGTCCTCGACCGAGGCAAAAAAGAACCGATTCTTCCAACCCTTGATGGAAGAAGGGAGGTCGAACCAGAGACACCTGGGCCGGGGCGAGATGTACCACCAGCCGTCATCAGTGGAGTACCGCTTCGGAGTAAACAGAGCCCTGAAGAGGGAGAAACGAGCAACAAACCCGTGGAAGTGACAAAAGACAATGAAAGAAAAGATGACCCGGATTGCATTGGGAGCCAACTGGGCCGGGACTAGGCGGAAATGGCTGAGGAAGGAAAGGAAGAAGGGGTGCAGAGGGAACCGAAGACCCCCAAGAAGGAAGTCCTCGTAGAAAGCTATGCGGCCGGGGCCACTCATGGTGACGCGATCCCCGGGCCGCGGAACAGAGAGACAGATTGACCCCGGGATGCCATAGACTTCCCGGAGCAAAGAAAGGTCACCTTCGGTCATCGTAGAAATATGACCGGAGGGACCGGCAGAAGGAAGGGTCGGAGGAGGAAGAGAAGAAAGGGGAAGCACGGACACGATGGGAGGAGACCTGACACCCCTTGGGATGCCTATGGTAATACCCCCAAGCTGAAGTCGCCTGCGGGTCTCCTCCGGGATCACTTCCTCCTCCTCTGAGGAAGACGATGGAGTCCTCGGCCGGGACGGACCGGCCTCATCCGGGTTAGAAGAAACATGGCGGCGGCGTGCCATGGCAGAGAAGAGGGTGAGAAAAGCACACTAGAGGAAAAGAGAAAAGCGAAGAAGAGAACGGGGGCACTCACCGAAATGCACTGTGCAACGCGGGGCAGAGTGGGATAGCCTGCAGCAAACCACCGATGGAGCAAGGGAAAGGGCCTCATTCCGGAAAGTCCCCTCCTTTTCAAACTCAATTGACAGCAGCCGTACCCGTCATTCCGCTCCGGGCCATCGGATGATCACCGTGTGGACGCACGCCCGACACCGACGCCTCGTTAGCAGGAAAATGGCCCCTGCTTCGAAGCGATGCATTAATTACGGGCGATTAGGCGACGCGTGGCGGCCTTCTATAGGGCTTTGGGCGCACCGAGGAATGGCGACGAGGATCGTGGCAATTATGATGCAAGATCTTCGCCCCCCCACATCATCTTCTCATTTAATCCCAACGTCCCGTTCCACGATGCCCTAACGGAATGGTGGGTTGGGGGGCAACTGTTACGGCCGTAACGATGACGTGGCGTGTCTCAGATTTTGTTGGGCATGATTCGAGCCACGTGGAGTCCTTTTTTTTTCGGCTGGATCATATGCAGCCCATCCCGGCCGAGGTCGAGCTCGGCCGAAGCCAATCATCCTTCTGCCACTCCGCCAGGTATCCACCTAGGAGGGGTCCACCTCGGCCAGAGTCGGCGGCTCCCCCGCTCCCTCGCCAGGTGGCACCCAGAGACGGTCCCACCTCGGCCGAGGTCGAGCCGGGCCCCTTCGCTCCTTCGCCAGGTGGCGCCCGGAGACGGGACCACCTCGACCAAAGCCGAGCGTCCTTCTACCGCTCCGCCAGGTGTCCACCCGGGAGGGGTCCACCTCGGCCGATGTAGGCCAGCTCGTACAGAGAAGGTCCCGAAGAATGGAGGCGCGGGCTCCGAGGTTGCCCCTCGAGCCGTGCATGCCGCACCCCGAGAAAGGCGCCCCGTACGGACGGCGGTGACACGCAAAACATCACTTACGCCAGCCCGACATGTTCCGCAGTCGAGAGACGAGGCCCTGACAAAACAGGATCGAATAACGGACAGCATCGGTGCCTAGGAAGGAGAGCGCTCACGCTCGGCCCGAGGTCTGGTCGGCAGTCTAACCAACGCCCCCCTCCCCTACTCTTTCCCCGCTGGGCTCAGCAAACGAGGCCGGAAAGCCGCCCGACCCTCTGAACTAGAAGGGGAAAGAGAAAGGGGCGGAGGGGAGGAGATGAAAGCAATAAGGGAGCCTCCCAGGAGCGGAAAACGAGGGGGCGACAGGAGGAGATAAAAGAAAGGAGAGAATAGACGACAAGGTAGGTGAAGTAAGCAAGAAACCAAGGCTGGAACCCCGCTTCAAGAGCGAGATCCAAGGTCCCAAGAGGGGGCCGCTTGGCGTGAGCTCGACAGAGAAACCCAGCCGGGTTTCCGGCCTCTCTGACACCTTTCTTGCTAGCACGTTCTCTGAGTCTGGAACTCCTTCGGGGGCCCGTCCCAGAGAATCTGTTCCCTCTCGCCGTCTACTAACTTGACCGTCAGAGCTCCCTCACCGAAATCCCCGGCCAGGGTTTTCTGACCTTGCCTTGCAGGTTCGGTCTAGCAAGGAGGCCCCAGGGGCAGGACGGTCTAGTCGGATCGGCGGTTCCGAAGCCACAGGCGCGGCGGCGGGATCGGCAACAATCCCATATACATTTTGCAGGGAAACCTTTCCCCCCGGGTAAGGGGCGATACATGTATTTAAAAAGTTTTCTAAAATATGCAGTAGCGGGAAGCGATAAAACAATTTTATCAATAAATGTTAATCTAATTAACACATGCCCCTACCAGGATCTAGATACATCTGGAGTAATGTAAATATGAAATCAAGCAACAATTATGTCTTACATAATTTAAAACATACATTTCACCAAAGGCTGCAGAAAGATGCCTGGGCCGCTTGTCGCGATCCAACGGTGTCTCGGACCTGTGGGGGGGCCTCTTGCTCTGCTCGCAACACACGTGTCCTGCCTCTACTGGTATCTATACAGGGCTCGTCGTAGCTGAGTCGTAGGAGACATCAGACTATTAGATCCTTGCAACCCCCCTCCTCTTTTAGCAACTCGGGCTTACTTCAGAAGATCACCCGACCGACACCTGGACCGGCTACTGGCTTCGATCTTGCAAACTTATCTTTGCAAGATATAGGACATTTTTTCCTCTCCTTTCTCTTATATAAACAAGCTCTCAATGCTTGGAAGAAATTTAAGAGGAGGAGGAATGAATAGTGAAGAGAAGGAACTATTTGGAAAGAAAACCTCCTAAGTGTTTTCTCCCCTTCTCCCTTTCTCTTCCCTCACCCAAGCACACTCCAAGCTCTAATCTCATGGCTGGCCACACCCCTCTCCCCTCCTTATATAGCCATCACTTCATTTAAGGGATGATGGTTGGTGAGTGTGAACACATTTAAAAAAGAAAAGATAAACCTTCTCTCTTTAAATGTGTTCATACTATCATGAAAGCTTTATCTTGCTTTAATCCCTCTTAATGAGGTCAATTCCTCATTCCAAGTCACCAACCATGGTGATCATGACTATTTAATGAGGGATTACCAAGTTAAAATGGGGAGGGGATTAGGTGAAGACTAAGACTTAAGAAGTCTTTGCTTATGTCATCCCTTACATCATCAATACTTACATCATGCATATATCATCCATGCTTACATCATGCAAACATTACCCATGCTTACATCATACAAACATTATTCATGCTTACATCATGCAAACATCGTTCATGCTTTCATCATGCAAACATCATGCACACATCATTCATACTTACATCATGCAAACATCATCCATGCTTACATCATGCAAACATTATTCATGCTTACTTTATGCAAACATCATCATGTTTACATCATGCAAATATAATGTGGCATGTGGAGGGAGAAAGAGAGTGCCATGTGGCATGAGGAGAGATAGTCCCAGTCCAACTGGGCTCTGACTCATGTTCCAGTTTAAAATTGATTTGACACTCCAATCAAAAGCCAGATTTAACACCCATTCGAACCAATTTTGAAAAGTCTATTGACCCTAACATAATTTAGATTAATTAAAATTAAATTAAATCTAATTTAGTTTAATTAATAATTAATCCATAATTAATTATGTCATCTCTTAATTATAACAATTACAATTAAGTCCAAATCGATTTGCTGATTAGCTACTTAAGCCCTTTATGTGTGTGACCCCTCAGGTTCAAACACTATACGGTAGCATGGGAACATTTTCAGTACCAGCCAAAGTCGCCATCTAGCAATGACACCCGGCGTTCGGATAGGTTGAAAAATTGCAGAGTAATCTGAACCTATCGAATATGGAATAGCACTGAACTTATTTTTTGATCATCCTGATGCTCCGGATGGCATAGGGTTAAATTGCCCAACCCTAATCAAGCCATCTCAATATGTCTCAAACAAAGAATTCTTGTAACTCCTTACAAGGAATGCCCTGGCCAAGGTCTTTCTCAATTGAGGCATACTAAGCATTCAATCCAAACCATTTGGAGAGATCAATCATATCTTGATCCTACTATCGCTATACAAGTACTTGACTGTACCCAGTAACCTTCCGTCACCGGATTAGAAATCCGGATAATATGGCACCTATGCACAGTGAGTTGCTTGCAAGCTACTATAGTGATCTCAAGTCAATGGAATAATTCGTGTCTACATTCTAATGCAAGACTCCTCTTCGGTAGAAAGAGAGTCCTGCATGAGAGTCATGTTCAGTGAAGTGTCAAACACAACACCTGATGTCATACTAGCATCTCCATGCTCCTTGGTTAAGAGGACAACTAACATACATGACATCAATGACCTACTCTCGATACACCATCATCCTAAATAGCATATCCTTTGGTCGTGAACCAGTTTATGAACTACACGATGTATCCTCTCCACATCACATACAAGGTAGCTCAAGGGACATCATCACACAAAAGTTCAATTAGGAAGATGATATGTGACGATCAACCAGAATAAACTTTTTATTTAATTTAATAATTCAAATATATACATGAGTTGTACAACCATCTACAGCCTAGATGATTGGCTTTGGAATACAATTCCCATATTTAGCTGTATCAAGATCCATAACATTACGAAGAACTTTGTTACTCAAATCCAAAAATAGAGTTCCTAGAGCTCTATCATTGATTTTCTCTTTGACAGTCTCAATATCTTCTGGAATTGCATCAATATCCTTGAGGGCTATTGTCATGCCCTTCTTGACCAACAGATATTTCATTATTATGTTCCATAGTGCAAAATCACATGTACCGTCAAACACCGCTACTTCATGCCTTATGGTAGTGGAATGAAAAATAACTCTCTTGAGCCACCGATAAACTTTGTTATCCATGAGATGCTATTCAAACGCTCTGATACCAGTTGTTGGGGGTGTGCATAACAAATCGAATTGCTTTAGACTTCTAATTAATTATTTCCTCTTACTCAGGTAATTTATTGAACACTTCACATGCATAAATAATAAACACAAGAAAGATAAGAAATTTACGTGGTTCAGTAAAACTGCCTATATTCATAACAGAGGAGGAATAATCCACTATGTAACAATTCCGAATGGAATACAAAGGTGATACAAATATCCAAATTATAGGATCTCGAAATAATAATAAAAAAAATATAAATAAACTGCAATAATAAACCAAATGAACAATACATTTCTCTATCTTGGCTACAAATCAAGAAAAGATAATCTGAGAGATGGATCAATACCTTCTCGACCATGATAATCAATCAAGAAAAAGATACTTTTTCAGATGGGGACCAAAAAAAGGACCAAAGGACTGTAATAAGTAGAAAGTAATCAGAACTTGAGGGCTCCATAGAATCGAGAGCCTTGTTGATGCTGAACCTCTGCCGACCGGATGGAGTGGTTCTTTCGCTGGATCATCGTCGATCGAACCTGCAAAACAGATCCCTGATCGAAGATTTTCCGGCGGGGGACACTCCGATGCCTAAGTCAGAAGAAGCTCAGGAAGCAGCATAATGGAGAGTTTTGAAAGCAGAGAGGGAAGAGAGAAATTCGAAATGCAAGAAAGAAAAATGAACCAGCCTCCTCCTGAGTGTCCCCTCTTACCAGTATTTATAGGCTCCAACGTAATTACTTACGGTTATGGGAGTTGGCGAACGCAACCTCCTCATAACCGTAAGTAGTGGCCATCGAAAAAATAGTTACACTCGGAGTTTATCCAATCTTGAGGTTTTGGACCATGTGGGTGGTTGCAACAACCAAAACAGCTTTCAACTGTTTGTCCAATAAACCCACATGTCCAATAATCCTTCTTCTTCAAGAATAAATCCGAAGTGAGCTCAACATTCTCTTTAGTAGCGCTCCTAAAGGGAATGTTAGCTACACACTTCAGAAGAATCCATTTCGGAAGTAACAAAAGTAAACACTTACAGTCTAAAAGTGGGATCATATGCTCTTCGGATTGTATTGAAGGAATAAAGTCGATGATATTCGCCTGGGAGGTCAAGTCTTCGAATCAAGGTAATTGTACGAAGTCTAAGACATAGAGTAAATAAGCCTGGATTAAAACCATAGATAAAGATGTTAGGCTAAGTCTTCAGATCAAGGTGAATGTATGAAGTCGAATACAGTAAATAAACTTATCTCCTGGATCATAGATAAAGATACGAAGCCATAAATATTAGGCATAGTCTTCGGACTGAGATAATAATATGAAGCCGAAGACGCAGAGCTAATAAACTTATCTTCCGGAACAAGACTAAGATACAAAGTCTTAGATATTATGCATGGTCTTCGGATCGAGATGATAATACAAAGCCGAAGACCCTTTCCTTTGCTAGCTGATTTGATCGATAAACCAAAAGAGAAAAAATTGAAATTGGTTCAGAGAGCGGTCCAATAATTAATTGAAATAAAATCGGGATATCATAACAGCTGTCTCCCACTTCCAAGTTCGAAATGATTAAGTTTCGAAGAATAGGAGTAGTTTAATTTTGTCTTCTAGTGATAACTGTCAGGTAATGATGGCATTGAATCCTGACACGTCTTTCGCCATAACTGCCCGGTGGTGCGATAAAACAAAGTGAAGACACGTGTCATCCTGCTACTGGCTATCTCAAAAGGAAATGCCTCGATTCTAAAAAAATCCTGGGAAACTCTTGAAAAAGAGATCTTTATTCAATCAAGATCGGACACGTGGTAATCATCCGGAGCATGATCACATCATTGCGTTATCACAGCCAATAGCGATATTTCAAGCGGATCGTAATGGCCTATCTCATTAATGAAATTTCTGGAGAGCCATACCCATGATCGAAACTGCCGATACGGTGCACGATCAGCCAGATCTCCGAACCGCCTTGAAAACCCACTACCTTCACCTATAAAAGGGGGAAGAACCTCTCAGAAAGAATTTTTTTCTCGCTTCCGCACTCCTTCTCCTTGCTCTGCACTGTAGTCAGCCATTGCCACTTTCTTAAAGGTTAGAAAACCCTTTCTTCCTTCTTCCTTTCTTCTTTTTCTTCTTTTTCTTTACAATGTCAGAATCTGGTAGGAACCCTTCCCATAGCATAGGTTCACCGGGGGGTGACATCGGTAGGGAAACAACGGGAAGGGAAACCGAGAGGAGTCCACCGGGAGTTGGATCCGGTAGGGGTTCGCCGGGGGGCGAAACCAGTAGAGGGAGAGGCTCGGGTAGAAAGAGGAGTCTGGAAATATCACCCGACTCCCTTCCAAGCACTTTTACACTTGCCAAGATGGAAGAGGTTAGGCAACGTTTCCACATCCCTCGAACCTTCAAACTCATTCTTCCAAAACCCGAAGAGAGGGTAGATAAGGCCCCTATGCATTCAATCGCCATTTACGAAGACCACCTTAAGGCTGGTCTTCGGCTTCCACTTCATCCCTTCTTCACCAAGATTTTTAACCTTTACCAAGTGGTCCCGGCTCAATTAACTCCCAATAGTTTTAGAAATATTTGTGGGTTTTTAGTTCTCTACAAACTTAGGAATGTAGAGATGAAGACCTCCCTATTCACCTCTCTTTTCATATTGAAAAGGGATTTCATGGCAAAGGGTGATGGGTCATAGGTCCTTGGCCTGGCCGAAGATTGTTGAAAGGAACCCCTAGTGCCATACACGGGTGGAAACCCAGCTTCTTTTTTGCATACTACACCCATTGGGGATTTAACACAGACTGGAAAACTCCGCGTTTGGATGCAAATGCCAGGAAGAAAGTCCTAAGATCCGATATGAAGGACTTTGATATCTTAGCGGAGCCGGAGATCCCTTTACTAAAAGAATTGTTGAAGGAAGAAAACCTTCACCGGGCCCATATCAGCGAGGTCCTGACATTAGGTATAGAAATAGTAGTCCTCGAACTTTTCCTTTTCTCTTTATCTTTTCTTTATGCATATAGATATAACTTTTTCCTTTGATTGCAGGTAAACCGATGAAGCCTCAGCTTGAGAAAGTCCGACAGGCTTCATGAAAGTGGGCGGTGTCCATCCTAGCAACTTTCGAAGTTCGGAAGAAAAGGAGAGCCGAAGAAGGCTCAAGTACTCCAAGAATACCCAGATCAGACGAATAAGCATCCGAAGCAGCCCCACCATACCAAATGTTCCTGAACATGCCAGGAGTCCATCTTCAAGGAGGCCTAGTCCTCCTCCTCTGATGCCGCCTTTGGATCAGCGCGACGTAGCCTTTGACAAAGAAACGTTGATCGCGCCTCCGAAGGGAAAGGGCAAAGAAAAGGCTAAATATAGATTCGAAGATGACCCTAGGTGGAATGCATCCTCAGAAGGAGGATGCAATGTAGATTTCACCGTCTTTTCGGATAGGGAGGGCCTGGAGAGCCCCGAACTGGCCAGGGAGCTATTGAAGCGTACGCTTCTTCCCAAGGATTGGGAAAACACCGAGTCTTGGTGCATCGAGGACGTCTCCGATTCAGTGTTCTCATCGGCACTGAAGGTAAGCTTTAGATTTTGCATTTCCAAATTATAAATTTGTTGTTGCTAACTCTTCATTTTATCGATGCAGATGATGCATGATATCACTCTGATGGAGGAGAGCATCTTTGATTATTGGGATAACTATAAGAAGATGAAGGAGAAAATAAAGGTGGCTGAAATCGAGAAAGCGGTAGCCGAAGAGCAGAGGCAGGCCATGAAAGAAAAGCTTGCCCAGAGTGATGCCTTGGCTCAGAGCTTGAAAGCCAAAATAGAAAAGATCTAATTGAAACATTCTGAACAAGAGGCAAGGTTTAAGAAAAGGAAGACCAAGATCCGGTCCCTGGAAGCTTTACTTAAGGAAGCTAATCAAATTTCCGAAGAAGCTTCCAAAAAGATCGAATAAGCTATCGAAGAGATCCGATCTCTAAAGGATCAACTGCGAAGGGCAATAGAGGATTACAAAGCATCTCAAGCCTTTGACACCGAAATGATCGAAGCCGGGACTCACAGCTATAAAGGAGGCTTCAACGACAGAGTGGAGGAGGTGCAGAAGCTTTATCTAGACTTGGACATTTCAGGAATTCAACTGTTTGACCTTGAAAGTTCGAATGAGCCCGAACTCCAAAAGGACCCTAAAGCACCAACAACGATCGAAGAGGTGGTGGGTCTGATTGATCTCACCGATGATGCCCCAATAGCATATAACTTGTAATTTTTCCTCCTCTTTTTGGAAAGATGTAAACAAATCTTTATCAATGAAAACCTTTCTAAAATTTTCTGATTGCATGTGGATGGATAGAAATTTTCCTAAGTATAAAGTATTCGGATAATTAAGAACTCCAAAGCATATAATACCAAGTCTTCGAACTTAAGATAATAATCTTTTAGGAAACAGAATTCTCAAATCTGATCCAAGATTATAAGATACTGAAAAACAAGAATAACTGAGAATACACTAAGTCTTTGGACTTAGGAAATAATCCTTTAGAGGAAAATACCAAGTCTTCGGACTTGAAAAATATACTAAGTCTTTGGACTTAGAAAATAATTTCATATAATTATGAAGAAAACCAAATCTCCATACAAGAGTCAAGTCTTCAGCTTTGAAAATATACTAAGTCTTCGGACTTAGGATAAAAGAATACCAGATAAGAATCAAGTCTTTGGACTTGAAAATATACTAAGTCTTCAGACTTAGGATAAAAGAATATCAGATAAGAATCAAGTCTTCGGACTTGAAAATATACTAAGTCTTCGGACTTAGGATAAAATAATACCATATAAGAATTAAGTCTTCGGACTTGAAAATATACTAAGTCTTCGGACTTAGGATAAAATTGACCATGGGCCATTCATATCTACAAGAATTAAGATAGGCTGATCGGGCCTACCTCGGCATTTTATAGAGTAGATCACGAAGATCGTTCTCATGCCTTTCTGTATTGGGACTAAGACATGCTGATCATGCCCACCTCGGCACTTCGTGAGGTAGATCCAGGGATCATCCTCATGCCTTTTTTATTAAGTTGGACTGATTTAAGCCCAACTCGGTACTTTGTGAGGTAGATCCGGAGATCATCCTCATGCCATTTTGATTAAGATGGACTGGTTTAAGCCCAACTCGGCACTTCATAGGGTAGATCACGAAGATCATCCTTATGTCTTTGAGAGAGAGAAATAAGATAGGCTAGTTGTTTTTACCTCGGTATTTCGTACGGTAGATCACAGAGATCATTGTTATGCCTTTAAGAAATAAAATTAAGATAGATAGATTAAATCTGTATTGATGACCTTGAATAAAACCTTTATTGATAATATTTATGGAGGTTTTGTACATTCCTAGGTCGAGGTAATAGGACACCTTCCAAAGTTTCCAACCGATAAGTTCCGGGTCGAACAACCTCTTTGATTCGGTATGGCCCTTCCCATGTAGGAGAAAGTTTACCTTGCTCAGTTGGTTTAGATACCTCAGACTTTCATAGAACTAGATCTTCAGGATGAAAGGTCCATTCTTTTACGCGAAAGTTGTAGTATCTCGCCATTTTCTGTTGATATGCAGCCATTCTCAACAATGCCCGAAGTCGTGTGCCTTGCAATAAATCCAAGTGAACTCTTCGGCATTCAGAATTTTCGGGCTCTTCATAGTAATCAATCCGAAGAGATTGCAAAGAGACCTCTATAGGAATGACTGCTTCAGTTCCATAAGAAAGATAAAATGGAGATTCACCAGTGGCTGATCTGGGAGTAGTTCGATATGCCCAAAGAACTGAGTTTAACTCATTAGCCCATGAACCCTTAGCATCATTCAATCTGGTTTTAAGGCCATGAAGAATAGTCCTGTTTGTCACTTCAGCTTCTCCATTACACTGAGGATGTGCTACTGAAGTAAGCTTGTGAAGAATGTGATATTCAGTGCAGAAGCTCCTGAATTTCGGATTGTCAAACTGTCTTCCGTTGTCAGTTATTATAGAATAAGGAATCCCGAAATGGAAGATGATGAAATTCCTCACAAAAGTTTCAACTTTTGCTTCAGTAATCTGTGCCAATGCTTCAGCTTCGACCCACTTTGTAAAGTAATCAATAGCCACTATAATAAATTTTCACTGCCTAGAAGCTGGAGGAAATGGACCAAGAATGTCCATCCTCCATTGTGCAAAAGGCCAGGGAGCTGTCAATGGAGTTAACTGATTAGCAGGCCGTCTTTGTACATTGACATATCTCTGACAATGATCACATCTTCGGACAAATTCTGCAGAATCCTTCTAGATGGTTGGCCAATAATAACCTTGACGGATTATTTTGTATGCCAAAGATCTACCCCCCAGATGATCTCCACATATTCCTTCATGCACTTTCCTGAGTGCGTAATCTGTATCGGATGGGCCTAAACATTTCAGCAAAGGTTGTGTGAAGGACCTCTTATACAATGCTTCATCCAAGATAACATATTGAGAGGCTGTCCATCGAAGCCGCTTAGCTTCTAGCTTGTCTTCGGATAAGACGCCTTCTCTTAAGAACTTGAGAATTGGATCCATCCATGAAGGTTCATGTTCAACTTGACAGATTTCAGCTAGGGATTCCGATATGCTGGGGTTTTCAAGATATTCCACATATGTCCTCCTAAGAGAATCCGGTGCAGTGGTTGCAAGTCTTAACAGAGCATCTGCCCGAGAATTTTCTTTCCTTGGTACATGAACAATCTCAAAATGCTCCAACCCAAATGTCAGGCTTCGAACTTTTTCTAAGTATTGGATTATATTTGGATTTCGAGCTTCGAAATCACCTTTCACTTAATTCACCACCAGCTGTGAATCGGAAAAAACTTTGACCCTTTTGATCTCCAATTTTTGGAAGATTCTAAGTCCAGCAATGAGTGTTTCATACTCTGCCTGATTATTTGAAGCTTGAAAAGAAAATCGAAGAGTGTATTCAATAACCTGCCCATTCGGACCAGCAAGAATTAAACCTGCATCGCAATCGTTGGTGTTTAAAGCACCATCGATGTGTAACATTCAAATAAACTCTAGATTGTCTTTGGTACCTTCCTCTTCAGCTCTTGATTGGTCCTCTTCAGATCTTTATGTGCATTTAGCTATAAAATTAGCCAAAATTTGTGCCTTCATTGCTGATCTGGGTTGATACTCAATATCAAACTCTCCTAATTTAACAGCCCACTTAGCTATGCTTCCTAAGGTATCAGAACAACGAAGTATGGTTTTTAAGGGTTGATCTGTCAGAACCACAATAGAGTGGGCTTGGAAATAAGATCGAAGACGCTTCGCTGCAACTACTAGAGAAAAGATAATCTTTTGTACTCTAGGATATCGGACTTCAGCTTCATGCAATACTTTGCTAGTGTAGTAAATCGGTTTCTGTGAATGATTGGCATCTCTTCGTACTAGAACCGAACTAACTGCTTCATCTGTAGCTGACAGATATAAATAAAGTATTTCTCCTTCATAGGGCTTTAAGAGCAGAGGGGGATTCTCCAAATACTCTTTCAGCTTGTTAAAAGCAATTCTGCAATCTTCTGTCCATTCAAAGTTTTGAGTCTGGCGAAGAACTTTAAAGAAGGGTAAACACTTTTATGCAGAATGGGAGATAAACCGACTTAGGGAAGCAACTCTCTCTGTTAACCTTTGATCTTCCTTTTTGCAAGTGGGATGCCTCATTGTCCAAAGTGCCTGAATTTTTTCTGGGTTGACTTCGATACCTTGCTTGGTGACCAAGTACCCCAGAAACTTCCCAGAAGTTACACCGAATATACATTTGGTGGGATTTAACCTCATTTGATGACGTTTGAGAGCATCAAAAGACTCCTTTAGATCAGTGATGTGATCAGACTTATAAAGACTTTTCATAATCATGTCGTCAACATAAGCTTCCATATTTCTCCCATTCTGATCTTTAAAGACTTTATTGATGAGCCTTTGAAAAGTTGCCCCAGCATTCTTCAATCCAAATGCCATCACCTTGTAACAGTAGAGTCTTTTCTCTGTAACAAAAGCAGTCTTCTCTTCATCCTCAGGATCCATTCGGATCTGATTATAGCCTGAGAAAGCATCCATAAAACTCAGCATTTGATGACCAGCTGTAGTGTCAACCAACTGATCGATTTTCGACAAAGGAAAACTGTCTTTTAGACATGCTTTGTTGAGATCTGTATAGTCTATATAAATCCTCCACTTGCCGTTTGATTTCTTTACCATGACCATATTTGCTAGCCAACTCGGATATTGGACATCTCTTATAAAGTTTGCTTCAAGGAGTTTATTAACTTCTTCATCAATTGCCTTCTGCCTTTCTGGAGCAAAATTCCTCTTCTTCTGCCGTACTGGCTTATAGTTGGGAGATACTTCCAAGTGATGCATAATCACTTTAGGCGGAATTCCAAGCATGTCTGAAGCTGTTCAAGTAAAAATATCAGCATTATCTCAAAGAAAGGAAATTAGTTTTATCTTTGACTCCTCATCAAATAAGCTGCCAATTTGCAGAAGCTTAGTTGGGTCATCTTCAGATAATTGTATGAAGAGTGTTTTTTCCACTGGTTCTCCAGAGTCTTCGGATTCATCTCTTGGATCCAGCTGGTCAAGTGCCAAAGGCTTGGATGCTTGTTTGTTTTGAATCATTAGACACTGGTGAGCGATCTTTTGATCTTCTCTTACTTCTTCAATGCTTGTCCTGGTAGGAAACCGAACCAACAGGTGGTATGTTGAGACAATGGCTCTGAACTTATTCAATGCTAGACGTCCCAAGATTGCATTATAAGCTGAAGACGTTCTAGCTACAATAAAATTGATTGAAAGAGTTCTTTGGAATGGTTCAGACCCAAAAGTTACGGGTAAGACCGTTTCACCTTCAACCCCAACTTGATTTCCACCAAAACTAGTTATAGGAATGGGAGACCTTCATAATTCACGTTCAAACAATCCCATCCGAAGGAAAGCATCATATAGCAACATATCAACTGAACTTCCATTATCAATCAATATTCTTTTTACATCAAATTTGGCAATAACTGCCGATACCACTACAGGGTCATCATGTGGAAGTTGTATACCCTGGACATCCTCATCAGAGAAAGTGATATAATTGTTTTCTTTGAACCTCTTCGGGACATTTTCTTCAGCTTCAATGTCCCATGTCGATGACCGATGAAGCATACCAACATTTCCATCGGTTGGCTTTTGGTGAGGCAGATCAACTTCATCGGATATCCTTGGGATTGCAGTTGCTTCGGCCTGAGATTTCGGGTGGTTGACATACTTTCCTAGATATCCTCTTTTTATTAGGTCCTGAATAGCATCCCAAAGCTGAAGACACTCTTCGGTGTTGTGGCCGTGATCCCGATGGAATCAGCAGTATTTGCTTTTGTCCCTTGTTTTTGCAGGTGTCTTTAGGGGACGTGGCCTTTGGAAATTTTTTTTTTTTCAATTTCTAGCAGAATCTTCTCCCTAGGCAAGTTAAGGGGTGTGTAGGCATCGAATCGATTATTCTGCTGTCTGGACCTGGGACTGCGCCTGGAGATCGAAGTGTTGTTAGAAGACGTTGGCACGTTCGGTTCTCTAGCACTCTTCTTCTTAGGAGGGAACCTCCCTTCTGCCAGTCTTCAGCTTGCCGCTTGCTCCTCAGCGGCAGCATACTTCTGAGCACTTGCCAACAGTTCGACATAGCTCGTTGGGAATCTTTTATCCAGGAAAAAGTGAACCTGGACGATTTTAAGCCTTTCTTCAAGGCAGACATGGCCACATGCTCATTCAAGTTCGGAATTTCCAGAGTGGCCGAATTGAAACGGTGGACAAATTCTTTCAAATTTTGTTCTTCTTATTACTGGAGAAGAAACAAACTGTCAGTGTTGCGCGGCATCTTCTGGCACGTCTTGAAGTGCGAGACAAATTACCGCTCTAACTCAGCAAATGAGTGAATTGAGTTTGGAGGCAGGCTCGAATACCATATTCGAGCAGACTTCTTCAAAGTGGCAGGAAAAGCAATGCAGTAGAGAGCGTCAGTTGCTCCTTGCACCATCATATGAGCTTTGTAGCTCTCCAAATGGTCGAGAGGGTCTGAAGTCCCATTATAGGCCTCTAATTGTGGGATCTTGAAATGCCTAGGGATAACTCCATCTATAATTTCATCAGAAAAAGGAGGCTAAGAGTTGAAGGTAACAACCTCATCATTCCTTCTCAGTTCTAAAATTCTTGCTATCTGCGCTTGCATAGCTTTGAACTTCTCCTGAACCTCATAATTGATCTCCCTTTGCCTATCCCCTTCTGGTACAAAGCTTCTAGAAGAAACAGAGGGAGAGCGCCGGACCCTTTTCTTTCCATCATGATCCCCTGCTTGTCGATCTAGCGGAGAGATATAGCGGTCACGAGATGACCGGATATGTGAGAAACTGGGGTGATCTCTCGGCGTTGATCTTTCTCCCTCTCGGGTTGACAGTTAGATTGTGGAACAGGAGGAGGGCATTATTTTTGAGTCGCAGCTTCAAGTAGGTGCTGTACCAGTGCCGTCAAGGTCTCCACCTTGTTCACCTGACTTTCAAATTGCTGCTTCTCCACCATTATCATAGGAGGTTATGATCCTTGAACCGCCAGGAGAGTGCTGACCGAAGGTCCGTTTGATGGAGGAGCTTGCTGCTCCTGACTCGTAGATGCGTTCTTGGCTTTCCCTTTCACCATCCTAGCAGAAACTCTCATTCAGAACAGAGGAAACAGACTTACAACACCTACCTGGCGCGCAAATCTGTTGATGCTGAACCTCTATCGACCGGATGGAGTGGTTCTTCCGCTAGATCATCGTCGATCGGAACCTGTAAAACAGCCCTGACTGGAGATTTTCCGACGGGGGATACTCCGATGCCTAAGTCAGAAGAAGCCCAGGCAGTAGCAGAATGGAGAGTTTTGAAAGCAGAGAGGGAAGAGAGAAATTTGAAATGCAAGAAAGATAAATGAACCAGCCTTCTCCTGAGTGTCCCCTCTTACCAGTATTTATAGGCTCCAACGTAACTACTTACGGTTATGGGAGTTGGCGAACGCAACCTCCTCATAACCGTAAGTAGTGGCTGTCGGAAAAACAGTTACACTCGGAGTTTATCCAATCTTGAGGTTTTGGACCATGTAGGTGGTTGCAACAACCAAAACATATTTTAATTGTTTGTCCAAGAAACCCACATGTCCAAGAATCCTCCTTCAAGAATAAATCCGAAGTGAGCTCAACATTCTCTTTAGTAGCGCTCTTAAAGGGAATGTTAGCTACACATTTCAGAAGAATCCATTTCGGAAGTAACAAAAGTAAACACTTACAGTCTAAAAGTGGGATCATATGCTCTTCGTATTGTATTGAAGGAATAAAGTCGAAGATATTCGCCGGAAGGTCAAGTCTTCGGATCAAGGTAATTGTACGAAGCCAAAGACATAGAGTAAATAAACCTGGATTAAAACCATAGATAAAGATGTTAGGCTAAGTCTTCGGATCAAGGTGAATGTACGAAGCCAAAGACAATAAATAAACTTATCTCCTGGATCATAAATAAAGATACGAAGCCATAAATATTAGATATAGTCTTCGAACTGAGATAATAATACGAAGCCGAAGACCCAAAGCTAATAAACTTATCTTCCGGAACAAGACTAAGATACAAAGTCATAGATATTAGGCATGGTCTTCGGATCGAGATGATAATACGAAGCCGAAGACCTTTTCCTTTGCCAGTTGATTTGACCAATAAACCAAAAGAGAAAAAATTGAAATTGGTTCAGAGAGCGGTCCAATAATTAATTGAAATAAAATCGGGATATCATAACAAGCCTCATACTCCTTTTAAAGCAAAATAACGAAGAAGAGTTCCAAAATTTTATATTGCTCATCGAAGAAGAAATGCGATCGAAGAGAGATTTTTCCGTTTCAAAACTCTTTGGAGAAGAAGTCAGATGATAAAAGAATTCTAATCAAAAGTAGTTTTATTTGGAAGAAACAACAACAGATTTTACATTGATTATGTATACGTAAAGTTTTTGTAACTTAGAATTTATTAACCGAATTTTTTTTTGCTTATTATGCGGAGATGCATCACTAAATCTCTAGATAATTTATCTAACCTAAGAATAGCTATAATATATAATAAAGTGCTTTATAATGTTGGAAAGTTTGATTAGCACTTTGTGCCAAATCATAATATCCTCTCTAATAATTCTAGATCGTAACATCGTTAACTTTGATTCCAACCAATCCATAGATAGAGAGAGAGAGAGGGATAGAAACATGATATTATAATGGCTGATATACGTGTATTTGTCTTTGTACTTAAAAATATGCTGCCACCGTAGGATTTATATATACACGTCCTTTAAAAACTTGGTATGAGATCGATATTAACAAGTTTAAAATGGTGCGTTCTTGCACAAGCTAGTTTGTGCACAGTTTAATTCAATAATTGCCAAATATTGTTTTCTTGATATAGTAAACTATAGGTAATAATGGCTTGTATTTAAATCTTTGTTTTTAATTAAATTATGATTGCAATTAAAAGTAGACCTGGCTCAAGTTGAATGAAGGTATAATCTGCATTTGCATGAGTTTTAGTTAACAAAAATTTTTTTTATAAAAAAAATGGATGCAAAGTTTTTTTGTATTTTGATAGGAGGAAAAGAAATTGGAGATAAATCCCGGTGTAGCTATCCCACAGGCACCATCCCGTCAGGTAATATTCGATACAAAATTATTATAGAGTCTTTTCCTATCAAATGATGAGTACGTTAATCTGAACCTGCTGGTAGAAACAAAATATCCTTTAACCTTTTACTCGCACCAACGATTCCGAGTTCCAAAAATTTTTTGAATTTAATTAAATCATCTACAAGATTACGTCTCAAATCTATAATCAATTAATAATAAAATAAAATTTTTATCAACCGCATTACCATCTTAACAGTAATAGATGCGAGTTCTTTTAAGTGAAGCCCTTTTTCGAGGGTTAGGTACAAAAAAGAGAGGCCGCGCATCTGTTTTCACACAAACAGGTGTGCTGCCAGGTGAAGGAAAGGACTGAACCGGTTAGCATGTCATGTCCGGCCCGGCGAGCAAACCCTATTCTATTCATCGCGGTTCAAGCGTCGTATCGGTTGGACGCTGCTTCACGTTTTTCCCTTCTTTGGGTATAAAGGCCCCGGAGGGGGAGGGCGTGACTCTCGCCCTCTGGTGCCGAAAGGAAGGGCCGTAAGAACCCTCGAATTCGAAGAGGAAGCCGAGAACCAAGCTAGAGAGACGCTCAAAAGTCCTCACTCTCTCTTGCCTGCTCGCCCCCAGCGACAAGGTAGAAGAGGAGAAGAAGGAGAGGGAGAAAGGGGAGGGAGATGTGGAGGAAGGGGCAGAAGAAGGGGAGGGGAGGGGGGCAGCGGTCGGGCATCGTTACCGAGGCCACCCGCATTCGAATAGACAAAGTCGTCCAGGAGTTCCGAGTCTCAGATGCCGAAGGTCCTACTCTTCTCTTCTCTTAATGGCAAAAGCTCAATTTTTTTCGTTCTGGCTGTATGTTTTTTTTTCCATACTTGGCTGGATTTTTAGGTTTTGAACCCAACCAAGAAAGTATGGCAAGCTTGGGCCTTTTGAGTTACCCAAATACTAGTTTTAGAGTATTTCTGTTTCTTTAGTTTTGATGGGGTTTTGTGACTTTGCGCATGCTGAATTTATTGTTCTGGTAAACATTCTTGCTTGTAACTTGTAAAAAAGGTCATTTTATTTATTTTAGCTGTTAATGGAATGTTTCTTTGGCTGTGTAATAGATGTTTAATCGAGTACAGTTCATTTTTTTCGTTTCTTTCCCTGTTTTATTTGTTGCATGATATTTTTGTGGATGCTGGTTTAGGGTTTGAATTAGGAAATCAGAACATTGGGTCATGTGGGCATTTAGCCTGTTATGCGTCAAATTGCATCATTGATAGGGGGAGTAAGAAAAGCGAATTCCTTTTAGTTAATGGTGGGAAGACAAGAATTGCGGTCATGATTTTAAACGAGGTGTATTCCACCTTCTATGGTAATATTTTATGGATATGTGCTCGAGGATGACTTCATTAATCTTTAATATTTTTTAGTCATATTAATTGTTTAATGATTTTGTTATTATCAATAGAAGGTTTATGCAGTAGGAGATTGAATCATAGGTATGGCAGTGTTTAGAATGTCATTGATGCAATCTGGGACTTCTATTTCTATACTTATTGGCCATTGACAAGTCTACAGCCAAAGAAGGTGTGAAAGTCCGGAAAACATCTAAATTGGTGGACTTTGGTGGATACGGGATCCAATGCGTGTGTTCAAATACCATCCTGAAGGGGGTGTCCCCCCTGGGCCCTGTGTTAGGTTCTAATATCAAGGCATTTTTAGATATTTGGTTTGCAGAGACCATTGAGCAAATTTGTCATGTTTTGCAATATGGATTGCTTCCAACATTTATCCATTGCCGACCAGTTCATCCTACCCAGTTGTCAGTGGAATGTCCTCTCCTCCAATGGTGTTCTTCTTGATAGGTGCTTGATGATACATGCACAAACTCCACCATCTGTGTGCTTTGGATGGACCCATGTGGCCATGCTTAAAGAAATACCACATCAAAATCAAAGTGCTGTGGATGCGATCACCAATTAAGGTTTTGGAAGATGTGGTTATCCAGCATTGATAGAAGAGTAGATAATTTTTGTGGAAATGTTCCATAGGGCAGGTGGTCACCAACAATTGGATTCATCCATCAAAATTTCCACTATCTTAGTTTGGACTGCTCTAGGTGCCACTCACATTCCGAGACTATTATGTTAGCATTTATGATATTAATGTTAGTATTCATCTATATGAATGTTAACATTTAGATATGGGCTGCTATTAATTATGTTTATTTTAATAAAATAAAAATTAGTTAAGATTCAATGGTTTGTAACTCCAAGAACTCCAAAAGGTGGGAATTCTAAAAGACATAATTCATAAGTGGAATTCTAAGAGACAAAATTTCAAAGGTCAGAAGTTAAAAGTGAGATCATTAAGGTATGGGCCATAGTATTCATGAAGCTATTAATGGGAAAGCTCATGAATTACTACATAAAGGTGTGCTAAATCCCTCCCTTAGTTTGAATAAAAAATAGAACATAAGAGTCCACCCATTAGAGAATTCTAATTCATATATAAAAGAGAAGCACCTGGTACAAAAGAAAATTCTTGTTTTTTCGCTAATCTTGTGATGGAGCACAAAAGAGGTGCATGATTTAGTTGTTTATATTTTAGTATTTTATGCTCTCATGCATGAATTATGAGTATGGATTTCTAACATTTGGTATCAGAGCATGGTTGTATGATCATAGAATCTAAATTTGCTAGAATTCATATGTCGTTCTTTTGAATGAATATTTGGTTGAATTCCTATCCTAGTATTTGTGATTATTAAGCAAGACTTTTATTAATATAAGTCTTGTTGCTGTTTAAAGCTTTAAAGCCTCTGTTAGCATTTTATTTTGGCTTTGGGTTTTATGTTTGGTTCCTTTAACCCGAATCACCACTCGTTGCCATTTCATCATGAATTAATCACTGAGCCAGATGGTTTTCTAGGCTACGACGATTAGTGCATCAAGGAAGGGAGAAAATGGCAAAAATATATTTTTTTAGAAAATGACGAGTGTGACTTTTTAAGTTTTGGAGCATGTTTAAACTTTTGTTTCCATAAAGTTTTTAGCACATTTTAGATTGCTCTATAAAGTTTAAAAGTGACCATATATAACTTAAAATGTGACAAAATGGGTCTTAAATTTCAAAATTTTTAGATAAGTTCCTGACCTTTAGTAAGTTATTTTAGCATGCATTTAAGTGTGTTTTAACTATAATTAGCAAGATATATATGGTTAAAATATCACATAAAGATAATTATAGAGCTCTTGCATGCTTTTATTCATTCTTGGTGAATAATTAAAGCCTCTAAAATAAAGCCATATTAAAGTTTGCATGTAATAAAGTTGATATTCACTCAAATGAAAAGGTATATTTAGTGATGCATGTCTACAAGAAATCAAATTTGACTTAAATATGCATGTATGAATTATTTTGGTCAATCAAAGTTGCAATTGATATGGTTGCATATAGGAAAAATTATTTGTTTTTGAATTTTCATGATGATGAAGTCATATGATTAATATTATTATGTCCCAAATAAAGGAAATGGCCATATTGTGAAAGTGATATAAAGGTGTCCCGTTGTGGGAGAGTTTCATGAGTTTGGTCAAACAGGAGACATAAAGTGACCTGTTTGCCAAATTTTGCCAAATTTTATTCTTTCATGATTAGGGATGTCTATGATCAAGTGCATAGCTATGCTATCCAAAGGTGTTGGCTACGTGTGAGATTTTGAAATGAGGTACATAATACATATTGTACATTGACTGATTTGAGCAATCTATACGTTCAAAGGTGGTAGATTTTATGAGAATTGGAATATATTTTTACTGGATCGTGTTATGTATAAGAATTTAAGACTACATGTTATGTATTCTGTCCAAAGGTATTTCATTATGATATGCTTAAATTCTTGTTAAAGATATTCTTTATGGCTTTTTAGTATCATTAACATCTTACATTACATATTTTGATTATTTCAGTTACCTTTTCTATCAATAATAATATGGTTACTATAGAGTTGTTGACGGGCTCTAATTTCAAGAAGTAGAAGCAAGACGTGGAGTTTGTACTTGAAATGACTGACATGAACTTAGCCATGATCTTTGATAAACCTGCTGATCTGGTTGCTATTAGTATTGATGATGAGAAAAAGGCTTATGTAGCTTGGAAAAAGTCAAACCGTATATGCTATTTGATGATGAAGAGGTCTATTCCGGAACATCTACTAAGTGGTCTTTCGGATAATGTAGTGGCTAAGGATTTCCTAGCTGTTGTGTTTCAAAGGTACAAAGTGTCCTCAAATGCTGAAATTGGTACCCTTTTGAAGGAGCTTTACTCTATGAGGTATAACGGAGAAAGCGGAATTAGGGAATATATTATCAAGATGGTC
Source organism: Areca catechu (assembly GCA_021397845.1). Classification (NCBI taxonomy): domain Eukaryota; kingdom Viridiplantae; phylum Streptophyta; class Magnoliopsida; order Arecales; family Arecaceae; genus Areca; species Areca catechu. The sequence continues at coordinate 735,442 of JAHSVC010000060.1, forward strand.
CATATCTAGACTTGACTCAAGGTGCTAAATATTGTTCTACTTGATCCTTGCATTGTGCATCAAGCATTGAACACTCTTCCTTCTGAGTTTGGGATCCTTGTCACAACCTATAACTCTTAGGATTAGGCTTGGATAGTCAATGACATCATTGCAAGGTGCGTTACCGAAGAAGAACTAAAGTGTGAAAGGTTCCAAACTGTCTTGTTTGTATCAGGTAAAAACAACAAGAAAAAAGATAAGAATTTCAATTTTAATGCTCCTAAAATTGCTCAATCTCGTAAACCTGGTCAGAATGGAGTGATCCTATTGATGTCATTAAAAAGACCATAAAGTGCTTCTTTTGCAATAAGGGTCATTAGAAATTTGACTGTCCAAAGTATAAAATTTGGTTAGCAAAGAATGAGAATAAAGATAACTCATTGGCTTTTGTCTTGCATGAATCCAATCTAGCTATGGTCACATCTAGATCCCGGTGGCTAGATAGCGGAGCAACTAGCTACGTTGCTTGTACACTGTAGGGACTCATAACCAAGAGAAAGCCAAATAAGGAAGAGTCAAAGTTCGAAATAGGCAACAATGAAGAGGTGGACATAGAATTTGTTGGGGTGGTCTATTTAAATTTGAACTCTGGTTTTACACTTGTTTTGAATAACACATTATATGTACCATCTTTTAGACAATCTAATTTCAGTTTTGAGTTTGGGGATGTCTTTCAAAAGTAAGATTGTATAATCCCACTCAGAATAAACTGCAGCCTTGTTCTACTCGTTGCTATTTTGTTGGATATCCTGAACATTCAAAAGGTTATAGATTCTATTACAGGGAAGGAGGATCTAGAATTGTGGATAGCTAAATTTCTAGTATTTGATATAGTTGATGAAAGTGGTCATTCTCGGACCATAGAAAAGAATGAATAGACTAACACCATATACATTCCTTTTTCCATACTGCAAGAGACTGTGGAACATTCACCTGTGATTGCTCTTATTAAGGAGGAAGAACCTTTATAGCAATCAGTTGTGGAGGCTCCTTAGGCACGAAATGCGGTAGCAGAAGTTCCACTAGGAAGGTTTACAAGGGAGAGGAGGTCTGCCATATCTTCTGATTACGTGGTTTATTTAGGAGAGAATGATTACACGGCATTAGTCATGTGGTGGATCTAGTAACTTTTCAAGAAGCTGTTCTAGTTCTTAAAAGGACCCATGAATGAATATAATGAAAGATGAGATGCAGTCCAAGCAACATAATAAAGTTTGGGAACTTATCGAGCCTTTTAAAGGTTGCAAGCTTGTTAGTAAATAGAAGAAGGATCCAAATGAAAAGATAGAGAGGTTTAAAGCAGGCTGGTTGTCAAAGGATACACTCAGAGAGGAGGAATTGATTATGTTGATTTATTTTCTCCAATGTCCTCAAAGGATTCATTTAGAGCGATCATGGCACTTATAGCTCATTATGACTTAGAATTATACCAGATGGATGTTAAAACTGCATTTCTGAATGGAAACTTGAATAAAGAAGTTTATATGGAACAACTCGAAGATTTTAAGATAGCTGGTAAAGATCATATGGTATGTAGTCTGTTGAAATCTATTTATGGTTTGAAACAAGCTTCCAGGCAGTGGTATCCGAAATTTGATGAGGTTATCATATCCTTTGGTTATATTGAGAATCGAGTAGACAGATGCATATATCACAAGGTCAGCGGGAGCAAATTTATCTTCCTCGTTCTTTATATGGATGATATTTAGCTTGCAACTAATAGTCTGGACATGCTGCATGAGATTAAGCAGTTTTTGTCTAATTATTTTGATATGAAAGATCTTAATGAAGCATTATGTGTTTTCGGTATTGAAATACTCAAAAATAGATTTTGAAATTTATTGGATTTCTCTCAGAAAGCATACATTGAGCATGTTATAAAGAGATTTAATATGTAAGATTACAAACCTTGGCATGTGCCTATCACTAAAGGTGAAATATTAAAGAAGGCACAATATCCAAAGAATGACATTGAGAGAGAATCTATGAGAGATGTTTCATATGTTAGTGTAGTAGGGAGCATGATATATGCTCAGGTCTGCACTAGACCAGACATCGCATTTACAGTTGGTTTGCTAGGAAGATTTTTATCTAATCCTGGGCATGACCATTGGGTAGTTGCAAAGAAAGTTTTGAGATATCTTAAGAGGACTAAAGATTGCATGTTGACCTATAGAAATGTTGAAAATCTCGAACTGGTTGGTATACAGATTCTGACTATGCTATTTTGAAGATGAAGATGATAGAAAGTTCATATTTGGATTACCTTTTCATGTTAGCAGTATCATAGAAAAGTATCAAACAAACACTTATAACCTCTTCTACCATGCACACCGAGTATATATCTTGTTTTTGTACCTCCTCACAAACAGCTTGGTTGCATAAATTTCATTATTGATATATCTATTGTTGATTTTGTTGCTAGGCCCATCCGGCTATATTGTGATAATCTTGTAGCAGTGTTGTTTTGCAAGAATAATAAAAATATTTCTGGAGCTAAGCATTTGGAAGTCAAATACTTGATAGTTAAAGAGCAAGTGAAAAAAGGTGAAGTAACAGTAGAGCATATTGAGACTAGCTTATGCGAGCTAATCCTTTGATCAAGGGACTTTGCCCTAATGTCTTTAAGGGCCATGTTACTAACATGGGATTAGTAGAGGCATATGATGTACTTGGTTAGTGGGATCTCTATATCTTGGTTGAACATGTTATTGTTGATATATTTATGTTTTATAATGATGATTATATTTTCTTTGTCATAAAGGTATTCTCATTATAATTTAAAAAATCTTAAGATGGGTGTCAATCTTAAACAAAGGTTTGGGGCATTAATGATTATAGCCTTAATTTTCTATATATCATGTGACATATAAAGATTATCTCGAGATACGTAAAGCTTTGCTTTATAGACATATAGATATAAAGGATTTCTCAGGTATGCTTGTGCTACTTAAAGAGAGAAATTGAGGACTGACAAGCGGTGACAACACATTTTTGTTTATTGTTGTTGCTTGCCATACCATCACATTAGATTCATGTCGCTAAAGTTTATTGATGTGCATGACCATAGAAGGTCCTGCCTTTATTGATGCAGTTATTGCTATGATTTGACATTGAGGGCTTTATTAGATAGAATGGTGATATGGAGTTGTTGCATGACCATTTGTTTTTACAAATAGCACGTGCATAAAGTTTAAAGTTATCTTAGCTAGATATTTTATTTTCAAAATTATAATCAAATTAATATTGTCAAAGTGGGAGAATGTTAGCATTTATGATATTAATGTTAGCATTTATGATATTGATGTTAGCATTTATCTACATGAATGTTAGCATTTATCTATATATGGGCTGCCATCAATTATGTTTATTTTAATAAAAATAAAAACGGGTTAAGATTCAATGGTTTATAACTTCAATAACTACAAAAGGTGGGAATTCTAAGAAACAAAATTCATAAGTGGAATTTTAAGAGAGAATTTATAAGTGAAATTCTAAGAGACAAAATTTCAAAGGTCAGAAGTTAAAAGTGTGATCATTAAGGTATGAGCCATAGGATTCATGAAGCTATCGATTGGGAGGCTTATGAACTATCATATAAAGGTGTGCTAGGTCCTTCCCTTAGTCTAAACAAAAAATAGAACATAAGTCTCCTCCCATTAAAGAGTTCTAATTCAGATGTAAAAGAGAAGTACCTTGTGCAAAAGAAAATTCTTATTTTTTTTGCTAATCTTGGTGCAAAAGAAAATTCTTGTTTTTTCGCTATTCTTGTGATGGAGCACAAAACAGGTCCGTGATTTAGTTATTTATATTTTAGTATTCTATGCTCTCATACATGAATTCTGTGTATGAATTTATAATATATTAGCCATATGATTTGGCATTGCTGGGGACCCTTGTCTTTGTGGAACAATCTTCATGCTTAGCTTCACCTCCCTGGTTGACCTCATATTCCTACCTGCTTCCTCCAATATACTGACAGCAATAACCTTAGTAAATGACTTGTTTCAAAATATCACTGGGCAATTGTGACCGCTGCTTGCTGGGATGTATGGAAGCTACAATCTTCAGCAGTAAATTCAGACTTCAGGGATCAGATCTGAACATCTCATATCAAGCAGCCTTTTTTTTTTTTTTTTGCACGGGATCTACTCAAAAAATGTACTTGATGGCCTAGTGGATCCACATCTGGCATGAATTCAGTGATAAAGTTCAGCAGAGTTTGTTCAGAGAATCTGGTTTCCATCTCCTAGGGACCATGCTTAATTTTTATGTGATGGGCTTGGAATGCTGACACCTACTTGGCTGCTTTGGGGGGCATTATATGGGGTGAGAGAGAGGACGTTATGGGTGACATATTCTGCCTTGTTCCAAGCTGAGGTTTTTTAGGAGGCTGAGGCAAAGTCCATGTCCCGAACATCGGAGATAGCTCTTGAAAGCTGTTCACTTATCTATAGGTTGGAACTGCCCTGCCATGGTGTGTAACACATATTTGGCTAATGTCTCAGCCATTTTTTGGTTGCTTTAGGGTTTAGAATCTTGTCTCCATACCTGAAGCTCATATCATACTTGTGGACTGGCTTACTGATGTGGCAAGACTAACATTCTGTTATACTGAATATCGTCTCGTTCCCTTGATCCTGAGAGAGTTGATTAGGGATTCTTTGTTATTTACTTCCAATGTTGTGAGGAAAATGTAATGGCGACTTATTACCAATAAAAGAAGGGGGATATTCTTATGCAGAGTGGTGTCAGCAGGACATTAGCATTCATTCTCAAGTGTCCTCAATTTGCTCTTGGATAAAGTAGGGTTAAAACACTTTGTGCAATTATGGAGTTGTTAACAGAGTAGGAGCTAAATCCTGTGTTGGTTGTCACTGGGATCCATGTCAGCCTACCCTGTCTTCAACTGATTTAAAGTCAACAAGAATTACTTGTTTAAAAGATTTGGATAGATTTTTTACTAGTTGTATGAGTCTTAGGGTTGCAAATAACTTTTAGAAACTGCACCATAGCACTTTACTTTGCTTTTAGAGAGGTAACTGAATTTTTAATTATTGAGGGCTCTCTTTAATTGCTTTTTCCTACTTTGGTTTTGCTGCTGTATCACACCCTTTTAAATTGACAATGTGGCTGTGGGACAAACAACTTTGTGGTGACTCTAACTTATCATGTAGTAAGATTTGTTAACATGAATTTGCTGTGATGGAGAGCTTGATTATCTGCTAAATAAGGCATGTGAGAAAGCTGCAGAATTTGTGTCTCAAGGAATTTAAGACTCGAAGTCCAGTTTTCTGTGACTAGAGGATCTGATGCAATGGCATAGGCTGGCTTTTAGAAAATTTAGTTGTTGTCAAGTACTTGAGTGGTCATATGGCGTTGCTGTAGTTTAGATATAATGTCCATATTTATATCCTTGTTATGTTGATTATTCCAATTCTAGGAATATATAGATTCTGAGCATGTAACTTAGATACAAGGTTCTTGAACTTATTTGTATATGTTATGATATAATAGTTGTAACCTAGTTTTGGTCTGAAGTGGGGTTGATGAATTCTTGGGATCATTTTACTCTTAGCTGAAACTATATTGGTTTCTTCAAAGATTGATTGATCTGAATTTATTTACATAAACTGAGAATAATGGTGCAAGCACCACCTAACAGAATGACCTAGGCAAAACCCTTGGGGAACACTTCCCAAGGTTAAACATCGAACTTTTGTCCATGTAAAGGTGTGTTGCAACCATTGGGGTATAGCCTAGTTTAAATCAAGTAGAAATGTTGAGTTGATTATTCCTATCTTTGGACATTCATAATGCTTAATACAATACAAACCAATCTCTTGCTTATTTCCTTTTTGTTTTCTCAGCTTGAGTTTGCTTAGAGATATTCTTTTTTATTCCTTCCCTTCTTTTGTTTCATGTGTGGATCAATATTCGAAGTCCTTTCGTCTATTGCAAATTTAATACATATTTTGTTTCATGTGTGCATCAATATTCTAAGTCCTCTTTTTTATTGCAAATTTTAATAAAGATTTATTATTCTATCTCATGTAGCATGAATTCACTTACTTTCACCTCTTGATACACACCAATGATACTAATTTTCCTTAAATCACTATCATGAATATCTGTCTGTGCATATGCATCATAATGCTTGAGTTTGTGTGTTTACACACTAGGGATGGAAAGAGTAATTCTTTGTCCACCGGGGGTAGTGTAGAAAAATACACCGCCAAATATGATTGGGCCATATAAGTCCTACTTTTCAATGTGCATTTAATGCTTGCAATTTTATTTTTTTGTTAAAAACTTTAAATGATAAAAATGTCCCTCATTTATAAAAAAAATATGATACATGTTCGCTTGGATTATAACATCCCATGCTTGGATTATGATATCCTATGAATAGGGTGTCATAACCCTGTTCATAGGATGTTATAAGGCTAAGAGATATTTTCGTCATTGAAAAGTTCAAAAATCTTTCAATGATGAAAATATCCTTGACCTTATGATATCCTGTGAACAGGGTTATGACACCTCGTGCACAAAAGGGTATTATAAGGGAAGGGCATTTTTGTCATTCAAAATTTTCAACGAAAAAATAAATTGCAGACATTAAATACGTGTTTGAATGAAGAAAATGCCCTACTTTTATGACACTCCTTTTTGAACATGGTATCATAACCCTGTTCATAGGATGTCATAAGGCTGGGGGATTTTGTCATTGAAAAATTTTAAAACTTTTTTAATGATGAAAATACCCTTCGGCTTTATGATATAGGGTGTTATAATCCAAGCCATGGATTGTCATAATGCAAGCCACAGGGTGTCATAATTTTTTTATAAGGGGCATTTTCATCATTTAAAATTTTTAACAAAAAGTTTAAGTTGTTGGCATTAAATGTGTTGAAAAGCGGGGCTTACGTGATCCAATCAGATTGTGCAGTGTATTTTTTTTCCACCGGGGTGGTGTACAAAGATTTTCTTGGGATGGAAATGATCTTGGGTTGGGCTTTGGGCTTGTGGCCCGAGAGGAACCTGTAGGGGTCGGGCTTGCATTATGCAGCCCAAATGAAATTTGAACCGGCCCATGTGGAGCTTGATCCAACTTGACCCACCCCAAAGCCCATTTAATTACCTTAGCCCAGTACTTGTACTTTCCCACTCCTATCCCATGCCACCTCCCAGGCTGCTCATTCTCCACCTTTTTTGTGCCTCCCTCTCTCCTCATTTCTCTTCCATCTTCCCTCATCCTCATCCTCACCCTCACCCTCACCCTCACATCCTCATCCTTGCTCCAACTAGGGCCAAGGCCTACTCATGGATTGGGGGTGACGATTGGTCAACGGGCAAGTTCTCTTTGTTTTGCTAGGTGAGCAACAGTGCCACTACAAGGGGGTTGCTCATGGATTAGGGCATCCTCGATTGCCTTTCTCTGGTGCTTGCTTGACCTATGGCCCCTATTCATTGTTGTAGTTGGGGCATTCATGGTCAACCGGCAGCAGAATGGTGATGACTACTTCAACTCCTCGAAGGTAGACAAGCATGGGGGGCCGGCAGCAGAATGGTGATGGCTACTTCAACTCCTCGAAGGTAGACAAGCACGGGGAGGGGGGGGGTGTGGAGGTGCTAGTGCCACCATGGCCTTTATATTAGTTGGAGTAGAATCTAGGGGGAAAATTGGAATTTTTTTTTTTTTGGTAGAAAATCTGGGGTTTTCAAATACGTGGGCTCGGGCTTGGTTTGGGTCGGGCCCATGTAGGCTTCAAGTTAGGCTTGGGTCAAGTTAGCTCTAACATTTTGTGACATTTTCAGGCCTAGGCCCAGCTCCAACCCCAAAGTTTTTCTAGGCCAGGCTTGGGCTGCAGAAAACCCAATCTGGCTCGGCTCAATTTGAGCCCGAGCATGTATCTGTGGCCACATATGCATGTGCATCATAATGTTTCAGTTTATCAGGATTGCTCACTCTTTGCAGAGAGTTTAGTCTTCTACTTTGTATATAAGTCTGCTTTTAAGTCCATATTTTAAATTGATAATTTACCTTGCATGTATCACGAATATGTTGCATTGCAGTCTTCACCTTCGAACCAGGCTTGTCAAAACATGAACGAGCTGCAATTCATGACATGTGCAGAAAAATGGGCATGGTATCAAAAAGTTCTGGGTGAGTATTATAGTACCTTTGCCAATCACTTCTAAATGGAAGATGTAATACACAATCACACTTTTGTGCAGCAAAATATTTTGTTTATTTCTGCAATGCATTACATGGGATATACCATCATCTTTCATTTCATTGATAGAGTTATATCAAATTAGTGATGAAACACTTTTCTTTATTCTCTATTTTCCCTAAAGTTGAACTGCCTGCTAAATTTGTACCTTCATGCATATGTATTGGAAATCCTTGCATAATTTGCACTTCTTCCATCTGGTTGATGATTAAATTTAGAAAAGCTCAAATTTAAATACTTCTTTCTTAAAAATTGCAGTCTTAATTCAGGAAGGAGTCCATTTCATTCTACTTTATTATCTGCGGTGTACACACATATAGACAGACATAATCACATATGTGCAAGATAATCCTTGAGTCTGGGACTTTCCTAGCTTTGATGTTTGATGCATGGGTGGTGCACTATCCTCAGGCTAGCTTATATCATCCCACCATATATTGTAACATATAAATTGAGTAATGCTTAGAAGATTCTACTCATCTCTAGGGAATACATGATGATAAGATAATCTTAGAGAGCACAATTTATAATCTTAAATATGCTCAAGAAAGCCAAATACACCCTAAAGTTGTAAGAAAGTCCATACTTGTTGACACATCATGTCCTTGTTTTGGTTCTCTGTCTTGTACCATGTGCTTGATTTATGGATGAATTTTTGATGTTTAACCTTCCATCCCCTCCTCTTTCTTTCCAAGTCTAGGGCATCCAAGATGGCTGTTCCATGGCTGCATGAACTGTTTGGAACTTGGAACCATTAGGGCCTGTTTGTAGTCACGGACATAAATGACTATGGAATTAAGAAAAAGGAACACATTGATGCTGCAATAAGATCCCAAGGAAATTGTTTCTCTGGATATATTTTTTAATGTTTGCCACCTGAATGCATAGGAAGTAATTACCATAAACTAGCATGCAATACTGTTATATTTGACCAAAATCAAAAAGAACAAAAATCCTCCAAGTGAAGAAGAATTAAAAATAAAAAGATGGGAAGGAAAAGAATGCCAGAAACATTCTTTTGGAGCTTTGTTAGTTTTGTTTGGTTTGTTGGAGTCCTTATAGATAAAAGGCTGCTTTAGAATGTCATAAACATCAACCATGTCTTTAGAAGAAGTGTTTTGCTGTCATGTTTTAATTTTGAAGCTACTAAAGGAAGTCCAGTGGTTTATTTTTGCTGACTTTTGTTTAATGACATGGGAAGTGGTATTTCGATGGGCAGTTTCAAAAGATGTGAAACATGATATCTAACGTTCAGGACTATTGTCATCTTTGATATTGAAACTTGAATGACTAATTTTATAATGCTTGTACCTATAGTATTTATTTCTAAAGCATTTATTAAGTTTTTCATAAATTAGCACCTTACTTTCTTTGGGTGAGTGCCTCTTTGGTGCCTAGCACCTCAAGCAATATAAGGGTCCTGTCTCCTTATGGATGCCTTTTGCTTTTGACAATTTTGATGTATGCATATATATGTAGATACACCTCCGGATGCATATATTTATATATGTATGTGTGTGCATACATAAAAAGCTGCAAGCCTTCAAGTTCCTGCTAATTGTGTAGGCATTTCACCTATTCTTTTACAAGGGTCACTGCCTGCGACAGCAGGTGGTTGGAAAACTATGTAATTTAACAATTTTAAATCCAAAAAAATAAAAACTATGTGGTTTACAACTAAGTACATCAGCGCATCATCTACGAGTTGCTTTACACGTGCAACCAGATTGAAGCGTAATGCCAGCCTTTCGTACAGGCTCACTTTAATCCAGGCTCACCTTTTTAACAGCTACTCGTTCGCTTTGGTTGCCTGTCATGCACATCTCTATCAGTCTTGATGCAATTTCTTGATGACCTTTCATTCTTACTGCTTAAATCTTGCTGGAAAATAAGATACTTCTGTAAACACAAATACTGTAATATTTTTTAGATGTTAATTTTAAAAGTTATGAATTGTGCATCCATTTGAAAATAATCCATGTGTTCTCTTTATATGCAAACTGGCATTCTGATTTTACAGATGGAAGACTGATAGCTTTGCATATGCCATCTCTTGAATTCTGTAATTAGATTTTTATTGGGGAAGATTGCTGATAAAACTTTAAATTGACTTACTAATATCAATTTTTGATAGGTATGGAGAACGTAGATGCCTTTCAGTTTACAAAAACAGAAAGAAACAGGGAGCTGTTAAGAATGAAGAAGAAACTGTTACTTGCTTGAAATTTTCAGAAGAAACAAAAAATGTTTTACAGGACCTATTTACACGTTTTCCTCCTGATGATGGAGAGCTGAGTGAAGAAGCGCTCAGGAATTCAAGTGAAAAGACTGGTAAACAACCATGGAAGCAGGATACTAGCTTTTGCAAACCATCGATGCGCAAGTCTGAAATTGCAAAGAAGGTGGATCTGCTTGCATCTAAATTAAATGAGTCTGCACAGCTGAGAAAGGTTTTTCTTCTTTTGCTAAATTGAATTCCATATTCCAAATTCTTTTTCTGCTTCATGCTCAAGTGATGTATTGTTAGGCAGCTTTTCTAAGTTTGATTTGACAAACTATGAATGGATATATCTGCAGATAATGGAAGGCAGAGCTAAGCTTCCAATTGCATCCTTCAAGGATGTCATCACATCAACATTGGAAACTGATCAGGTCCCTCAATTCTTGTTGCAGTCTATATTCTCGTTACATGAAGTTCTGCCTTGAATGCCAAAACCTCTCAGATTGATTATGACACCAAGTTAACCTAGTTTTTGTGGGTTGTGTTGATTTGTCTTCATATTCTTTTCCTCTTGGGCAATATGACAACAAAAGTTAGGTAACCTGTAGTAAATTTTAGCAAATGTTTGTATATGATGTAATTGTCTTGTATGAATAAATCCTGAAGCAATAATGTTCCTTAAATCAGTCTTCTATTTTGTTTTACCCCAAAAAAAAGATGCTCGTGCCTTAAACTAGATTTCATAATATCATATTAAATAAATTTACTAAATTGTATATGTGCATCAATAACTAATGGATATTTGCATTTGGAGGATCTACTGTAAGATCCATATCTGCCATATTTTGCATGGACTCGGTTATGCTTGTCTTTATGTACTTTTGGGAAATGAAGGAAATGAAAAGGGGTTTTCAAATTCGGGCAATGTAGGCATGGTTTTCTGTCAACACGAGTATCATGTACCCCCATTTGATCATTCCATTTTCTTTACCTGCCAAGCATCCAGACGGAATGTTATGGAGTTGTGAGCCATTTACCATTTTGTGAAAGTATCATGTTATCCCATGCAAACACTATAAAAGAAAAAAAACTTCTGTGCCTATCATGTGCTTAAAACTCTCTGGTCCGTTAACATAGAGCAAGAAAGGTTGAATCACAATTAAGAAAAAAAAAAAGAAAGAAAGGAAAGAAATTTTCCCTTTACAAAACTTGCAGGTGTCTTCTTAAATAAAAAAAGAAAAGAAAATAAGTTCACTTAACAGGGAAAAAGCTTCCCATTTTACACCACATAAAATTATCTAGGAAATTTGATTTGAGCCTCAGGACTCATCTATGATGTCTGATGACAATCTTAGGAGAATTTCTGTATATCCTAACACAAAGGGCTTAATTTCCTAATTTTTCAAATCTCATTTAACCCTAATTAGATTCTTTCTTGGAGGTTTAAACCATGCTAAATTTTTATAGAAAAGGATCTTGGCAATGTTGGTCTACTGAGAGTCTGAAGGGGAGCTCTCTTGGGATTTCTAAGATTATATGCATAATAAGAGTCTGGTATCTTTCAAAATTCAAATTTACAGTGATCTGTTCATCATAGCAAAACCTAAACTTGTCTATATTTAGAACATAATATAACAAATTAATTTTGGATAATTTCACAAACTCAAATCTTTTAAAATTTATCCTATAACTAAAAATCTTTAGTAGTACCCATGTCTATCTACATGTGCATTATAACTAGTGTACTTAATACTTAGAAAAGTGCAAGCACATAGAATATACATTTGTGCATGCTTTCACTAGTTTATGTAGCAATAGAGATGGATATGCCATTAAGCCATTAATATAAAGGATCATTGCAATTAACCAAAGATGGATAATCCTGTAGATAAGCATGACATTAATAGATCTCACTTCAAAAAATTCATGATGATGCTGTTTCACAATTCTATTTACCTGGTGACTTTATTGATCATTTTTTAACATTTTTGTAACCTGATGTTATAATTTTTTTAATCAAAATTTAGATATACAAGGACTGATTATGTGAACTTTGTATGATAGCTGATGACAAAGCTGTTCTTTTCTTTTTATTATTTTTCAAATACCAGGTCATGCTGATATCTGGTGAGACTGGTTGTGGTAAAACTACTCAGGTTGCCAGTTCTTGGCTTTCTCTTCTTTCTGTTACATTTATTATATCTTGCATAGGAAACTAGTGCAGAAAATTGTTTCTTGTTACATCACTTGTTTTTTTTTTTTTTGCATGCATACCTGCATTTCAGTGATGTGCGAATTTTATCCTCCTAGTCGAACTTTTATTGCCTCTCCCCTATTGCTACAGTATCCTAATGTATGAGTTTTGTTGTCATTGTTCATTCTTATATATATATATATTCAAAAAAGCTATTGCTTCTATGAGGGAAATAAGAAACTTGTTGTTTGAGACCGGTTAATTCTCCACAATGATGGATTTTCAGTCTTGAATCTATAAATACTTAGCCATAGAATCAAGAAATACTGAACCGGTACTGGGACATATACCGGTCATCAACCGGTACAATACGGTACCGTATCGGGTCCCGTACCGGATCCATGAAATTATAAAAAACTCTCCCTTGTCATGGCTATATTGTTTAACCAGAATCAGACTTGAACCGGACCTGAACCGAGCAAAATGCACCGGCATGGTATCGTAGCATATTGTGCCGGTCCAGTATAGAGTTTTTTTCACTTTTTTTGAACAGTCTGGCATTCCGGACTGTTTTCTATGGCTGAACCGTACCGGTTCTTGGCTGGTACAGTGTGGTATACCCCGAACCGAGAAGTTCGGGATGGTACCAAAAACTTTGCATGGAATATAATGACATTCATATGACTGACAATCCTGATGGTTGAAAAATTAGATATTTTTCTTTCTCAAGGAATAGCATGTGGTTTGTATCTCATGTTAACCAAAGGGTCATAGAGTATAAGTTACTATTACCCTTGGTGATACATTATCATCACCATCATCTCAAAAAAATTATCTGCTAATTCATAATGTGAAGAATTTATCCTTTTAAAGCAGTTATAGTACATGCATGACTCTGAGTTTCAGTTAATGTTTCAGCTTTATCATGATTAGAGAATCATAAACTGTAACCCGGAAATTGTATAGATAATTCTTGCATCAAGGTTTTATGTTTGGGACTGTAGTGGGCATGTTGAAGGGAACCAGTGAAGTTCAGGGGATTGATAAGGTACCATACCAACACATGGTATAAGTGATGTACCGATTTAGCACCATTATCATGAATCTTTATGGTGGCCATTCCATACTGTGCTGTATCATATCACTAAGATACTTAAACTGTTTCAGACCAGGAATCAAGATGTAAAACCTTGGTTTGCATCATTTCATAATGGACAATCCTATCTGCTAAATAGTCATCAGCATTGCTTTGACACATATTACAAATAAATAAAGTGTCTTACCGGGAAGAAAACCCTAGTCTCAAGCATTTCATTGTTTGACGGGATCGTCATCTTCACTTCTTCAGTTAAATACTCCTTAAACTTGAATTAGTCACGTGTACTTCCATGTGATGGATTACTAAAAAAAAAAAGAATACAGTTCTCAACACAAGCAGTTGTGGTATCTTGAGAGCCCAAGCCTAGTCAAGCATTTCATTTTTTGACGGAATCGTCATCTTCACTTCTTCAGTTAAATACTGCTTAAACTTGAATTAGTCATGTGCACTTCCATGTGATGGATTACTGAAAACAAAAAAAAAAAACTACAGTTCTCAACACAAGCAGCTGTGGCATCTTGAGAGCCCAAGCCTTCCAATGCTTTAATTGGATTTTTGTATTAGTGGAACAAGATTTGATGCTACTCTAGTTATAGATGTGATGTTTGTGGCATTGAAAGATGATTGGCCCTAGAACCTAGAATTTTGAAATCTGAAATAAAATTTTAAGCCTCATAATTTAGTATAATTTTATTGTGAAGAATTTTAAGTAGTGCCTATGCTACAGAAGTGTAGAGATTTCAATGCTGCATTTTTTTTCCAACCCCCAACTTGAGTATTATTTTCCTTTTTTGATTTTTTGGTGAATTTTTAAAACATCATGAATGTGTTTCTCTCATTCAAAGATATGCCGAAATTTAGCAACATAATTCAATGTACTATTGTGAGAATAACTATGCCTTAATCCCAGAACTAGTTAGGGTCGGCTTCATAATCTTTTGCCTCTATGCTGCGGTTTAGGGTCATATATTTTAAAAGATGTTGAGATACTTATTAAATCCTTCTCTTACTACTTCATTTTGCCTCATGTATATTTTCAGTTCTAATTTAACCCCTTATCAAAGTATTCCTTTGCCTTTTTTGCCATCTCAGAACCAAACTTCATACTGGTACCAATTATTACCATGTCAGTATGCTGGATATCGACACTTGGTATGCCCCCTATACCACATACTAGCTTGATATTGGTATAGTGTGGTATGGCTGGTATGCACTAATATTGACCAGTACAACATCCTTGCCCTTCAACATTTCTTCTACATGTATCAAACCACTCCTTTACATTGATGCATCTCTTGGCCTCATTATACGTGTCCAAACCATTTGAAGGATGTTCTAGTGAGATATTTTGCAAATATTCCACCCATCATGTGGGTTCCCATTTAAAATACCCCTCTCTCTAGGGTATCCTTAAAGATTACCTTCTTTGGTGTCAAGTTTTAAATGATGAGGGATAGAAATATGAAAAGCTAGAAGATGGTGTTAATAAGAGGTATTGCTTTTATTTAAATGTCTTGGTGCATGATATATTCATATTTTCACTGAAACATAAATTATATTTTCTCTATGTGAATCTTTTATTGAGAAGATGTTCTCGCCAGTTTATATATTGAATCTAGTATGACATAAAAACTCTTTGAACCTTTCATGTGCTTATTCAGGTTTTGTCTGTCACTTTAAGATGGGCCAAAACATCTTAGTTTATTATAAATTGGTTCTTAGTATCAAATGTTTTATTTGATCTTGACTGTAGTAACTCAATCTCTATGTCGAGTAATGCTAAAATATACCTAAAGTATTAATGTATCTTTGCTTTTTGGTTATTGCATGGATATGCCTTGAAGTGCCCATGCAAAATGATGACTGTAGTTCCTTGCTGACAATTTTTTTCTGCGAGGCTAAGTAATTTATCTCCAACAAAATTTAGGTCCCTCAATATATCTTGGATCATATGTGGGGGAAAAGGTGAGGCATGTAAAATTGTATGCACACAACCCAGACGCATATCAGCCATTTCAGGTGCTTTCACCTCACCATCTTGTGTTCAAATTTATTCTCTTTTACATGTTGATTTGTGAATTTTGTGCTTATTCTTTTTTTATTGGATGTGCAGTTGCTGAGAGAATTGCTTATGAAAGAGGGGAAAAACTGTGGGAAAATGTTGGATATAAGGTAATTGATTTTACTTTTATCTTCAAACTACTAATTTCATGACTGGTCTTCTTGTCTATGTCCTTATCAAAAAAGGTCTATAGCATAAGTTTCCAGTTTGTAGTTTATCCATTATATCGGGCACTCATCCAGAGACATTCTTGGAAGTTGTCCAAGTGATGAAAGTTTTATCTATTTTAAAAAATAAAGACAGCAAGTAACTTGCATCAGTAAGATGAGCTAGAGTTGATGAACATTTGGTGCCAAGTTATGCTGTACATTTATCACATTAAGGTGTATGGTAAAAAGTCGAATATAATGATTATGATAGCAATTTAACTTGGCTGAAGTTAATGTTATATAGCAAATCCAGACAGCTTCTCAACTTGTCAGCTAAACAGCAAGGAGCACAAGGATCCCCATTATCACATCACATTCAAAAGAAAGCTTTATTAGGAAATGTAGGGAATCAAAGATCCCTGTCTGTAGGGTTTAATGTTCCAAAGTGGCTCGAAAAGCTAGATGGAAGAAGGTGGTGTAGACAAATTGAATAAGAAGAGGGAAAATGAAAGAGAGGAATGACACCAGGCTATTTTATGCATTATGGGCATCTATATAGTGGATAAGGTTCTAATATATAATGTATGAACTATGTAATTAAGTCTAAAAGCATTAACAACTATCCTATAATCCTCTTGCACCCATGGTGATGTAGATTATCATCCCCAAAAGAAAAAAAAAAAAATAACATGAAGTTGTAGTTGAGTGCACATTACTGAATTACTCTTGCCTGCTTCTGCTTAAGCACCATAACCATGCCTCTTGATTCTGTAAGTTGCATGTATGTTGGGAGGAGAATGTAGAAACTGAAGCTCAATTTTGAAAATTGACGCAGTAGTAGGGACTCCCTGATTAAGCACAAGGTACTCCATTAAGTATAAGGGGACCTGGTTCTTTCCAGTCTCTGTTATCAACTACTGGTTCTTTGCAGACTGTTCCCAGATTCTGATGAGGAACCACCTTTTGGGACACATCCAGGATATCAGCACCTAGTAAAGCAGGCTTTCTGGTTGGTACCAGTCTGTACCAGCTGATAGCTAACATCAATCAACTACTTGGCTCCATGAACTATTTTAAATCAAGAGCATGTCATTCTCTATCAATGCTAATGGATAACAACTCCTGTATCAACTACCATGAATTTTAAGCATTGGCATGAGACATGTAAAATGCACTTTTTTTTGTATTTCTAACTGTTGCATTACCCTTATGATTGTGAAACTTCGTTTCTTTAACTCATACTAATGCTTCTCGATGGCTCCACTGATATGATCTAGTTGGTTGCTCAAATATATAAGAATGGTATTTTTGCATCCTGTCTTTTGCTTGGATTGGATTTTTCTTTTAAAAGGGGTACCTAGTATGTTAATATAGTTACATTGCATACCTCGAGACTCATATAGAATAATTATTTTAAAACAGTATAAATATGCAGTTGATATATGCTCAAAGGTTCAATATATGTTTCAAAACTTTCAGATACGTCTGGAGTCTAAAGGCGGGAAAAACTCATCAATAATGTTCTGCACTAATGGAGTTCTTTTGAGATTATTGATTAGCAGAGGTGCAAATTCATCCAGGCAGAAACGGGAAACAAGTCATTGGAGGATAGTATCATGGGAATAACCCACATTATTGTGGTAAGTTTTACATCTGTTTCACATGAAATTGTGAAATATGTTCTTAAGAAGCTACTTGGATATTTGATGTTATCTGGGTAAGGATTAGAGCTAGTCTGATTTAGATGGATCAGATTTACTATAACTTAATGGGGAAAATCTATTTCTTTTACAATACACACAATAAAAATTAATGGTTTCAAAAAGGAGCTTTTTTTCACTGAATCTTATGCTGAATTCATGCAGCAATCTTTTAAATAAAACTGTCACTTTATCCTTTTGTGACAATAAGCAGAGGAAAAAAGTGGTAATCTATACTTGCTTTAAGTTGTTTTTTCTGCACCCTAGTAGATGTTTATAGCTTCGCAATGGAAGGGTGAGGCCCTATGTGAAACAAGTTTTGATATTATCTTATAATTGCTGCACCCTGTTCTTTTCTTTTGTGGGCGCCATTGTAGTGGGAAACACAAAAGCTCTACAATATCTAGTGACAGCCACTCAGAACTTAACCCAGCTGATTCACATTTGGTTGGATGCTGGTGTGGGGGTGTATGTCTGTGAGTGAGAGTGAGCTTGTGTGTGTGTGAGAGAGAGAGCACCTTGCCATGAGTACATATTAGATGAGTCAAGTCAAATCCTTATTTTGTTATTGATGATGTATCCTTTTTGTACACTTTGTA
Organism: Areca catechu; assembly: GCA_021397845.1. Taxonomy (NCBI): domain Eukaryota; kingdom Viridiplantae; phylum Streptophyta; class Magnoliopsida; order Arecales; family Arecaceae; genus Areca; species Areca catechu. The sequence goes on from JAHSVC010000060.1 coordinate 753,742, forward strand.
ACAAGTTCTGCCGAACTGGTATCGGAGGGCATACTGACCAATGACCAGTTTGACATAGTATGGGTCTATAACCAATATTTGGGATAATTGATGAGAGGGAGAGGGAGAGGGAGGGGAGAGGGAGAGAGGAAAAGTGAGAGAGGGAGAGAGAGTTAGAGAGAGGGCTCGAAATCCATCATTAGTCATCATCAAAGGGGAAGGAGGGGATAGAGAGAGGGAGAGGAAGGGGGAGAGCTGAGAAAAACCGTAACCCTAGTAGGGTGAGAGAGAGGGATGGGAAGGGCAGGGAGATACTTATTGGTAATGCTTGGAGGGGAGGGAGGGGGAGGGTAAGCAATGTTGAGTAGGAGCGAGTGCCCCCCCGGGGGGGGGGGGGGGGGGGGGGGGGGTGCGGGGGGTGGTGGCGAGGGGCTTACAGTTGCAAGCCGCATGGGAGGGGGGCTCTTGAAAGATTGTGAATTGAGCCTTTAAATCGAGCTAGGGAGGTTTAATTAAATTGGAGCTGGTTTGTCTTATTTATTGAGCTGACAGGGCAAACTGTCCCAGTTTCTCGTTCATTTGGTACCCTCAAGATTTGTGGTTTGGGTAGTTCAACCAACCATGCTTTGTAGTTTATTTTGCCCGTATGCTTTAAATTGGGGGTGTTTGACTTGTTTGCAGAAGTCTTGGAATGTCTATACAATAGCTTGTTGCTCTCATGATATATGTATTATACATACATACATATATATATATATATATATATATATATATATTATATATATGATTGAAAAGATAGAAAGATATTGCGGGAAGTCTCACTTGGCAACAATAAGATTAGAGAGTTAAAAGAAGACTTCCTTTTTAAACAAAGACGTGTCCTTTTGTAAGACATAAGCACCTTTGTGAGCTGTTTTTTCAGAAAATGGGACTGCAATTATCAATCCCTGATTCCATTTAGTGGAGATGGTTGCACAAATGTGTGCACATACAGACAGGGCATTGGTATATAATTATGCATTTGTGAAGTGGTAGTGTTCATATTAACAATAGTAGATCTGGATTCATTTTGTAACTTTGAAGTTAAAGAAAAAAGTTGGTTACCAAGTCATATTCCCAGTAATCCAGGGTCCTTGGAGGGGTGAAGTAGAGACAAACCTAACCATTGGCATTTTTCTGTAGAAGCCCAAGACTTGAACCCGTGCCATTGCTCTTGTTAGCCCAAGCCTTTACCATTGCACCAAGTAATGGTCCCTATATTTGTACTATGGAAGTGGTCATATTATTGTAAAACCACTTTTTTTCTTGTATTGTGCATTTATTGTTATCCTTTGTTATAACCATGGCTGATCTCCCTTTCTTGCTCTCTCTCCTTTTCTTTTTTCCCTCCAGGATGAAATTCATGAAAGGGACAGGTTTTCTGATTTTATGCTGGCAATTCTCAGGTACTTGAAAAACAACAACTTTTATTTGGCATCAAGTTACTTCACCAAAGATACAAGTATCACTGTCTGATTTTGTCTAAAGTTTATATAGTGTGTAATATAGACTTAGCATGGTTTAGCATTATCATGTAGAAATTTTAGAAGTTCTAAGGTTTAGTTGGTCCTTTAGAGTAATAAAAGGGAATATCATCATATAAATAATATGGGTTGACAAATACACTTTTTTTAAGATACATGCATGCCCCTCTCTCACCCTCCCTTTCCTATTTTGTATTTTTGCATTCCAATGTTACAAGAGTGTGATAAACACCAGGGCCTAGCCTAGGGGAGTTCATCTATCAGGTAAGAATTCCTTACCTAGAAATTTGCTGATCTTCTTACAGGTCTGGATGACAAATTCAAGTACCCCTACTATGATGGCATGTACCATAATGGCACCCTTTTGGATTGCTATCCGAAAAATATACGGGCTTTGTTTTTCTTTTATAATTATGATGAACATGTATTTAATCCACCTATTTCCTGATCATTGAATTCACATTGACAAAGACTTGTGCCATTAATCCTTACCATTACAGTCTGGGATTTGTGGAACTTTTAGGCATACCATGCATGGTCCATTTGGCCTTAATGTTACTGGGAGCGTTAATGTTTATCATTTTGATCATCACGATATACCATATCGTCTACCTATTTTTTGATCTGCCAGGCACTTCTTTACCACAAAGGTTGGAAAACTTGTCTCAATGTTGGTTCTGACTGGGCTGAATGAGTTCTGGTTTTAATGATTCTGCACCCATTATTTGATCTGCTTGGTTCTTCTTTAACTTGCAAGGCTGGAGAACTTGTTCCAATTTTGGCTGAGAATGGGCCAAATGAGTTCTGGTTTTAATGAGTCGGGTGGTTTCATTTTCTATTTCAGCAGTTTGGTTGATTTTTTTAAAACTATCTATTGATATGAGGAAGATGGTTTGAAACAACTAAGAAAAGTAAGTCAAGAAATTAATAAAATTTGTTTGAATACATTATATTGTTTCAGACCTTTGAATGCATCATTTCGATGATTTCATACCAGGACAGTCAAACATTACTATGTTTGAAAGATAAAGCTAAAATATCAGATTGAGAATAAAATATATCATTTTAAGCTTTGATGACAATCTTTTTTATGAAAGTCTAGGCAATAAGATTTGAGCACAAGAATAGCCAAACCTATGTCAAAAACTTTTTGCCATGAAATCTCTTTGGAAGATGATACTGTGATGCTTCTCAGTGTTCTCAAAACCTGCAAAACCAAGGTTTAACATAGAGCAAATGCTTTATAGATTGAAAGAATGAAGAATGATAAAAAATGGCATAGATAACTCATATTGTGAAGAATTTGATCTCATAATTTAGTTTCTGTCAACTCTAATTGATCAGTTTCAGGCGAAACCCAAATGCTTTGGTTTTGGTTCCACAGTTTCTGGTACAACTTCAAACTATGGTTATCACCACGTTATATTTATAAATTTGAGTATATAGACACAAGAAATGGCAGTATTTTTAAATTTCTTGATAACAAAAATACTTGTTCCCTAACTTCTTTGAATGCCATGTGGGCTTATTTGCAGAGACCTCCTGCCTTCATACCCTCATCTACGAATTGTGAGCACAATTTTTCTCTATATCTTAATTTTCGTACAATATAATCTCATTGCATAATTTAATTATAATTATTCTTGTAAAGATAAATTGTCTTCAGTATAGCATAGGATTGATAAATGATCTGTGCCATAGGTACTTATGAGTGCTACTATTGATGCTGAACGATTTTCGAAGTATTTCAACGGATGCCCCATTATTCAGGTCCCAGGGTTTACATATCCTGTAAGAATCTGTGATGTACCTTTCAACTATCTATTCAAGCTTGAAGCTATATATTAGTCTCTTGTGATCTTATAGTGCCTTTGCTACAGGTTAAAACTTTCTATTTGGAGGATGTGCTTTCTGTCTTAAAATCTACAGATGATAGTCATCTGAATCCTGTTGCCACAAGTGGTGTGGAGGAAGGTACTCCTTTGACTGAAGACTACAAAAATGCCCTAGATGAATTGATCAATCTAGCTTTAGGCAATGATGAATTTGACCCCCTGTTGGAACTGATTTCTACTGAGCAAACACCAAAAATCTACAACTACCAGCATTCGTTGACTGGTGCATCACCATTGATGGTGTTTGCGGGGAAAGGTAGAGTAGGAGATGTATGCATGCTCCTGTCATTTGGTGCTGACTGCTCTTTATGTGCCAATGATGGAAGCACTGCACTGGATTGGGCTCAGCGAGAGAATCATCTCCATGTCTGTGAAATTATTAAAAAACACCTGGAGAAAGCTATATCTAAGTCAGAGGAGGAGGAGCTACTGAGCGAGTACCTAGCAAGCATTAACCCAGAACACATTGACACTGTACTAATAGAGAGTTATTAAGAAAAATTTGTACTGATTCCAAGAAAGGAGCTATCCTAGTTTTTCTTCCAGGATGGGATGACATAAATCAAACCAGAGAGAGATTGCTTGCATCTCCACTTTTTCGAGATCCATCAAAGTTTGTGATACTCTCTCTCCATTCTATGATTCCATCTGCAGAGCAGAAGAAAGTTTTCAAATGTCCACCTGCTGGAGTCCATAAAATCATCCTCTCAACTAACATTGCAGAGACTGCTGTTACCATTGATGATGTTGTATATGTCATAGACAGTGGTCGGATGAAAGAGAAAAGTTATGACCCTTATAACAATGTATCTACTCTGCAGTCCTCTTGGGTTTCAAAAGCTAGTGCAAAGCAGCGCGAGGGACGTGCTGGCCGTTGTCAGCCAGGAACTTGTTACCATCTGTACTCGAGAACACGTGCAGCATCTCTGCCAGAGTACCAAGTTCCTGAAATAAAGCGGATGCCAATTGAGGAACTCTGTTTGCAGGCAAGCTTTTACTTCATTTTTCCTCTTCCATTTATGATTTATATAAAGTGACTTGTCTATAGCTTTTCTCCTGGCAGGTCAAGTTGCTTGATCCCGATTGTAGAATGGTAGACTTTTTGCGGAGAACTTTGGATCCTCCAGTTCCAGAAACCATCCATAATGCAGTCATTGTTCTTCAAGACATTGGTGCCTTAACAGATGATGAAAAGCTTACAGAACTTGGGGAAAAGCTTGGTTCCCTACCTGTTCATCCATCAACTAGCAAGATGCTATTATTTGCTATCCTGATGAATTGCCTAGAACCTGCATTAACACTAGCATGTGCAGCAGATTATAGGGAGCCCTTTATTCTGCCAATGGCTCCAGATGAGAGGAAGAGAGCTGCAGTGGCCAAACTTGAGCTGGCTTCCTTGTATGGTGGGTATAGCGATCAGCTTGCAGTAGTTGCAGCATTTAATTGTTGGAAGCGTGCAAAAGACAGAGGTCAAGAATCTCAGTTCTGCTCTAAGTATTTTGTCTCTTCAAACACCATGAATATGTTGTCTGGCATGCGGAAACAGCTTCAGAGTGAACTGGCGAAAAATGGTTTTATTTCTTCAGATATATCCAGTTGTAGTTTAAATGCTCGAGATCCAGGTATCCTGCGGGCTGTTCTCATGGCTGGTACGTATCCAATGGTGGGAAGATTGCTCCCCCGTCGCAAGAATGGTGGTAAAAGAGCTATTGTTGAGACAGCTAGTGGTGCCAAAGTCCGCTTGCATCCACATTCCTCCAACTTCAACTTATCATGCAGTAAATCTGCTGGTAGCCCACTTATAATTTACGATGAGATTACCCGTGGAAATGGGGGGATGTACATAAAAAACTGTTCTTTGGTTGGGCATATCCATTGTTGTTACTTGCAATGGAGATGGTTGTTGCTCCTGCAAATGATGATGATGAAAGTGATGAAGACGAAGAATCTTCCAGTGGCGAGGAAGATGAGATGGAGATGAACACACCTTCTGGACAGCATGGAGAGGAGATTATGTCTTCTCCTGATAACATTGTATCAGTCATTGCTGACCGATGGCTAAGATTTGAGTCAGCTGCACTTGATGTTGCTCAGATTTACTGCCTACGAGAACGGCTATATGCTGCTATCTTATTCAAAGTAAGATTTCATTCATCTGTCAATAACATTGCATTTGCTAGGGATGCAAGTATCTACTAGTTTGCCCTTATCTTTGCTTGATGGTAACATCTTCAAAATTTTAGATTTTTGACAGGCTAAAGTGAATGTTAGATAAATCCTGCTAAAATCCTGTCACTTTTTTTTAGTGAATTATAAAATGTTCTGTTTAATTTGCAAAGTTCAGAACTTATTGTCAGGTTCTGTTGCATTGAGGCCCACCTTTCCATGAATTGCTATAAAAATAATGATGGCAATTTATCCTGAATAATTGTACTTTGAAAGTGTGAATTAGATGATGCCCTAACCGTCACATGCCTACTTCATCGAGGGTGTTCCCTATCTTATTTTACTTTTTGGATGGTATAGCTTGGTTTGAACTTCTTTGCAATATTTGTCACTTGGTATGAAGCTGACAATCATAGCAATGAAGACATGTGGCACCAAGTTCTTAATGAGCACGTGATCTTTCCATTGTAGTAATGACTTGTATGCTTTGATGAATTCAACTTGTGTGTATTTCGGCACAATATTCTTGGCCTTTCTATGTGTAGTTCTCTAAAATTACACACGTATTTTTCCACCTTTGGTTGAATCCTTACTGAAAGTATACTTTTTCAGGTCAAATATCCACAGGAAGTCTACCTCCTGCACTTGGAGCATCCATGTATGCCATTGCTTGTATTCTTTCATATGATGGATTGCCGAGTATGGTGCCTGTTGATGAATCGATGGAACCCCAAACATCAAAGGCTGGTGGTGCCGACATGATGCAGGGAAGAAGAGCAATTGGGTATATTTCTCCTGGCAAGTTCCTTAGATCTTTGACATCAGATCAAGTCCAAAATAAATCTAATTTCCACAAGATGAGGGCATCAATGCATGGTAATGCCATCTTGACATACCCTGCACCACATGCCCTGGCCGACAGGTTCCAACAACAAAGACCTCCCTTTGGACCAGGTTCAGGTGGTTCTGCACCAAGGATCCGGTCTACCAAACGGCAGCGTGAAAACGGGTCCCGGTGAGAAGGATGTTATAGGTCTTAAGCCCATTTAAAATCATTTTCTCATATATTGGCTTCATGCCTAGGCCCCTTTAAGGGATCCAGACGATGTAAAATTGGATTAGTCTAAGGCTTAGCAATGGATTATTCTGCTGTATCTGATGAATCTCTTTGGTTTATCTTCTGAGGTACAGCAGGACTTAATTCAGCATCAAAGATCGAAGGAAAATGGTTATGGTAAATGCTCTAAGTTGTTCAGGAGAATGCATGCTGCAACATAAGCGATTGCCCTGGACGTTGGTTCACCAGTATGTTGTACTCTATATAGCAATTGGCTTGTACCTATGTTGCTTGTATCCTACTGATCAGGTGTTTTTGATTGCATCAGTTGCGAACGTTTTATGGCATCATGGTAAAGGTCTTGCATTGTGAAGTTGGTTGAGCTTTCCACCTTATTTAGCAAAGTGCTGGGATCTCTAACACTAATCAATTTGTTGAGGGTGCCATAATCTACATCTTTGCATGGTTTACCAACAGAAATGGAACCTTTGATCATGCTACAAAGGGAAGAACAAAGCACTGAAACAAGAAGGAACAGCAGAAAGAACATGGCAATTGTTGATTTCAGATGGACCAATTTCATTTGAAAAAAAAAAAAAATACTTGTAAAATAATATATATTTATTATTACCTCAATAGTCTAGTTTTTATCAAGTGTTTCTCCTCTCTAGGTGATTTTTAATATGGTATTTGTTAACCTAGAAATTCTTTGACTAAACCTTGATTTAGACATGTCCATGATTTAGAAATTTTTAAATACAATCGCATTGAAAATTGTTTGAAAGACAATGTTTTCAATTGGAATCATCTGCACTCCTCTCAAATTATGAATCTTTTGTTTATGGGATGCTCCTGCCATATAGAGATGTTTGGTTGGTGCTGTACACAAGCAGGTGGTGTGTGCATGAATACAAGAGCATGGTATGTGCATTATAAGAAACCTGGAAACATAGAAGCTTGAAGTTGCTTATGTAGTAGATGTTTGTAGGTTGGGCAGCTCACAACAAAGAAAGGAAGCTGCTCAAGTTGCGCGGCCTCCTTTTGGAAAACCCTTAAGATTGCGGTCAACTTGCGCTTCTTTAAGACAGATATATATAATATGGACTCCAAAACCCATTTTATTCTCACTTGTGTGTGCTAACATATTGCATATGGTATCTGGGCATCCAAGCATGCTCAAGCAATGTAAATAGCTGCCGGTAATGAAGATTGAATGAGTACATGCATATTGGTGCCATTCATCAACTCATTCAGAAAAATTGTAGCAGCGAAAATTTTATCTACAGATATAATTATGTCATGCATTATTTAAAATTTTATTTGGTTACACCTTTTAGAATAGTTTTTGAATTAATTTTGCATTTATAAAAAAATAAAATGAGTTATAAATGATAGTTATTTTTGCTAGAAGTATAACTGCTCTTCTCTAATAATTATTAATTATGGCTGGTATAAATAAATTTGCATGGTACAACCACTCTCGACTAAAGCCTGTTTTCTAATTGTTTGGACTGAGTCTTGTACAAGTGTTGTACCTATTAATGTCTCAAATAATCTTAGCCAGTAAAAGGTTGATGGACGGCTGTAACAGAATATCATTGAAAACCCGTTGCTAACCCATTCTTTTTTTCTTTTTTTTTTTTTTTGTGGTGGACCGTAAAGGAGTAGATGAAGATGACCAATTAGATACTCGGAGAGAGAGAGAGAGAGAAGGGGGTCGAGGGAGGAGAAAGATGGAGAAGCATTCCCGGCCGTTGATCGTGGCGATGAAGGCCATCCTGGAACAGGCAAGTCCACCCTCGCACGTGACATCGCCACCGCCCTCCGCTGCCCTCTCCTCGACAAGGACGACGTACGCGACTGCACCCTCCCGTCCAGCAAACTCTCGGCGCCGCCACCGCCGCTTCCTCCGCTGGGGGCGCCGCCGCGTTGCTGAACGACCTCGCCTATTCGGTGCTGTGGCGGATGGCCGAGACCCAGCTCCGCCTCGGCCTCACCGTCGTCGTCGATTCCCCCCTCTCCCGCCGGGCCCACCTCGACCGCCTCCTCGACCTGGCCCTCCGCTCCGGCGCCGGCGTCCTCATCGTCGAGTGCCGGCCGTCCGACGAGGCCGAGTGGCGCCGACGGCTTGAGTCGAGGGGCGCCGCCACGTCGGCTGAAGATGGCGGCTGGCACAAGCCCGCCAGTTGGGCGGAGCTCCGGAGGCTCATGGAGGGGTACGGCGGCCGCACGGATTATGATGTCGGTGACGTACCGAGGCTCGTCGTCGACACCACCTTGGCGGCCGACGGTGCGGAGGACCTCTCGGCGGCGGTCTTGGAGTTTATTCGGTCGAATGCCGCTGGCTCAACAGCCTAAACAGGGAGGTTGTTCGGTATTTTTCTTTTAATCGACGGAGTCGATGTGACGTATCACATGACCTGATCACGCTGGGTCTTTTTCCTTTCTATTTTCCTTGTTATCTATTATAAAAAAAAAAATTAATTAAAATTATAGTGAAGAGATTGCTGAATAAAATCATCAAAAATTATATTTAGTAACAGATAATCCATCGAATAACAAGTAATTTAATCGAGCTTTATTATATTATATTTGATATATTTTTGAATTGTCCTATCCTGATAATCCGAATTATTTTCCAAGAAATAATCTGGATTATCTCTAGATTATATTTGGTATGTTGCTAAGCAACCTTAAAAAGGTATGCCAGTAATGTAGATTATCAGCAATATTGATTACAAATAATATGAATTATATATTGGTATATGGATAATATTACATAATGTAAAATCAAAATTTAAAATACTCCTAAATCAATTTATATTTTATTTATAAAATATAACTTTTTCAAATTTTATTTATTTATTAAAAATATATTTTTATATTTTATATTAAGAATATTAAAATATATTTTATATTTTTAAATAAAAATTAAAAAAATAATTTATATATTTAAAAATATATATTAAATAGATGATATATTTAATACATTACTTAAATATATTAAATAATATTTAAATTTATATATTATAATATAATATATAATATATTAATACAAAATAATATTATATGATAATATTATATAATAATATATTTATCATATTATATTATAAAACATAATGTATATTGTATTATTAAAAATTAAATATATTATATTACATTATATTATATCGAAGGGAGAATGGGAGGTAATTTAGTAATCTAGATTACTTGGAAGGTGGTAACCTGATTACCATCCCTTCTAAAGATAATCCAGATTATCTCTTGAGAGGTAATTCAAATTATCAGACATGATAAATTACCATCCAGAAAATATACTATTGCCCAGCTAAAGCAATCCAAGAGGGGGGTGAATTGGATTTTTAAATTTTTTTTGCAAGAATTAAAAATAGGTGCTAGTGTGTTTCCAAAGTGTTTGTATGTTCAATGATAATATGCAGCAAATGTAGTAAAGTAAATATAGAAAGAGTAAACAACAATCACAAATACAAAAGTTGTATGGTGGTTCGGTGTATCCCAAAATACCTACTCCACTTTTCAAGCTTTCATTGGGTATTTCACTATAATTAACCTTGAATACAATAGATTAGTTTTCTGGGCTCACTAATCAAAATTTCTTAGTTTTTACAAGGCTAACCAAAAATCTAGTTGATTTTCATACAAAGCTTACCAACAACCTAAGTTGGTTTTTTACTCAAGGCTCACCAACAAACCAAGTTGGTTTTCACCTAAGGCTCACTAACAAACCTCAATACTAGTTTCAATCCTCTTGAAACTAGTAATAACAAAATAACTTAAGTATAATGTAAAGATACAATAAGCTTTTCAAAAAAGCAAATAAACTCAATGAAGCTCTTGAATATTGTTGAGAAGTTTGTCTCCAAGTTGTTGAAGCCTTAATCAATGCTTGAATGAAGTGGACTTGAATGTTCTTTGTGGTACTTGAATGCTTTAGATGTATGTAATGAATACTCAATAAATTCTTAATGTTTTTTCAATGAATACTTCCCTCTTGTGTTTGGTGGAGTTTAAATACCTTTCTAAGCTTTAAAAATCAGTTTATAGCCATTAGAGAGGCTAAAATAGCTGTTAGATACAAAATGGAGAAGTTATGCGCTTAAAAAAACTAGTCGTTACTATTCTGTTAGACCTACAAGTATTGACACTTCAGTCCATGAGTCGATACTTGAGTCGAAACTATATCAAAAAAGTTTTTAAAACTCTCTGAAATGCACCGGTGCATCGACACTTTTTTTAGTGAGTCAACACTTTATTTTCATGAGTCAACACTTGAACATATTCCTGAAATCAGCATGTTCTGCATTCTTTTTGGTATCAGGCCTTGAGTCGACACTTGGCTAACCATGAGTCGATACTTGAGTTGACACTTGGTAATTCATGAGTCGACACTTCTACGTGCTGGCTGAAACTTTTTTTGTGTATCAGCTCAAGCTTCTATGAGTCAACACATGAGTCAACACTTCAATTTCATGAGTCAATACTTGGCTGAAACAATACTGAAACTTGTCCAAATTCAAAATTTGAGTCCTTCAAAGTTATTCTTATATGCCAAGGTCCATATCATTTGAAAATTCATTAACTTAAGTGACTTCTTCAACAAGATGACAAGCAATTCAACCTTTCAACATACCATATTTTGATAAGTACTTATTTTGTTGAACTTACTTTTAACAAACAATTAGTACTCAAATATACTTAAGTATTTTGTCATTCATCAAATCAAGCTAGGAGTCAACACATACTAATATAATAATATGATGGGATCTCATTAAATAATCAATAATCTGGATAGATTGGTATTAAACGCAACCCTAGGAGGGGTGGTAATCTAAATTACCACTTTCTAGGTAATCTAGATTACCAAATTATCCTTCACTTCTTCCTTCCTTTTTCCTTCCATATAATATAATATAATATAATAATATATTTATAATAATATGATATATAATATAATATAAATATAATACAATCTTGTATGAATATAATATATTATTCTATATTTTTAATATAAAAATATATTATATTATAAATTTAATATATATTTAAGTAATTTATTAAATATATCATTTATTAATATATAATTTTTATATTAAATTTATTTAATATAATAATAGTTTTTGTTTTATAAAAAAATAAAATATAAAATATATTTTTATATTTTTAATATAAAATATAAATAAATATATATTATAAATGGATAAAATATAGATTTGATTTAGGGGTATTTAAAAGTTTGATTTTATATTATGCAATATTACCTGTATGTATCAAAATAATAATTGACATTATCTATAATTAATATTGCTAGCAATCCATATTGCTTGCAATCCATATTACCTTTTAAGATTGCCGGGCAATGTACCAAATGCAACCTAATAACATTTGAAGAAAATAAATAAAAAAAGAAAAAGTTTCATTTTTGTTAGATTTTTTTTTTGGGTATCAAATTTAGAGCTATCAATGAATTGGGTTTGGATTGGAACTTAGATATTCATACTTGAACCCGATCTTAGTTATTAGATCCAAATCCGTACCTGAATACTTGATGGGTTTAGCCTTGAAGTACTAGTCCCAAATCCTAATGGATCCCAGGTATTTGACCTGGATCTAGAACTTGAAATATACTGGATATGATGAGGGCATGAAAAAAACATATCTCGATAGATATTTGGAAATTCTAATGAAAATTTAGAAATTTGGTGGAAAGGAGGGCAAGAAAAATCTAGGAATCTGGAGGTGAGTACCATGAACTAGGTTTTCACTGGATGGCCGATGCCCAACCGAGTGAAGTACTCACTAATCTCCTGGTTATTCCCGAACATGATCGTGCCTTGGATGTTGTGCAGCATCGCCACCTTCTTCATGGGATTGGAATCGGATTTGTTGATGGCAAGGATGACCCGGGTGGCGATGGACTGGACCCTGGTGGAGTTGGGCAAGGGTTGATTCATAGTCCTTGTGGGTAGTGGTGAAGTTGGAATGGGATAGGAAGTCGTGAGAGTAGAGTTGGAGGGAAAGGGTGGCGGCAAAAGCGGAGGAGCAAGGGTGGTGGTGATGTCGAGAATGGCTGTGGTTCTGCTACTCTTCGATGGATCTTTCTTACAGAGAGCTAGGGACAAGAAAGGGAGAGGAGCAAGAGATGGAAATATGGAAATCCGGAGGCCAGCGGGTCAGAACATGGGACTCGGATAGAGGAGGGGATGGTGGAGGACGCAGAGGTGGGTGGCATAGTGAGGGGCAACAAGAACTTCTAGCAACGGAGCTTGGATGCGAGGAGGGCCAATAGGTGAACTAGATAGATAGAGGGCGAGGGAGGAGAAGGGGGGAGGGAGGAGGGGGAGGACATGGCAAGTGATGCTAGGTGGGTGGAGGGGGTAGCCACGAGGCAGGGAGGGAGAGAAGGCACTTAGAGCAGTGACTCAATGAGATTCCTTTTTAGAGCCTCTATGAAGTTTTTGAGCTATTAAATCAATGATCTAATAGTTATAATATTTTATATAAATATATATAAAAATATATATAATTAATATATTATATTATCTAGGTTTCGGATATATTAGGTCTGGATATTAAATATCCAGTCCTACTCGTTTATATTATAGTTAAATAGATCCGGATCAGGATAAACAGGCTGAATATTAGTACTAGACCTAGACCTGTTGGATAAATATCTACAGGTCTTAGATCTGGATCTAGTCCGTTGACAGCTCTAATTAAATAGTGACAAGATTTAACTTAAATCCAATAACTTCTTTTCTTTTCTTTTTTAATAAAGTGATCATATCTGCCTATATAAATTTATCTAATAAAGCAAAAAAATAAAATATTACATAAAAAAAATCAGAATAGATGCCAGGTCAATCCACAGCACTTTTTAATGCTCCGCGTAGTGATCTAGTCCACAATCCTACCATTCCTGGTAAATATGCTTAGCAACGAGGGAAGCACGTGTGCATATATATAAATCGAGAAGGAGAAAGAATTTTGTATTATATAGTATAAAAATTGTTCTCTTTGGCAGCAATTGCATATAACATTGCCAGGTATACACGGAAGTTATATATAACATTGCCAGGTATGCAAAAAAGTTGCATATAATGTTGCCAATTGTACATACAGTGGCCAAATATATTCACAAGGCCATTTATTAAATGATGATAAATCCCACATCTAATCTCTTCATTTTCCTTAAATCTCATTTGATTGGTTTTATGTAAGACCTATAAATGTTATATTTATAATATTATAAATAATGATAAATTCTATTTGATCAATACTTGATGGTGCTGAAATTTGCTTGGATGCCAAAAGCGAGCTGGAGAGAGAATGAACGTGGCTGTACCTGTAAAAAAAGCATTGGCCAGAGAAGGTTCCGACGAATGCCTTCCAATGATCAAGTTAGTATTTTAGACCATCCGGTGAAATAAGGATGTAAGCACATTAGAATATATAAGGAGTGTATAAGGGAGTGCATACCTCTAGGAGGTTTGCTGAGAATCCCTTTTTATACTCAAGTAGTAGGGATATTTGGAGATGTTCCAATGTATTGGAAAACAGGTAGAAAAGGATTAGGCTTTGGTCTTTACTAGGATTTTTGGAAAGAGATCATCCTTTATTATCTAGAAAGTCCCATTTCCATTAATGAAAGGTTTTGTCTTTCACGTTTCCTACCATTTGCCTTAATGGCTCCAGGAGATATAACCTGAAGAAGGGTCACACATCCGTAATGACTAAGATCTACTCTAGATAATAAGACTTGACAATTTATTTGCTATGAGGGTATTTTAGAATGATTATCGGTAGATTCCTTAATGACTAAGAAGGCTCCTATAGAAGTGGTTGACCGGGTCAGGTCCATATACCAAGTGTTGCCGCCTAGATCGCCGTGGCCGGTAGCTCTTACGTGGCCTAGGTGAGTGGGCTCCGTGCCAGCATCACCGGGCTCGTTGGTCGGAGACGATCAAGGAGAACATAGTCGTAGTTGGGATGAAAGGGGCTTGGTACTGTAGTGGCCCTCCTGTGGGCCTCTCCGGTGAGGAGTAATCTTCCTCCTTATTGTCCCTCCGTTGGGCGATACCTGCAAAATAGGGGAGACCTGCGCTGGGATTCCGGCAAAGACACTCCGACGATCAAGTCAGCGGGACGATCGAAGGAAATAAGGGACCTCTGAGACGGAAAGCTTGGGGGACTCTCTGCTGCCAGAGGGTGATAGACAATGTAAGAATGAAGAGAGTGTGTTGTCTCTTACCTCTCTTACCTCTTCCCGCTGCTCTTATGTAGACGAGCGGCTCTTGGTGTTCAGAGAGGCACGTTCTTCTTGGTATAGGCCTGTGAAGCTTCTGCAGGCCTGGGAGGCTTAGGTAGGTTGGTCAACTTCCTCCTTTTGGATGGTTCAGGAGGTTGGTGGAGGAGCACAGCGCCTTGGATGTGGCACTCCTTCCTGATTGGCGTAAGCTGTGATGGGGGCTTTTAATATAGCCCTCTTTCGTAGATGGCGGGCTCAGTTTGGCAGAGATGGTGATGTGTCGGGCTGCCATCTAGCCTTCCTCCGTACCTATATTTTGAAAAGCATACCTGGAATGGAATCAAATAAACTGTGGCACATGCTTCGAGATGAGGCAGGCGAGGCTCTTCGTGCGCATGGTTCGAGGTGTCCCGTCGCGAGGCTAGGCGCATAGCCTCTCCATGCATGGCGAGGTCTGCAGAGGGCCTCTATGCACACGGGTCGAGGTGCACGGGGTAGTCGCGCGAGCCGAGGCGCGGTATGCAGGTTCTCCCCCATGCACGTGGTTCTAGGCATCGGAGCAGGCGGAAATGAGATGCAGTCCCGTGGGCAAAGTCGGACCAGGTGTGGGAGGAGCCGGGGCATGCTGTACCGGTGCGGCGTCGCACCAGGCGTAGCCGGAGTCGACCGGTGTTCTGGACTGGGCGCGGAGGTGAGCCGGGCGCCGGAGCGGGCGGAGCCGGAGTGGACTGGCGTGGGCGTGCTGTGGACGTGTGCTGGCACGAACTTGGCACGGGCGAAGCCGAGGTGCCGACCTTGGCGACGGACCCGGGAGTCGGAGCGGACCGGCACGGGCGTCCCGCCGGACTGGGCCGAACGGACGGAAGACCGCCGAACTGGCGGGGGCGAAGCCGAGGTGCTGCATGGAGCGGGGGCGTTCCAGGCGTAGAGGCGAGGTGGTGCGATCCCCTGCGCGCGCGGGCGACGCGGGCGCGGGAGCTGGAGGAGCCGGAGTGGACCGGAGTGGGGGCAGGGGCACCAGGTGGCCGAGGTGCACCAGCGCAGGGGCAGGTGACATCGAGGTGCACCGGCGCTGGGGGTGCCCTGGCGCAGTTGCGGAGCTGTGGGTGCGCGAGGGTGCTGCCAGGCCGAGCTGGGAGCCGAACCGGGAGGACCGGACCGCGGGCGCCGATCGTCGGACTCGAGCGGGGCAGGACCGGAGCTGCGAGTGGAGGCGGTGCCGAGGTGGGTTTCCAACGGGTGGAAGCGGAGTTGGGTGCACCGAACTGGGACGGTCACAAGCATGGGCGGAGCCAAGTTGGCACGGGTCAGCCGCGGGCTTGCCCGGCTGAGCCGGTGCCGGAGCGGCGGGGGTGAGCTGGGGCCGACCGTCACACCGTTAGCAAGGTCGGGAGGAGCCGGAGGTGCCAGAGCCCGGAGGCGAGCCTCCCATGGGCGAACTTGGCGCCGGCTCGGGCGGAAGCCTCCCGCGAGCTCCCATGGGTGGACCGGGTGCCAGCCTGGGTGGAAGCTGGAGGCGCCGGAGCTCGGAGGCATGGCGGGCGCGGGGCTTTCCGGCGGTGGGTGAGGCACTGCCGGGGTGCCGCCGGTCATAACCCTGGCGTGGGCCTGCCCTGGTGCAAGTGATGGACGTGCGTACCTCCCGTGCGCATGGATCGAGGTGCAGAGAAGGTGCCGAGCTGGGGTGGCTGGAGCCGGACGCGGGCATGCCGGGCGGAGCCTTGCGGGGCGCTGCCGAGGTCTGCCGAACGTAGGAGGAGCTAGGGTCCCGTGGCGCCGAGCGTGCCGCCCCGGGCTCGGAGGAGCCGGGCGTTCCGCGCCGGGCTCGGAGGCGCCGGCCTCCCGCAGGCGGAGTCGGAGCCGGGTGAGATGCCATGCAAAGCGTACTTGGGATGCAGGCGAGGTCGGGCGGAGCCGTGCGGGGTGCTGCCGATGCGCCGGCCTGGGCGGTGGCGAGCTTGGAGCCGGAGGCGGACCACGGATGGAGCCGGATGGGAACATAAGCATTGGTACCGAGCTTGGAGATGCCGGGGCCGCATCGCGGGCCGGGCAGGAGCACGCGGAGTCGGAGGGGGTGAGTGCATCTCCCATGTGCGCGAACTGAGGTGCGCGCCTGCGGGTGCTCGCAGGGCAGAGACGTGCGGGCTGAGCTGGGGTCTCGAGGGCACGCCGAGCTGCGCCAGAGCCGGAGGGGGGGTTTGCTCATCGGGGAACCGCCGGGAAGAGCCGGAGCCGCGTGAGACCGCCGACCTATCGCGGGGGGCTCGCCGTGCGGGCGAAGTCGGGCGGAGTTGAGCCGTGGATGCCACGTTCGAAGGGATGCGGTACCTTGGCGCGGTACCCTGGCACGTGCGTGGTACCTTGGCGCAGGTATGCTGTGCTGTACTGGGCAGGAGCATGCAGAGGCACTGATCTGGGTGCGGCCTCTCCCTGATGATGCTTGGACCGGGCGAAGTGAAGCTGGGCCGATCCGGAGAGCTTCGTAGGCCAAAGTTGGCTACCTTTCATGCTTGGCTGCCAAGCTGAACTGAACTACTGAAGCTGGACCTCTCATGGCCGAAGTGAGGTCGAGGTACTGGTTCACCGCCGAGGTGGGGCCGAGTCGAGCTGGGCTGAACCGCCACATGGCCGAAGTGGGGCCGAGCCGAGCTGGGCCGAATCGCCACATGGCCGAAGTGGGGCTGAGCCGAGCTAGGCTGAACCGCCACATGGCCGAAGTGGGGCCGTGGTGAGGCCGAGGTGGAGAGGTGCCTGACCGAGGTGGAGAAGCATGTGGCCGCACCAGCCTCCAAGGAGGACGCGTGTCAGGGCCAAATGGATCTTGTTTACTAATGTAACACCAAGGTTTGGTAAGTTTGAGGGCCTTTTATAATTGAGGTTCTATGAAACTTGGGGGTCGGGAGAACTGGGTCTCCAATGTACCGAAAGTAGGTAGGTGCATATATCTTGATCGAGAGTTGGTAGGATGGTAATCTGGCTGGCCAAATGTTCATTAGAATAGCTCGGTCTAGGCTTGTTAAGTGCTAGGAGGGCCAGAGATAGATGCTAGAACAAAATCATGAGGATCTTTAGTTCAAAAATGAACCAAGAGATCGACGGTTGGGTTTACTGTATATTAAAGTTATCGCTGATAGGACTAGGAGCCGAAGTATCTCTCCTGGCCTTCTTCTTCTAGGAGAAAAGGACCAAATGATCGATGAGATATTTTGGGATAGGGTTTGTTCTTCTGATAAGTTCCATAACATGCTGCTTCAATTGGACAGATTCAGTTTATCCGGATACTCGCTCTATTTGTTTATGTTCGAAATATCATGGACTTGATACCGGGATTCGAAAGAGATGGAAATGGCTTTTCTTTACTCTAAATTGGATCTGATCAAATTATCTTCGGTCCTGAAACTTTTGGGATCCTAGGTACGGGGTTTTTCCCTACACATTAGCCTCCAAATCCTTAGTCTAAATATAGAGTATTCGGACTGAGGAGTAGTTCCAGTGCCATGCTTAGGGGATCCCAATAGTCACATTAGATTTCGTGTTCTTAAAATGTGAGCTTGTCAAAAAGTTTTTGTATATTATATTTATAATGTCTTTCTCGAGGAATGTGAGAAATTATCATGGCTGACCTTTTATAAAGGAATTCTAGAAATGGTTCGTAGCTGTGAATGCTTGAGCTAGGGCAACCCTCTGTTCGCTGTGCAGTGATTTTTGATGCAAGGAGGTGATTTCCAGTATATTTTTCATTAGCTTTGAGTACTTATGGATCTGTGTGATGTTTGGGCTTTACGAAGAGCAATCTTGAAGTATCGAAGGGTTGATGTCTCAGGTAATAAAGTTTAGGCTTCCTCATTGGTGTTTCCAGGGTTAAGGCATCGGGAAACAATTCCAGTGCCTTTGATGTTTCTGAGAGTCCATTATTCGATAGAAAGCAAGTTCGGACCTTCCTTTGGATGGTAGGTGACTATCAGGTTCATAGGATTGAGTTTGAAGAGCATAGGTGCATAGCTTTTGAGATGATTGTTCAGGTATAGGGAAGATCTATTGCCTAAACTCTTATTGTTTGATTGTGTATCGTCCTTCTTAACAGTATGGTGCCAACTGAATTTAATGCAGCTATCTTGTCATCTATACTTTTTTATGGAGTTGGCTAAAACTATCGAAGCAAAGGCTGTCATGATAGAAGGAAAGGTTGCTGATGCTAAAAAAGAGCTTAGTGAGGCCAAGACTCATGCTATTGAAGTAGAGAGAGTTTTGGGAACAAAAAAATGCATGGATGATCTTTCAAAGAATATCATTCATTCGACAGTAAAGCTAGGGAAAGTGGGTAGTCATCTTACTTCAATGCATTAAAAGTTAGAGGCCACGCATGAGAGTGAGGCCCAAGCAATTTCGAATGCTAAGGCAAAGATTGCTGAATTGGAGAGAAATCATGAAGCGGTGGTCAAAAATATGAAGGCCAAAGCAAATAGCCAAATCCAGTGATTTTAGGAGCTTAATTTGGCTAGGAGCCAAAATGAATGGTTGTGGAAGGATCTTCGCCTTGCTCATGATCAAATATAGGGTGATGGTTCCTCGAGATAGGATGATAAGATTTGTCAAGCCAAGCAAGTAAGGGTTGAAGCCATAGCTGAGGTCCGATTCCTTCGGCAAGAATTGGAAGAGGAGAGGAATAGGAATGTGATCTCTTTTCAATAGATCCAGAATTGCTGAACCATGGACACGGAGGAGAACATGTCCCTATAGAGCCAGCTAAAGGTGGCCAAGATTAATATTGATAGCCTGAAGGATAAAGTTAATGATTATAATGATGAGATCTTGAGATAGAAGCGTGTCTGCTTTAGATCCCCATCACAGCATGAGCCATATGATCTCTTCATACTAGCCAATTTAACCAGGAGCAAGGATAAGAGAACTGAAATTGTAGCTTTTTACTTCTTTATTTCTAACTTATAAGATATCTTTGATATAAATGAAACATAAAATTTTTCTAAGTGTCATGATTCAGTACTTTTTGAGTGCTCCTTGTTTCTTTTTGGGTATTTTCAATCTGGCAGTTTTCATTCAATAATTTTTCTTTAGAGTAGATAGTAGAATGATCAAAGTTCACTCATTTAAATCACATTAATTATCAAATTTCTCTTGATATATTATGATACTTGAGAAGACATTTCATCATAGGTTACCTGGGGGATGGCGAACATTTATGGCTTCATGATAATCTAAGGCATTGCAATGCTCATAGGGATCATGACTTTTCTACACGGAAGGCGATGAGGTGGTGGAAATGGGTTCGAGATATTTCGATTCCAACGATCCATGGGGGCATGATCCAGCCTATTACTAGATGCCACCTGTCTTCCATCCAACATATCGATTTTATATTAACCTAATATGGGCCTTTGGTAGGATTTTTTATAAATGGAGAAGCCTTTGCCGCCTAATTCATCCTTAGCTTATGCAACTCTTTCTTCCTCCTCTTGCTTATTTTTCTTTTGAGTTCTCCTTTCTCCTTCCTATCCATTTTTGGTGAGTCCCACGGATATTCGTTGCCATTTGTTCTCCATTTTTTCTTATATAGGTTCTTTGAATTTGTGTAGTAACATTTGGGGGCTTTCATTTTGAGATAGCTTTTACATTAGTTCCAGGGATCCTTTATAGTCTGTTCTTGGTTTCAGGTTCCTAGGGTTCTTTATATTTACTTTTTAGAGATTTTTTTTTGTTTTAAAGTATTTTGGTTTGATTTTAAGATATTGGATTTTGAGTAGACCTTTGAAACGGGGGGTTCATGGTCTTCATACTATGAACCTACCGATTCTGGGGTTTCCGTCGAAGAGACAAAGGTTGCTTCAACTAGTGAAGTATCAACTATTATGGCTTTGCTGCAAGGACCGGTGGATCCCGAATGAGGATCCTCCGTAATCCTTGCAAAAGAGCTTCCGGGGGACCTCGAAGAGGAAACTCTAGGAGATCCCAAGGAAAACATTCTCCTCGAACTTATCTAGTCCATGATTCAAGAGTCAGATTTGAAGAGGCTGCATAAGAAGTTCCAAATCTCACTAAACTTTGAAATGAAAGTCCTGCTTGATACTGATTGAGCATGCAATCCTCCTCCGGACTAGTTGGCTTTGTATAGAGAGTTTTTCTGGCCAGACTACGACTATCTCTGGTCCCTTTCTTTTTTGAATTCTTTAGGGCCATAGGTATTTCTCCCTGCATAGTTATACTAAATACTCTTCAGTTTCTTCTCTGCTTTTCAATAGTTTGTGTTTTAGCCGGGATTCATTCTTTGATCTCATTTTTTAGAGCTTTTTTTCCTTCAAAAAATATTGCTAGTATCACGGATGGTGGTTTGCCTACCCTCATACAGGGCTATGCCCTTTGATTTGGGGCACTCCTTCCTCTATACACCATTAAAAGGAGCAATTTTTTTTGTAAGGCATCCAAATATCGATGATTGGGGTTTCACACAATAGGGCATCAAATTTTAGCAATTGACTTGTCCTACCCTTTTGTCCAAAGAGGAGGGATGGGTTGGTGTTCTTTAGCACTTTCAAGTTCTCAGCTTAAAAGTTTTACTGTCCTAAGTAACCCTTCTTAAGATGAGGTTCAGCTAAGTTCAACCGAATGATAAGAAAAATCTTGATATATTCCTTCTGCTCTTTTATTTCGGTCTTTATTTCTTTCTGAACACTTTTTTCTTTAATTTCAAACATGGATCCTTCAGTCGCTTGTGAGTTAAGGAAGGCAACCTTAAAGAAAAGAAAAGCTAAGATGGCTTTTACTGCTGGAGAACCTTTGGGGGTTCAAGCCGTGGTCTCTTCTGAACCTAAAATCATCCTATCTAATGCTTTAGAGGTTGCTCCTCTAGTTGTGGCTAAACACTCCCAATCATCCAAGGGCGGGTCCTCTTCCTTTGCTTCTCAATTGATTACTTTCAAAGGAGTCACGGGTGATCAAGCTCTGAGATCTAAAATTAGTGCCCTAGATAATTGGGAGGTTGTTAAAGACATTTTTGAAGAATTCATTTGTCCCATGAATGCAGAACAAGTCATGGGAGAATGGAATTGTTGCTTAGGTGGCTTATCCAAGAGGGGGGTAAATTGGGTATTTAAAACTTTTCTCAAATATATGCTTCTTTGAAACTTAGTATGGTGAGTGATATGGATCAAGTATAGAATGCAGAAGCAATTAAAGAGCACAATCACACAAGCACAAACATAAGCAATTTTAGAGTGGTTCGAAGCAACCTCGCTTCTACGTCCACTATCCAAGATACCACTTAGGATTTTTACTATATTCACCCTCGGAATATAGCTGGATTGTTTTCATGGGCTCATAATCCAAAACCCAAACTTGGTTTTATCCCGGGCTCACCGAAAATCCAAACTTGGTTTTATCCCGGGCTCACCAAGAATCCAATACAATGTTAGTTTTACCGGGCTCACTAACAACCCACTCTTGGTTTTAAAAGGCTCACTAATAACCTATATAAATCCCAAGTTATAGCCCCTGTTATACTTGGAACAACTCAAATATAGAGTATAAAAACAAAGCAACTTTATGACAAACCGATCGTAGTCGGATGTTTGCAGTTGTAGCTTTTGAGAAGCCCTCTTGATTGCTCTTTGAATGCTCTTCAAGGCTTCTAGCTTCTTCAATAAATGCCTCAAGAAATCATATAGAAGTTTGGTGTAGTCTTGAGTGCTCTCTTGATTGTTCTTTCAAAAAACATTAACTTTTCATTAACTTCTCATTCTCTTCTTCAAAAATGGTTCAAATCCCTTATAAATAGTCCCTTAACTGATTTCAAGTGGATATAACCATTGTAGACCGTTGGGATTCGAAATATGTCCGTTGGAGACCGTTTTGGATTCAAAAAGAGAGTTATGGAACTAACCATTATGAACCTAGAATTGGACTTCGAGTCAGCTCGGATGCTTCGAGTCGGCTCGGATTCTTAGATAGGTCAAAACATTACTCTGGTCGAGTCAGCTCTTCTTCATTTAGTCTGCTCGCCTGGCTGGTTCTTTAGAACTGAGAACATGTAAACTCTGGAAGAGTCGGCTTGTCTGTACTTGAGTCGGCTTGGTTGTCTGTTTGAGAAATTTTCACTCTAGACGAGTCAGCTAGACTTCCCTTGAGTCGGCTCGAATTCTTAGAACTTCAGAAGTTGAACTCTGCCCGAGTCGGCTCTTCACTCTTGAGTCGGCTCAAATGTCTGCGTGCCAGAAAACTGAGTGTTGTGCCAGACTTCGAGTGGCTCTCCTGCTTTGAGTCGGCTCTTGTGACTTAGGTCCAAAATTGTCCAAACTTCTCCAGATTTCTTCCAGAGACTTCCAATCAACTCCAAAAGCTTTCCAACACCATCAAAGCTAAATCTAAGAGATTTAAACTAGAAAAATACATAGAGATAGTCCATTTTCATAAATACATAAAAGATTTTTTCTTTGGGCTTTTCATTACATAATATATTTCAACAAGATAAGCTTGTCATACACCAAGGTTGTAGGAAGACTGGTTTTACATTTAAGAC
This sequence comes from Areca catechu, assembly GCA_021397845.1. Classification (NCBI taxonomy): domain Eukaryota; kingdom Viridiplantae; phylum Streptophyta; class Magnoliopsida; order Arecales; family Arecaceae; genus Areca; species Areca catechu. Next base: position 777,158 of record JAHSVC010000060.1, read on the forward strand.
ATCCTACAAAAACTTAGAAAATACTTGAAAATAATTAGTAATCAAATGCATGCTCCAATATTTGTTATCATCAAAATCATTTCAATGGTTAACAATCTTTCCCTTTTTGATGATGACAAAATACTGGGCATGGAGAAACTTTATAATTATGAGTATATAAACATTTAAACATATCAAAGTAACTTGTGTATGATTTTAAACTGATATATATCTATATGTATCAAAAAGTATCAGAGCTTTTCAACAAAGTATCAAAGCTTTTGAAATATATCCAATATGTAGCTAGTCATGGGCTAGAGCATGACCATGATTAGTCCAGAATCCTAAAGAAGAAGGATAGTTAAATTGAAAGTATGAAGAGAAAAACATGATTTGATAATAGGTTTGTCATATATGATGTTGAATTGTTTGACTGCATGATGTGATATTCTAGTATATTTTTGCTATTTCCAAGAATATACATATTATTACTGATGACTGTTTGGAGACCTTACTGGGCTGTAGAGCTCACTCCCTACTTTTATTTTTCCAGAGACTCAAGATGCATAGAAAGGTTCAGGCTGGGCGTGCGACGGAAACTTCAAAATTGTTTAGATATTTTAGTTAGTAAATTTTAGTTTTTTGGTTACTGATACTTATTGGGAATCAATGGACCAATTAGAAATTTTGACTTTATAAATGGATTGTTTAATCATTACTCAATTGTTTATAATATTAGTTTATTTGATGTGTTTGACTCTTGTGTACCTAGGCCTTGCATGATCTCTAGGATAAAACCTAGGGTTTGTGCGGCCGGTCGCGTAGCCGATTCCGGAGTTGGATTCGGGGCGTGACACTTCTCTGTTATGGTAAGTATCTCAGAAAAATCTGCTAATGGTTTCTCTTTTAATGAGAAAAGGAAAGGGCATGGCTGAAGACCAAATTTTATAGTGGTCATAGCAACCAAATGGTCAAGATTATACACCTCCAAAGTCACTTTCCTGAATCGGTTTACATAGACCTTCAAGGACTTTTTCTCCTTTTGCTTAATATGGATCAAGGAGTCAGAACTTCACCATGGCTTCAAGCTGCTAGTAAAATAAAAAACAAAAGATTGATTTAACTGGTCAAAAGAGTTAATAGAACCTGGTTTTAGACTAGAATATCAATATCGTGCTAATTTTTTGGGAGTTGAAGGGAAAGTGCAACACAGCATTGCATCAATGGCTCCATGCAAGAGCATCATCATTTTGAAATCCTAGAGGTGGTCTACCAGATTACCAAACCCATCAAACGTCTCCAGCTATGGCATTTTAAAGTATTTGGACAGTGGCTCTTACAAAATGAGAGCTTTGAAAGGCAACTCAGTAGTAAAGCCAAGGTCATCATTTCTGGATGGTGCTAAGCTCTATAGGGCATCAAGACGTCGATATATCTCTAGAAACTTATGATCCATCTCAGCATCTCTTGTTGGGTATGCTGTAGAAGGTTGGAGAGGTAGATGGGCTGGAGTGAACCCTTTATTTGATTGAGAGAAGGGGAACATCTTCTTGTCTACCTAGGATCCTGTTGAGTAATGGGAGGAACAGGTTCCCCCCGTTCAATGTTTTGAGGAAATGGGAGTTGTCATGGCTCCAGACATACAGCTCCTAAAGGTGCAGGGGTTTGTGGCGGTAGGGCTAGATCTGCTCTGGCTGCGGTGCAACCATTAGTATTGTAGGTACTACTGGGCATTGCATCACTTGAACAATGGTAACTAGCTCATGCTCTTCCTAAATGAGCCCTTCTAGGATATTGTGTTGATTTTCCTATGAGAGGGGGTCGACCCAAACCCTTGGGATCGAGTTCCCGATGGGTTAGCCGTTCTGTTAGAAAGCGGTGGCACTAGAGCACCGAATGAACATGCCCTTCAGAGGTATGTGATATACACTACAGGTCTCTTTTCAAATGGTAAGTGAAAAGTTGGCCCTTCTTCTATCTGATGGTACTGAAATTTGCTCAAATACCGAAGCTAGCTGGAGAGGAGACAAAGATGGCTATACCTACAAAAGAAGCTATGATCGGTAAAGATTCCGACGAAGGCCTTCCAATGGACAAGTTAGTATTTCAGACCATCCAATGAAATAAGTGTACAAGCACATGAAAACATATATGGAGCATATCAAGAAGTGCATACTTCTGGGGGTTTCGCTGAGAATCCCTTTTTATAGTCAAGCAACAAGGGTATTCCATGAATGTTCCAATGTATTGGAAAGCGGGTAGAAAATGATTAGGCTTTGACTTTTACTAGGAGTTTTAGGGATAGATCATCTTTCTGTTATTTGGAAAGTCTTCTTTTTATTAATAGAAGGTTTTGTCTTTTATATCTTCCACCTTTTGCCTTAATAGCTTCAGGAGATATAAACTGAAGAAGGGCCACGCATCCTTAATGACTAAGATCTACTTTAGATATTGAGATTTGATAGTTTATCTATTATGGGGGATATTTTAGGATGAGTATTGGTAGATTTCTCTTTCAGCTATTTGATAAATGCTCCTATAGGAGTGGCTGACAGGGTCAGGTTCTTATACCGAGATTTGGTAAGTTTGAGAGCTTTTTGTAATTAAAGTTCTACAAAACTCGGGGATAGGGAGAACTGGGTCCCTAATGTACTAAAAGTAGGTAGGCACATATGTCTTGACTGTGAGTCAGCAGGATAGTAATCCGATTGGTCGAATGTTCATTAGGATAGTTTAGTCTGGGCTCGTCAAGAGCTAGGAGGGCCAGAAATAGGTACTGGAGTAAAGTCGTGAGGATCTCTAGTTCAGAAAGGAACCAAGAGATCAAAGATTGGGTTTGCTATATATTAAAGTTATCATCGATAGGATTGGAAGATGAAGTATCTCTCTTGATCTTCTTTTCCTAGGAGAATAAGACCGGATGATCGGTGGGATGTTTTGGGATAGGGTTTGTCCTTCTAATAAGTTTGGTAACATACTGTTTTGGTTGGATAGAATTGGTTTATCCGGATGTCTGCTTTACTTATTCATGTTTGAAATATCATAGACCCAATGCCAGGATTCGAAATAGCTGGATGCGGTTTCTCTTATCCTTAATCGGATCCGATAAAATTATCTTTGGTCTTGAAACCTTCGGAATCTGAGGCGTGAAGTTTTCCTTACATTAAGACTAGTAAGTGACGATAAATTATTAAATTTATGGAATTTTAATTTTTTATTTAAAATATGTAACTTTATTCATGAACATCTCATATCAAATTTTTAAAAACATGGCTTCTATTTTAACAAAAAATATTTAAACAAAAGTCACCAATTAATCTTCCTTTAAAAAACTCCATATACAAGTGCCTCAAAAGAGTACCACATAGATTGGTGGTATATTAAAAGCAATAAATAGAACTTTCAATCAAAAGGCTTCTAAACATTTATATAATATGATATAAAAATCGATCTTTTCTTTAGGATTGCATGCAGAATTACAAAATATATGCTATAGTTGTCATCTATGCAATACAAAATTCTTAAAAAATGGTAGGTGTTAATCTTCTTTTTATCTTTCATGCCAATTATTTATTTAGAGTAATAAATAGACTCTTAAACCATTTTTTACGAATAAATATAATTAAAAAATTGATCAACTTTTTTATTAATCAATGTATTCATGTTCTTGTATTTTTAAAATAAATAAATTACTTTTCATGGATAGCATTTTTTCATGATTAAAAAAAAAATCTTATCCATCTAGAACGTGATTAAATTATTTTTTCACCAACTAATAAAATAACATTCAATTTTATTCCTAAAATATTCTTTTCTTAATTTTTAATGCCTCCTCATTCAATATCCATTATCCAGTAACTTAATTATCCACCACCTTCAAACTATAATCCTCATAAAAAATATTATAAAAATATAAATAAATTTAATAATTTATTAAAAATAATAATATAAATAATATGGATAATAAATTTTGTAATTACTTTTACATGTATAGACACCGGATATTATTGCATTTGACACGGCACCCACAAAAAAAAAACGAAAAAAAAGAAATGGACTACAGGAGCTAGAGAGGCCGAACATGGAGGAACCAAATTCACAAGCAAATAGCTCCAGGAATCGTTCACTACATCAAATACTTGCTCACCAATCTCCATCCTTTGGAAAAGCACCCAGATAGCCTGCATGCAATAAGCTAACTAAAACTATTTCAAAGAGTACTTTGCCTACCATACTTCCCTGCAAATAAAGAAAGAAACAAGTTCCTTGAAAACATGAAGGGCCAAGGAGGCCTAAGAATATATATATATATATATATATATATATATATATATATAATCATATCAATGAGATGGGAGAGGGTAAAAGAACTACAAAAAATAAGCTTGTGATTGGATTCTATATAACTTACAACCAATGATATCACAGTGCATGAAGTTATTACAGAATTATGTGATACCATCCAATGCCATCATCAGTTGGGAAGCATGTCCCCGGTTCAGGTATCAAAATAATTAATGGCAAAGTCATTTGAAGGCCAAAAGAAGAAGCGAGAAAGAAATGCTCGACGAGATCTTTTGGCAGCAGGAAAAGAAGCATCCATTCTGATGTGCGGCGGCATCTCTTCATGGTTTAGATTTCTGGAAGCTAAAACACTCTCATGTCAAAAATATTTTGTATATATATGTATATGCCTTCTTTATCTTCTGAACATCTATGGTACATGTACCATAAGAACACTACAACTTCATTATCTTACAGCCTTGGAATTCCTTGTGCGACCCTTTAGCGAGGATGATGAAGAAGAAGAAGACAGCCATGAGCGTGCATTCGTAGCCTTGTCCTTGTTGAAAGCCTTCCGAACATCCTCTTTGAGCTCACAGTAGCGCATCTTCTTGATCTTTTGCTCATCAGGTGTTCCCTTCTGGAGGTAGAGCAGATCAGGCAAATCTTCTTCCAGAAACTTATCCAGCACCTGTGAACAGTGTGGAAAAAGCGCCTGCCCATCTCCACTGTCAAGCATGCATGCAACACTCAATCAGTTAGCAAGACCTTGTGACTCATCAAAACTGACAGTAATTTCAATGAAGTTGCAATGTCTTACAACTTTAATTACACAAATGTTGAGTTGTTGAACTATGGTATGAGATCTGGTATGAAGTAAGGATTTATACTGGTCTTTAAGCCAAATGGTGGGACTGTGAACTTCCTTAGATGGAATCTGAACAGTGGAATTCATTCAGCCAAATTTATTATGCAGTAGGAAAAGCATGACAAGCCCAGGGTTCTGTTTTGAATTGTTTAATTGGAATCAGTGAGTGCGGTACATGGAAGTAGAGTTGTCATATAAATGAAAAAGATTCAAACCATAAAATTGCAGACACAAGGATGTACTAGAAGGTTGGTTCACATGCTTCAACACAGAGAGAGGAGGGGAGGGGAGGGTAAACAAGAAAGAATTGTTTCTGTAGATCGCTGGGAAAATCTGCGCGGGATTTGAATTTTTAATTCAATGCAGACAAACAATGCCTGGTAAATATAAAGATTTACTTAAAGTTTCAGAACTTCTAATTGTAACGAATATGACAGTTGGTAAGAGAAACAACTAAGTCAAACTTACTTGTTTTAACAAGGGCATCAACCCTCGAACGTAGTCGTTTGTTTTGCATTATAGGTGTCTCATTCAGATCTACCTCCCTCAGGTTACTTGAATTCCTTGATGCCAAAAGCCCTGTGAATTCTGGTGTTGTCTCTGCTTGTGCAATTTCCATGGCTACCTTCGCCTCGGTAGGGAAAAATAATCTTGCAAACGCAACTAAACAGGTTGATTGATCAATGTCAGTAATCATATTGATGATATAATATGAAATTGAAATTCATAAAACTTAATGTCTAACTGGCTAAAATTTTCAAGCTTTACATATACTATTACAATAACTGTTAGTTCACCTACTAGTTTTAGCAAATGTAGCAATCTGAATCAATAAATAAAAGCTCAGGTATGAAAGTTAACAACCCCACAACAAATGTTTGAGACCTAAAAACACGTTCTACCTCTCTCTGTCTACTTCCTTTTCATCTCCTTGTTTATTTCCTTTTCCTATTGTGAAATGGAGATTCTCGGAAACAGAAAAAGAATTGAAGCACACAAAAATAGCTTCCATAGAAACTCGTAGATGATAGTCCTAAAGATATGCATCTGATATATCAAGACAGACACTGCAAAAATATGTACAACAGTTGAGACTTGAGAACCTAAATCTTCATCACAATGAGGAGTTTTTGACCTTATTATGCTGTCAAATGCCCATTGATGCCGACAAAATGACCGATCAACTTCTTAACTGACCAGGCTCCCAACAAAAATTTAATCAAATCTGTGCTTACTCATCCAAGAAGTAGTTCACCCAGAAATAATATGGTGTGACCATAAGCTAGCACTTAAGAGTGTCATTTCTTATTGCAAATTGTCTGTACACACAAAATTGTACAGAAACTTCAACTCAAAAAACAGAACCGAATAGTAATTTACTTAGTAGGGCATGTTTCCCATGTTTTCAAGTGCACCTACATGAGACCCAACTCTCAAAGAACCGGAAGGAGACATGTTAAGGAAGAAAAGAAACTAAGATATAGGACTCTTCACTTTCATTTCGGAGGAACTTGAGGCATTATTACTTCAAAGTGAAGATTAATAACTTCTTATTTTCTCCATGATGTAGCACATGCTACAAGATTGCCAATAACATTGCGTTTTCTATCTGGCAGCTCCAACATCTATAGTGGAGTCCCCCTCTCTCTCTCTCTCTCTCTCTCTCTCTCCCCCTCTCCCCGTTCATGTGTGAGAGAATGTTGTATGATAAGTATAATTATCAATCTAGTTAATGTGCAACTTTCAAGGTCTGGATATCTAAATCACAAACACCTTCAAAACTAGTCAGTAAAAATAGGACACAGTCAGATTACATATTCAAGTCAGCTTAACCATTGCAACTTGTGCAGCATTACTGGCAAATCTTTGTTGATGATCAAAACCTTAACTGCAATTGGCATATCATATTACAAAAATAGCTCTGTTGATGGTATGGAAAATCGACAGTGTTTTCATAGACTAAAAAACTAAGCTACTTGTCATAAAGAAATGTGTCATCAGACTCAAAATTCATGTACACAGATCTGTCGAAGTTCTAGGCATTCTTGAGCATAGATACATGCAAACAAATATAATGTTTCTTTTTTTTTTTTGATTAAAAAAAGTATCTTCATATATTTGCAAGTACCTGACATTTAGTGTTAGATTATGAAAAAATTCAGCAGCATTTTTTACCAACCTAGAAAATGACACCAATCATCTAATTTCAATCAAAAGGCAGATTCAACAGAGCAAATCCTTGTCACTTTACCAACTAAGAACATTCACAGGGATCAAAATAATCTCACTGTTGAGTCTCTACAGAGATTAACATCAAAGACAGAAACAATCTGCACTGCTATTTTCTTATTTTTTACAAGAAGGAATTCAGAAATTCAAAAAAAAAAAGGCATCTAAATTATTTATATAATCACATCTGTTGGTGACTGTGAAACGATTATTTAAATAAAATGACAAATTAAAACAAAAGCAATAGTAATTAAAAGGGAAGAATTTTTTTTTTTTTAAAAAAACTCACCTCTGTTTTCCAGGTACAGAAGCTTCATGTGAAGGCTATCAGCCAATAATGGTGATGTGACAGAGTTTTCACCAGCCATTGGATTCCTCCTCATCTCTCTCTCCAGAATATCGATGCATATCCTGTCTTTATTTGACTCTTGACCCTGGTGAGTCTTGTATTGTAGTCTTTGGCCCTAGTTAGCCTCCTACAAATCATAGCAGCGCTCTGCCCATCAGCTGTTGTTTCTGATGCAGATGCTCCTTTGGTGAGAAGAGACACAATGATAGCTGGCTCCTTTCGCATGGCAGCCACATGGAGGGGTGTGTATCCTCTATCATTCTTTAGATTCACATTAACTGACCCCATTTCTAACAACTCTGCCACAACTTTGGAATCACAGTATGCAGTCGCATAGTGTAGAGCATTGGCATCATCCAAAGTGATATCCGACTCGCTAAGAAGCAACTTTACAAGTTCAATATCATCAGAATCCAGAGCCCCGTGGATTCTGATTATTCTTTTCTCAAGCACAGGGTCGACTGTCAAGGAATTAGGTTCATCAGGCTCGGCTTTGTGGCGGATCAATTTAATCTCCTCAGCAACTTCATGCGGCAGCTCCTTCTCAAGAGAGATATTGTCAAGATTGGATCTTGCCACTCTTTTCATACAGTGACCGAGCAACTGATTACACTGTGAGTGGAAGGCAACCAGGAGGATAGGGATTACATCTTCCACAAGAGCCTTCTCAACAAAGTTGAGAAGGCGCCGCTGTATGGATACATAACAACAAGTTAGGAAAACAGTATTAGTATAAAGGCCATCATTCTATTATATCAAAAAAGAAATGAAAACAATATCCTTAGTATAAAGAATATTATGACCTAATTCATTAAAACTAGCACAGTAGTTAAAAATTTATAGTCATATAAGGAAAAACTTTATGTTCAATCGATCCTTGGTACCCATTTGAAAAGCATTTGTATGGTTAACATCAATATGAGAAAGCTGAGTATAAAATAATAGATTGATTTGGTGGGAAGATGAACGGATGACATTTATTTGTTATGAGGGAGGCCAAAACTGGGTCCAGAATAAAAAAATATGATCAAGAGTGACATATAAATGATATCATATACGATAGGCTTCATAGAAAATCGACATATATAAGTTCGCAAAAAATCTCTGCCACCTCATTCTAAAAAGAGATATAGCATTTTCTAACAAAGCGGTACCAGTTTAAAACAGTCAAATGATGGCATAAAGTTACTTCCTATACCTACGCAGCAGTAAGTTTAAAGTATAATGGCATGATCATATCCTTTTTTCGGACTACATAAATTATTAAAATTCTGAAATCAGAGAGTTTTCTCATTATATAACAGTTATCATGTGATGTTGGGTATGATCTAAAGTCAGCTTTATTCCTCTCTGACAAATTGTCAATACTTTCTTGTGCACATCGTAACATCTCGATAAACATTTTATCTTGCAATCTTAATCATGCTATTTCTAGTTTTTATCTTGGATGCAAAAGTCGACCGAAATCACAACATCCTCCCTCAACATGACTAACATCCACTCAAAAACGTATGAAACTAGCATGGCAGGGTATGCACATAATGGGAGTGGGGAACTAACAGTGAAGAACTTGTGGAATCTATAAGGAAAGTGTTCAATTTGGTTAAAAATATATTCATGTCAATGGATATCATCAGTCCTCCAAAATCCATCATGCAGATATGTTCCCAAATGATAAAGCAACATTGAATTTGGAGACCTCTTACCTAATCAACAGAGCTACATAAATTCTATATCTATATCTATAAAATCTAACTTGCTACTAGTTCTATCATAGAATGCCAAAATGTACATATAAAAAAGTAAATTCTCTCGCAAATTAACCAGTAATGCAACATAGAAATAGCATAAGAATATTAGAGTTTTCAACTAAGAAACCTGTAAAAGAGAGACCAGCTCTGGAATCTGAAACACAGAGGATGCATTCATCAACTCCACGACGAAATTGACCGCAGGCCGGCAAGCATCATGAGGGCACGTCGGATCCACGCACACCGACACCTCCGGCGGTGGCGGCGTCAGCTTCCCGGTGTAAACATAGCTAAGAAGTTCATGAAGGCCTCGCGCCCGATCCGGCCGCAAGGCACCAATTCGCTCATCCGGTAACTTGGCTTCCCTCCCTCCGGCCGACATCGACCGCCGCCACGGGAGAAGAGGTCGAAGAAGAACCGACTCCTCGCCGCCAGGATGCATCGGTGGACGCCGACCGGGGCCCCTCGACGACGATCTCGGCATCGCCGTAGTCGAATTCGGAGTCAATGAGAAGGCGCTCGAGGTGGAGCTCAGCTTGCCGAGGCTATAGACCTCGAGGTCGGTCCCCGCCTCGCCGGCCGGCGGAGGAGCGGTGTAGACGCTGGAGCCATTGGACATGTTGGTGGAAGAGGTGAAGCTCAGAGTAGACGAGGGCTCCGCCAGATTTGCCATGACTCGGTGTTACTCCAACAAAAGAAAAGGAAAATTAAAAACAAAACGAAGCAAAACAACACCCCAGAATTCCATTGCCCGGCTCTCGTCAGGGTCCGATATCCGATCTATAACTCGACTTCAATCCAAAAAATAAAAAAAAAACACTCATTTTCCCGCATCCGACGCTTCCAAGAACCGATCTTTTTGGCAAACATCCGTTCAGAAAGCATCCATACCAATCCAAAACCCTAAACATACCAGAATCTATCCCTTTAACAACTTCAATTAATCCACCTACAGATGGAGCTCCTCGAACAGCCAGCAACTCGCGGCATCCCGGGAGATTTAAAAAAAAAAAAAAAAAGATTTTGGATATGGAATTCGGCGACAGGACGTTTAGATAGCGTTTTAGACGCTGAAGTCTAGGGGTGACGCAGGGGATGTCGTCACCGCGCCGTGGTAGGGATGGGTGACGTGGGGGGACGCGGGTCTGGTTGGTTTCCGGCCACTGTCGACAAACTTTAATTAAATTATTAAAACAATATTTTTTATTATAAATAATTAATAATATAATAATAATTTTAATGTGTTATATGTATAATGTTATGTATCATTAACCAATACTTAGCATGATCATGGATCATTACATGATAGATGGTTATAAATAAATATCGATATTTATATTCTTTTTAACTACATGAATTTTGATGAGCATAGAACCGTTCACACAATTATGGCAGTCTTTATTTTATTCCACTCCCTTGGGCCATATTTGTAATTGTGGACTGGTGGCTGGTACACGTAGTAGATGATTCTAGGGGTGGTGCACTTGATGGTTGTGGTTCCATCAAGGTTTCTTTTATTGTTGGCTTTTTTTTTTTTTTTTTTTTAATGAGTGTGTGCTTACAGAATATGGAATACTACCATGTCGGCCAACAGATTTCTGATACAGTTAGAAACTGGAGAAAAGATCCGATTAGATTTCCTTTAACAATTCATGGATGACCTGGTTTTTAAGCAAGAATCTTCTTTTTGATAGTTGCACGACAAGGGACAGTAAAGAAAACTATGTTCCTGCAAAAAAAAAAAAAAAAAAAAAAAAGGTATATTGGTATAAGGTAGAATAGGTAGTGAATTTTAGAGATAATAAAGGGTAATTAGATGAGGATAGCTAAACCATACTTCAAATATATATATATATATATATATGTAATTTATTTTTTCATTCTTTATTTCTCAGCAATCAAATTAAGTCTTAGAAAAATGTATAGGATCACATCTTGATCCATGTTTTTAGATATATTTTGATTTTTATTGATAAGTTAACTTTTTTTTTCCTACTTGGCTTTGGAGGCTTAGCTATTCTTAGTGGACTACACTCGAAAAGGTTACATCGTTCACCCTCGTTGCGCACCATCCAATCATGCTAAGGTAATCTTGGTGATACGTGGCAAATTACCTGATATGATGTCATAAACCCCTTTAAAGGGAATTTAAATAATTTCACTAATCTTTGCCTGATGGACTTTTCTTGAGGATTCCACCAAAAATCCAGAGTAAATTATACTCTTGAATTAAATTTTCTTGATTTCTACATGTACAAAAGCAAGCATTGGTTTAGATTCCTTTTCTCTTTTTTCTTTTTTTTTTTTTTATTTTTTTTATTTTTTGAATCATAATTTTAGATGAAGACTCTAACCTACTCGCTAAATGGGTACGGCTTATGCACGAAAAAAAAAAAAAAAAAAAGCCCGGATTTAACATCACACAAATCCATCATGATGATATACATTTTGCTCCGAGTTGAATCAGATTTAGTTTAGATTTAATGAAAGAAAAAAGGAATGTATATTACTTATTTCATATTCGAAAGGAAAAACTAATAATTGCATGGATAACAAGTGAGGAAAGGATAAAGAAAAAAAGAAAAAAATAAATTATTTATAAAGTGATTCAATTTTAGTGGAGCTTCTCGTCTAGATGTTGTTACAAGAAGTTTCAGTAAGGACTAGTCTTGATACTTACAAACCATAGATCGACAACAGGGAGAGTGATAGATGGGCTAGAAATTTGGAAACCTCATGATCCTTTATCGAATCAAGTCAAATAAGATTAAGTTGGATCTACTCATCTAATGTTTGACTGACTTTAAACCTGGTCAATGTGGGTTTAGATTCGATGTCATCCGAGTCTTCAAACAAATCAATTTCTGACCTAGACCCAAGTGATGGATCTTAAAGATCTAGGTTAATTGGTCCATAAATGGGTTGTCTTAGCCAAGACATCTATAGCCTAGGAAGATGAGGGACTATAAGATCCATCTTGACTTTGATTGAGATCATGAACAACGATCTCTTGTGTGATTTTATTTTACATGCATGGCAATTTAGGGCTCTACCATATAGTGAGAAGGGTCAAGGGGCTAAGGTTCATCAATAGTTTGGCTTAGCTGCCCATGAACAAAATTTTATGGGCCTCCCAAATGGTGATCTATTTACCTCCAAACTTGATTAATCTTTTGCATTCTGTAATTTATCTTTCAGCATATCTACTATTAGAAAATAGAAGACAGAGAAAAATTATCAAGGTATGACCTCATATGAGGAATGATTAATTTAGACATTAGTTAAATTATTTTATCTTGCACCATCTTATCTAAGTATCCCACCCTTAAGATGGTCAACCCGAGTATTGAGCAATATATGTTTGTCTCGGTGTACCCATGATCTCTTGCCTCTTGAGATGAGACAATTAATAAGTCCAAAATATTTTTCACCATCTTTCAATATTATTCCTTCTCGTGGTACTTGGGTGGTTTCTATTATAATATGCAATTAACTTATATGTCACAAGTTCACATTCTTCATTTCTTTTTTAAAAATATTTTTCTTCTTTCTTTAGTTTTTTTTTTTCATTTCTTTTCCCCCTGCTACTTTGATATCCAATTTCATGTTTCTTTCCTACCAAGAAATTGTGAATATAAATATACAAGAAAAATAAAAATATTAAAAATGTCTAACTTTGATTATAATTTGATATATATATATATATATATATATATATATATATATATATATATATTTTGATAGAACAAAAAGGTAGCGAGGTTTTACCCTGATGTAGCGTCCCCAGCCCGTTAGGCCTTTGTTCGATAGAGGCCACAAATTTTTGCGTACCTTCCTCGTCCTCCGAATTTTATCCGAGTCGATGAGTACGTCAGCCTAGCCCCTCTACGATGTCGAAGTATCAGCCGGTCCACCTCCCAGTCGTGTGCACCTGAAATTTTGAAATTTTAATCGAGTCATCCGTGGGATCATTTCTCAAACGCGTGACCAGGCAAGGGAGGAGCCGAGCCTTTACTAACCGCACTATCCCGTAGAAATGATATATCTATCTTGAGCACATAATACTATCCGTGGAGACATGAACCATAGCCAAACAAAAAAAAAAAAAAAAATTTCTATTGACACTTGCATAACAAAGTAGGCTATTTACAATAATACAGTGATCTTAATTAACCATGAACCGTAGCCAAAAAAAAAAAAAAACTTCTATTGACACTTGCATAACAAAGTAGGCTATTTACAATAATACAATGATCTTAATTAAGACTTCTTATGCATGATTTGAATCCGTAAACCTCTGTACAAGTCATTTAGACAAGTACAGGTAGGTAGCAGCTCAAATCCTCAAAAAAAAAAATCAACCATCAAGTCTAAATTGTTGTGGCAAATTTTTATCAGTCACAAGCTTGAAAACGGGAAACAATCCAATTGATGGCAAGTATCAAAATTGGATAATTTTAAAGAGCTCACTCAAATCTCAGAAGGAATTTAGTACTTATATTTTTTTTAAAAAAAATAAAAAAATAAATAATTATATGATGTTACCGATTTATTTAGTTGACATAGTTACTAAATATTACTTTGACATTATCATCAAAGTAGTACAGCTTTTTTTTTTATATTGAAAAAGGATAGGAAGGATAAATTTGGCGTAGCTATTCCCGCAGGCTTCCATCCCCCAGAGAATGATCGATTCAAAATATTAAATTTTCATAATTTTTTTTTAATCATGAAAATGAGTATGCTAACTTGGCACCATTAGAGAGATTCCGATTTTTCATTTATCTAATTATTATAGATTTTAAAATTTATCTAAATTAATCAAATCATTCATGAGACCATTTTTTTTTTATAAGGACGGGCGGTCACACAATTCTGCTACGAGAGCAGTTCAGAAGATCAAGAAAAAAGAATAAAAAAAAAAAAAAATTCTAAAGAAACGTCATGATACTGTCATTCAGACTTCAAGACCCGTCATTCGAATGGTGAGGAATAAAAGAAACAACTCAATCAGCAGTACTATTCGTCTTTCGATAGAAATGACAGATAAAGATATCCAAGGATGATCAAAGAGAGCTCCATATACGAGACCATTTCTTGAAAACCCCATTTCTTGAAACCATGATTGTTTGCGAGGTGAAGTCTCAATTAATTGAACTACCATCTCTTTTTTTTTTTTTTTTTTAATGAAAAAAAAAAGGAAAGGGGAGATAAATCCCGATTGTAGCTATCTCTTTCGGGCCCGTCCTCCATCAGACTATGTTCGATGCAAGCCGCACGTTTTGCATACTCTTTTCTCTTTCTGCATTCGGTGAACTACGTCGAAATGAATACTACAATTCCAGAAAAATCCTAGATTCAATCAGATCTCAACAGAACACTAGACCAGCCTGACACCACTAAGATTTAGTAAAGTACTCTCCCCACATATTTATAAGATCATGACTGAATATTGGGATCTATGGATGACGGGTTAAATATCTCCCAATGGAGCTATCATCCTAGTGGCATTGAACTATCATCTTAATTGGATGCATACAGCCTTCAATAGGAAATTTTATGGTTGGAAGTACAATTAGCTGCATCCTTGTTGAGCGGAGATTTTGGTTGGCGGGGAGAAGACGTTTAATAACGCTAAGACAAGTTGTGACCGACACCACGAGAACAATTATCATATGCTTTCAGTGAGAGTTTTTTTAAATAATTTATGATTTTTTAAAAAGAACAATTCGTGAATTAAATATAATAATAAATATTATATATATATATATATATATTTTTTTTTTTCCCGATGATGGGGCATCTTCCAACCATGTAAAAGAATCAAGAATAATTCAAAAAAAATCTTCAATAATAAGTTTGAAAATAACGATCACTAAATTTGATTTTATTACATGATACACCGCGGTCGCCGCCTGCTTCATTATTGTCAGCTGGCCCATCCCTTTCCAACGCCTGTGAGGCCGGCGACTTTCCGTGCACATTTTATACGCGGATTCTTCGAAAGCAATGTGCAGGGATTTTTTTTTTTATAAAAATAATGTTGAGTGTCGTGGTTACCAGATTCGATTATGATCGATCGATAATTAAGTTGAAACAGATAGATGATCAAGCATAGATAAAAATACTAGATAACCAAAACATTTTAGTATCAAAAAAATTAGATAACTGTTAAAAAAAAAAATTATAATCAAGCAGTGCAAGTGTCTGGATGGAGTACCTGCTTATATTTGATTATTTATTGAAGTCGATTATTTCATCATCAATCAAAAAGAAAATTAGCGTAAAAAAGATCAACCGATTGAATAGCTACTCTTTCTCTATTCCTTCTCGGATCAAATAGTTACTTACCTGCTTTATATTTGATTATTTATTGAAGTCGATTATTCATCATCAATCAAAAAGAAAATTAGCGTAAAAAAATCAAACCGATTGAATAGCTACTCTTCTCTATTCCTTCTCGGATCAAATAGTTACTTTCTTTCTAAACTGAGTAGCATGCTCATTTCTTCGTCAAAAATTATCTTGTAGATTTGCATTCGATAGCTATTACCAGTTTTATCCGGAAAAAAAAAGAGATACTTTTGGTCAGTCATCATCGGAGTCCGGTGAAAGATGATTCGGCGGAACAATCAAAATGCTACTTTTTCAATTTTTTTCAACCGGCAAAAAGTAATTATTGATTAAGTTCATAAACTCATAATAAGGAACAATCACACGCTTAAATAAGCCACATCTGCCAGCTGCTTGAGGTCGTTATCATTATTATCAAGATAAATATATTTCTTGCTTATGAGCTAAGTAAGTTTTTAAATAATTTTAAATTATAAAAATTAAAATTTAGCTCATGTATGGCATGGATCATCTTAACATGACTCTTTTTTTTTTTTTTTCCAAATACTTGCTACTTTCTCTAAGCAACAATCTTAACCAGCAATAATAGGTGCTTATATGATAAAAACCATCTAAATTAAAATGACACAGCATAGATATCGTGGCATAACTTTTAGTTTGTTGATATATATATATATATATATATATATATATATATATATATGACATGAGTGATTATGGGCATATGGATAATGACGTAGTATCTATCATGAAATTTTGCTTGAAATAATCTAATTATCAAATGACATGTTAGCATCCATACGCCGCATCATCATTTATAATGGATGATGAAGTGTCATCCATATATCATGTAATCATCCAAACGTCATGTTATCCCCAATATTATAACAATAAAATATAGTTTTTTAGATGATCGCAAGGCGTATGGATGACATGTTTCTTGACTATTAGATATTTTTTGGATAAAACTTTATAGCAAATGATGCATCATCATTGGGCACCATGTCATCGTTCGTTACTGTCATGTCAGTAAAATAAATTTTTTTTTTGAATGATAGAATAATATATGAATGTTGATGTGATCTTTGATTATTGAATATTTTTGGACAAAATTTCATAGCTAATACCATGCCATCACTAATACTGTGTTAGCAAAATAAAATTTTTTGTTCTTATGGCAGATTAATGTTGAGATGTTGCTTGGCCATTGGATACTTTCAAACAAAACTTTTAAAACAAACACGCCACCATCCCTACCATGTCATTAAATTTTTATTTATTTATTATGCTATGTCACCATCATATAACATGCCATCTGTCATTTTTATTTAAATAATTTTTACTATATAAGCACCAATCATCATTAGCTCGAATTAATTTCAGATGAGGAAAAGTAATTAGAATTTTAGAGAAGAATCATATTAAAATGATTTAAATAGTATAGATAATAAACTTGAACTTTTGATGACCTAGAAATTATTTAATTTAAAAATTAACTAAAATTAATTTCAGGTGAGAAGAAGTATTTGGAATTTTAGAAAAAAATCATAGTAACATGATTTAAATAATATAGATAACAAACTAAAACTTTTGATGACCCAAAAATATTTATTTAAAAATTAAATATATTATTATTATTATTATTATATTATTATTATTATTATTATTATTATTATTATATTATTATTATTAGTATTATTATTATTTATTAGCAGTAGTAATAGCAATAGTAGTACAAGATGGTACGTAATCATTAATGAAAAGGCACGTAAAGGAAATAACTAGATGCTTGGATAGTTAAAACAAATAGGGCACCACAAAATTAATCGCGTCCTCCTTGAACAAGTACGAGGTCAAGGCCCAAATAATGAGCATTGGATTGTAGGAACATGCTCCCGCCTACACTTGTTTGCATGAAACTTTAGAAATGGCAGGCAATTTCCTTTTTTTACCACCAAGATGGTAGTCTAGTTGGTTGGGATCTTATCTTATAACCAACAGGTTATGAATTCAATAAGACTCTGTGGAAGACTCAATTAAATTTAGAAGTATTCCCTTCCCTGATCCATGATAGTTGGGTGAGTGAGAGGTCAGGATCCTTCTTCTTCCCTGTTCTGACAAGCTATTATCTTGGTGGTGCTAGGTTGATGTACTACATCCTTGGATGAGAAAATGTTGTGAAAATTCTGTACCTTGAATCGAATATTTCTAGCGAGAAGGTCTACGGGATAGCTACACCAAATTTATCCTTCTATCCTTTTCTTTATAAAAAAAAAAGCTTTTTTTTTGCTACTTTTCTCGGTGCTCATGCACCTTCGTCGGCATGTCCTCCTGCACCAATGGTTATTATCGCCAACCCCGCCATGGCCTAGCTTGACGCCATCATTATTGTAGGATGACTTGGGAGTTTTCTTCCTTCACGTCTTGGAGTATTGCTATCCATCTCTGTTTCAATTATGATAAGAAGATCCAATGGAAGGTGAAGAGCTTATCACATCATTGATTCGAAGAAAATTCTGTAGATCAGGCAAAAGAGCTGCTACTGCAAGGCCCCGGTTCGATGCCGACAAGATCGATCGGCCTCCTATGTACTGGCTTCAAAGTTCGGCTACGAACCAAGAACTCTCCATCTTTTAAAGAACCTCCAAGATATTCTATACTCGTTGGAGATTTTCTAGTGAGGAGCCCTCCATGCTTAAATTAGTCAGGACTGAAGAATAGTAGGAAACAAGAAAGGGATGTCAGTATTCTTTTAAAAAAAAAATGCTTATCTCTAAGACGGTAGCCCACTTGGTAGAGACTTTATCTCACTATCAACCGGTCAGGGGTTTGAGGCATGATCATGTCGCCTATCCATTTTAATACAACAAAAAAAAAAAAAAACTCGATTATAGACTGATCTGGAGGTCGGTGAGAATCCGATATTAATTGGGGTTGCTTGGGAATGGCACGTTCCGGATGTTTTCCTAATTGGCTGCCAGCATCGTAGGTGGTCGGGCAGCAAGATGCCTTCCTGGCTTGGAGTTTGCCCTGTTCCTGACCGTAGGTCATTGGGGTTGTGTCCGATGCATGTACTTGTTGGTATCATCCAAGGTCGGGAGGGTAATTCTTCTCGAAGCACTTGCCTCCCATTTCCTTGGATCTAAGTGACTTCTCTACTTCGGACATAAAAAGTAGTAGGTTCGCATGTTAGCCTTGATCTTGGTCTTTGGCATAACTCAGATCTTGGGTGAAGCATTTAATGTTCTTGTCGTTTGCAAGAAAAAAATTTTGGAATTGAATTAATATGCCACCTCATTATGATTCTGTATTATAATTTATATGTGGAACTTTTATGTAATTTTTTCTAACTCATGTATGATATTTATTAATAAAGAGATATTTTTGATTCATCATATACCGTATCTTATACTCTTGATCTTCAGATTGTGATGAATCCTATAGATTCGGATAATGGATTTAGGATTATGATGAGTTCATAACTGTGAGATCTAAAATCCTGTAAATCCTAGTTAAAACATTTCCAGCCATAGGATTATTGAATCGGGGATCAATATTTTGGATAAGAGTAGCATATCCTATGTATGCTTGATGGAGAGGATGATTAGTCTCATGGCCACTTGTGTAGGGATACAATACAAGGATATGGGTGCTCATCTGGGAATGAGTCCATTGATTCATCTGCCATGAGAACATCTTCTGAATCATACTTGTCAAAGATGATTTTTTAAGTAAAACTTGTGTAAGGATCCTTAGACCTGAGATCACCATGGAATCTTATGTACTTGAATCTATGTTTTGGTTCATACTCATTCATGATTAAGTCATGTACGAGATATTCATAAATATGGAGGATTGTGTATGAAGGTTGTGAGTAGATCAATAAGAAATCGACACTCCTAATAAGAAAAAAAATTATTCCATATAATCTCATCATATAATGACTCAGGAAGCTTTTGATCAAACCAAGATAAAATTAGAAATGATTTAT
Organism: Areca catechu; assembly: GCA_021397845.1. NCBI lineage: Eukaryota > Viridiplantae > Streptophyta > Magnoliopsida > Arecales > Arecaceae > Areca > Areca catechu. Next base: position 796,963 of record JAHSVC010000060.1, read on the forward strand.
AATCTTTCATTGATCGAGTCTTTACTATTGGATTGAGATTTGAATGACTAAAGTATTAGGATTTGATAAATTTTCATACCCATCGCTTGTTTAAGATAGAGGGTGATCGAAGGATTAATTACACGGTAACTTGCCATTGAAGCAAATTTTATAATTTCTATTAAATTTTCATCTTCTGGGTAGGAATGATACATTGCTAAATGTCAATCATGTCTTGTAGACTTTATGAATTAAAGTGATTAATTTAAGAGTCAATTAAAAGAAGTTTTAATTTGACAACTTGGGTTGACATGGTTTTGACCTAATTCGATCACTCAGGTTCTAATTGATCTAGATCAACATGAACCTAGACCTACTACTGGCTAGATGTGGAGCCCAAAGGATTATACACGTTAAGAAATTAGTCAAGAAAGTCAATTATAATTTTATTTGGATCATAGGATCCTATTAGCTAGCTAACCGATTACTGGCATATGTTGACTAGCCTAACCCCTAACCTAATTAGATTAGATTTGTTTGCTTACTATTTAGGCTAACTAATTTAAGTGAGACTTAATTAGATTAAGCCATCAGTGGAGCAATAAAATGGTCATCAAAAACTTTATCTATTCCAAATAGCAAGAGTCCTAAGGCTTTGGGACTCTTGTTGGTGCTTGAAGTGATGGGCGCACAATGTGGCATGCAGAAAAACCAAAGGTCCTTCTATAGGTTAATCACTTATTTAGGATTAAAGTTATCTATCCTCCTCCCTCCTTCATGTCCTATAAGGATAAGTTTTGACTGGTCAACGGATAAATATGGGCACATATCTTGATTTTGGCATGAAATGTTTTGTGCAAATGAATTGGATGATGCACATGGTAAGGACCTAGAGACCTTTTGATTGATAATCACTTATTTCAGATAGGTTTATCCAATTAACACACCTATTGGGATGATTGACCAGGTCCATGCCCATTTAAATTATGCTTATAATCAGATTTCTCTAAAGAGTTGTGAGAAGTGACTCTTGGCATATGAAATTCTGAAGTATCATATTATATATGGCATTTCATCATACTTTTTTTCCACTGGACTCTTTCTGCTTTAAGGACTTATCTGATACATTATATTTCAGATAGTGGTGGGGAATGGATGTGATTAGTCCCTCCTCTCAAACTATAAATAGGTTAGTGATAAAGACTGATATATCCAAGTTTGTCTGAATGGTTCTCTTTGTTTCCTTCTTAATACAAGTTTTTAAGGTTAAGACAAGTCTGCCATTTAAGATAAGATCTTATAAAGAGAACTAGGAATGATAAAAAGATAGTAGGAGAGGAATTAAAGAGGTCTCGAGATACCCTTCAATAGAGTACATGTCCTATCCTAGCAAGGCAGAAGAAAGACTATAGGAGGAGAATTAAGAAAGCAGTCTTGAAGGAGTACTTCCTTGATCTAGTTTCTGTGTGGATCATCTCTAGAGGGCATGCACTTGTATGCCTATGGAAATACTAGGATTTAGCATTATAAGTATTCTTCCAAATTCCTTATATGTTGCTTTAATTAATTATTATAATCAAGGGATCTTGGGTCTAGGATTTTGGTTGACTAAGGTTTTAATATTAAAAAATTTTGAAATTCATTCTTCTACTATGCAACTGTAACATAACAGCATGTACTTTGTATCATCTAAGGTCAAGTAGGTAATTCTTCTTGCAGCACTTGCCTCCCATTCTTGGTTCTAAGCAACTTCTCTTCGGACATAGAAAGTAGCAGATTTGCATGTTAGCCTTGATCTCAGTCTTCGGTGTAACTCTAATCTCGAATGAAGCATTTAATATTCTTGTTTGTAGGTAGAAAGTTCTAGAATTGAATTAATATACCAATCATGGTTCCCATTGCCATAATTGAAGAGCAGGTGAATCGAAATGTCCCATCATATTGATTTGAAATGTTTTGAAGAGACAATCCTTGGGTTATCTTGGATCTGTTATAGTTTTTCATGGGCATTTGTTGGTTGCAGTACAAGAAAATAACTATTAATATAGTTAATTGCCATCGTAATGTTATTAGCGATGACCAGCCATTGCAAATAATCCATCACATAAATCTTGTTGCTAAGTACTATTATTGGCGATGATTTTTTCATCCATTGCTAATAATAGTTATTAGAGTATATTAGCAATGACAAATGTCATCATAATAATATTTTAAATTTTTTAAAAAATAATTAAATAAATAAATGATTAGTGACCAAAAAAATATATCACTAAAAATTATAGTCGTCAGTCATAAAGATTTAGTGATGGCAAATACCATCACCAAAGCGGTCACTAATATTTTTTAATTTTTAAATAGTAAATAAATTTAAAAAAACTATTTAATTTGAATAATAACAATTATAGCTTTAAACCTATTAGAACTAAATTAAGAATTAACAATCACAATTATAAATTTAAAAAAAAGCTAATTATATATATTAAAAGTATAAACTATACATTTTTACAAAGTTATACTATTTCATAAGTAAAAAATAAAATATAATATCAAAATAAAAAAATATTTGAGATCCTTTGCATCGTCATCCTCCTTTTTCTTTGGCTCTGGCTTTGGTTCTTGTGCATTCTTTTCAGCAGCCGATGGATGAGAGTCAAAGATGCTAGCATCCTGTAATAAAAAATAAAAATATTATTATTAAGTTTCAAAGTATAAAAATTTAAAATAAGTAAATTAAGAAATTATTAATAGACTAAATGCTACGATGACTGTGATAATGAGACCAGTTGATCATGTAAATGCAGATTTTTGAGAATATCGATGATCGTATCATGGATGGTGGGGTGTATGAGATTACTGGGCAAGTACACGAATCATGATGTCCTTAACATGTGCATCACTTCATGTTTGGATCATCGGGGCTTGAGATAAGGACGTCATAGAGTATCGAGCTATCGGAGGGTCGAAGCTATGGCTAAATCCTATGACCCGGCTCATTCTCACCCCTCCAATAGCCTTGAGCCATCCCTCGAGATCAAGGAGAGGCTGAGAGGATGGATCCTTACTATGCCGTGCTGCAATGTAGTTAACATAATCCGCTTATACAATTATAATTGATTAGTCAAATTATACATATCAATAAATATAAAAATTAATACTTAAAGTTTTAAGTTCTTATTGCGATGCATCGAGATCTCGAATCTAAGTAGTCACTAGCCCTCTGGATAGTATGTGGCCTCCCATAACTATAGCTGGCCCGATGTATGATCCAGCTATCATACCTAAATAAAAAAATAATAAAAAAAATTAATTAAAATATAATATCATCAATTTATATGAAATTAACATAAGCATAGAATTTTAACCAATCTATCGACCATCACATGCATGTCAACAGAGCCACCAGCATACTTGATCGGATCCTATCGGGTGGTATAATTTTTTTGCTATGCCCTTTATCGCCTACTAAAGTACTCCTCAGTGCTCCACAAGTCATAAAGAGCTTTTTATACATCCGCCCGCATCCAGTGATCCCCAAAGACTTCCAGTCTAATGCTAACTCAGAATTAGAATACTCTATGGTGGACTGCCTAAGACCGTGCAACCCATCCCAGAACCTATGTGCGGCCACCTTCTCGAAGATTGGATGGCTAGTCTCCTCGGTCTAAGAAGTCTCGAATCGATAGTACTCATGCAATTAGAGATAAACTTATATAAAATAATTAAAACATAAATATTTATGAATTTAAAAAATAAACACATTTGACATACCAGGAACATCTACCATGTCGCATCATGAGCCCCTGATGGTCAACTAAAGAACTTATTCACTAGTCCTGGCATCAGTCCTTGAATGATCCCAGTAACCACTTAAGAAACTCTAGTCTCTCTGAATGCACTGCAAAATTTAAATTTAATAAATATTAACTCTAAAATGATTAAGTTTTAAACATATTAATTGAAGATGCAGTACTTATGAGTAGCTTTGAATGTAGATGAGCTCTCTATCCTTTAGTCGAGTCGAAAGTACTGCAAGTCAAGCGGGTCCTTGACCATGATACTGAGTCTGAGATGACAAGTGACCCCACATCCTTTGAATCTGATCGAAGAACATTTAATATATAGAATATTATATTAGATAATAAAGTATAAAATAATATAATAAAGAATATCTAAGGTTTTAGAGTTTACAGCATGGTGTGAGTGGCATAGAACCATGCAAGCTGGCAACATGATCGCTCTCTTATCGAGAGCTCTATTCTCTAGAGCTCTCTATTTGGTTGGTATGGCTTCGATCTTTGGAAGATATGATATATAATCTTTGAAAATAAAAATAAATAGATTCACCAAATTAGTTATACAATTATGAGTGGCAATGCAAAATTTAAAATGATTACAAAGAAAATAGGTGAAAGAAATAGAAGCTAGATATACCGAATTGATTAACGGAAAGGTATCTCCAATTATATTTAATACACTACAGTCCTCTCCAACTCCATCATTCAGTCGATGATGGTAGTAGTGATACGGCATCACACCAGCCATTCTTGATATCTCCTATTCTAAGGAAGTGTCCATCATCATGCCTCGCTACCATAGCAATTTACGATAAAGCGGCAATTAGCTCACTATTGACTTCATTCATAATCGAAATTCTAACTCTTTCTTTATTTTTATTTTTATATTTGCATCATGGACTAGCTTAATACACTAAGTACAATCTCTGATCGTGGTTTAATTTATATTTTAATGCATGTGAATTGTTGACTTTGTTCAGGTCATATGCATTAAAATGTTAATTAATCTATGATCATAAATTATGCTTGATAATATTAGGCCAGCTCATGATCGTGCAAATAATGTAACTAAAGATAAAGAAATTGTTAGATATTGATAGTGAATGAATCAATAGTGAGTTAGTTGTCACTCGGCCCTAAGCTACTTTGGTGCCAAGGTGTGATTATGGATGCTTACCCTTGAGTGGGAGGTATCGGGATTGGCCGATGCAACAATTGCATTGCTGCTACTGTTGCTAGCCAAATGATGAAGTTGGAGAGGATTGTAGCATCTTAAGTTCAATTGAAGATACCTTTTCATTGACTAATTCGATATATTTAGCTTCTAATTTCTTTCACCTATTCTTTGACCAATACGGAGTCTTGGGGGAGTTCACCCTAGAACTCCTCACATCCAATAACCAACTAAATAATCTACCTTTAAGCCAGCTCAAAATGTATGAGGATGCATTCTGAGCAGGATTGAGGCTTCATGTTCCTTTCTTCCTCTTTCGTCTTCTTAGGTTTATAATATTTTTTTTGTGGAGAGCATGAATAGGGGCACATGAGATAGACCCGTCGGAATTCAGATCTGGGTTTAGGTCCAATAATTACTAAGGTTAGGTCCAAATATGGATATCTAGGTTCCAACTTAAACCTGATCCATTAACACCTCTAAGATAAAGCAAGCAAAATAACAAGAGAAGAGAAAACTGAAGTCTCTCTCTTTATGAGCACTAAAGAAAAGAAGAGGAGGAGATAGAGAACAAGAAGATAACAGTGATTGAAGATTGTAGCCCGATTGTTGACTTCATTCACTATAGAAATTTTAACTCTTTCTTCATCTTTGTTATATCATTTGTCATGGGCTAGCCTAACATTACCAAGTGCAATATCTGATTATTGATTAATTCATGTTTTAATACTTATGAACTGTTGATTTGGTTTAGATCATATAAATTGAGATTTGAATTAATCCATGATCAAATATTGCACTTGGTAATGTAAGACTAGTCTATGATCATATATATGAAGTAATTAAAGAGAAGAAAGAGTTAGAATTTTCATAGTGAATGAAGTCAACAGCAAGCTAAAATCTCCAATCCCTATTGTCTCCTTATTCTCCATCTCCTTCTCTTCTTTTCTTTAGTGCTCATAGAGAAAGGAAATTCTATTTCTCTTTTATTATTTTGTTTGCTTTATCTTAGAGCTGTTAATAGGTCAAGTTCAGGTTAGAACCTAGATGTCCAGATCCAGATTGATCTTAGTTATTGGACCCAAACCTAGACTTGAATACTCCATTGGTCTAGCTCATGTGCCCCCATGCTCTCTAGCACCCCACTTATGAACAGGGACCCAAAACCCCCTCCGTCGCTGTCGATGATCCTCTGAATGATAGTCGATGACATGGACTGCCTCAAGCTTTCCGGTGTTTGCAATGTTGCACCATCGACTCCTTCTGGGACTTCAGTGCCTTCGTCCATACCTACTCCCTCTAACTTGATGCTTCCTCGACTCCGCCCTCCTTGGCAAGCTTGGCAACCTCCACCACCACCATGTCGCCTCCACCAACAGCATCGCCAGCATGAAGCTCCCCTCATCCTCTGATCCTTGACTGCATCGGCTACTAGCAATGCCTCCTCTTCATGGGCTGGCAGGCAGGTTTAGATCAGGCCTGTTTCTAGGTCAAGCCAAGCTAAAAGGATGCTCGAGCCTGGCCCAAAAATTAAATGGTCTATATTGTTAGGTCCAAGCCAAGCCTGATCTACTTCGGACCTGCCTGAAACCTGGCTCGACATCGGGCTAGCCCAAAGCCATCGGCCTGGTTTGAGCCCAATTCTAGCCCTATCTACATGATGAGACCCAAATCTCGTGCATACAGGATATACATCCATACACACCTAATTGATTATTTATATAATTTAATTAACATCTAATTAATTAAATAACTAACTAACTAAATAAATAAATAAATAATATTAACATCTAATTAATTAAATCAACATATAAAAATCTAATTAATTAAAGAAATAACTAATTAATTAATTAATTAACTAAAGAAATAAAGAAATATCTATTTATTTAGATTAATAAATAAATAGTTAATTAACTAAATAAATAACTAATTAATTAAATGAATAACTAACTAATTAATTAAATATCTAATTAATTTTTTTAATATAAATAAATTAATTTTAATGATAGCTTTGGCACCATTGCCAATACTATAAACATAAGGCAGGCCATACCTACAATACAAGTTAGACCTATGGATGAAGGGCCCCACGGATGGGAAAAGGCAAATCCAGGACACAGGAAGGGATTGAGGTGGGGAATGGATGGATGCGAGAAGGCAAATCTGGCATGTAGGAGGGACTGAGGCATTAGAATGGACTCGTGTCCGACAAGAGAAGAACATTGATGGGGGGAGAAGAATGAGAGGTGACGACATGGGATAGGGTTGGGCATAATAGTGGGTAGGGGAGCCAGCAAGTGCAGTGTGCGAGGGGAGAAAAATGGGAGGTGATGGCAAGGGAAGAATGATCGAGTGCGACCACAAGGAGGGGGAGTTGGTTGGGAGGGGCAGCCGGCAGGAGAGGGGGAACCAATGAAAAAGGAGGGTGGGGAGAGGGTGAAGCAAACTTTTTTTTTTTGGATCAGGTAAGGGGGAGCCGGTAGGGGAGTGAGGGAACTAAGGAAGGGGAGATAGGGGGGTTGGGGGGGGGGGGCGAGGGAAAAGTTTTTGGAAAAATTTTTTCTCGACTTGGTCTCCCAAGAGGCCAAATATGATTACTATTAGTAACGGCCATGCATGTTGTTGCTACTAGTAGTCACTAAATTATCAATTTTATTGACATTATTAGTGATTGCAAAATATTGTCACTAATTCTATTGATAATAATTAAAAATCATTTATTGATGAAAACTACCATCGCAAATAAAAAATCTCCATCACTAATAAAAATTTTTTTTAAAAATTAATAAATTAGAATTTTAAATATTTTAGCGATGGCCATGCCATTACTATATAAAAAAATTAGAATTTTTTTTAAGAAATTGAATTTCAAATGTTTTAGTGATGGCATTGTCATCGCTAATAAAGAGTTCATTGTTAATAAAAAACTTCAAAAAAAATTAAAAATAGAATTTTAAATGTTTTTAGTAATGGACTTGCCATCGCCAAAAGTCAATTATCTATCACTAATAGTAATAGCAATGAAAAACATTTTGATCAATTTTGTGGTTGTTAATAATGGTTAATAAGCTAATTCTTAAATTTCTTGTAGTGTTGGGCTTGAGCTATCCCACATGGATCTCATACATGGTATGATCAAGAGGTCGGGGCATTGAAGGGTCGCTCGATTTGATTCTTCGACTGCTTGCCACATGTCGGTACCCAGAGCCTAGTCTTTGATCTAGGCTGTTGGCTTTATGTATATAATAAGACTTCTCTTTATCTTCTTCCTTCAATTAATAGTCAAGTTTCCCTCCAATTTCCTTCGAAAAATCCTTCTATGCCATTTGCACCACCATCTTCTTTGGTCCTAGTGCTGCCTTTGACCTATTGAAAATATGGTAGGTCTCCTTTCCTCTTGTAGCTTTTTGTTTCTAACACTTTCTTCCTCTTAATCCTCCCCCCATTGGGTTTTCTTATGGGCTTTTCTTTTGATTCCTATGGCCTTCGACAGTAGCTAGATCAGAGACAAAATCCATCAGGGTGGCTGAAGTCTTTGATCACCTCCTCCTGGGTCAAGTCTAAGGCCTGTACTCAAACCACTATCATAGAGGGCTCCTTGTTTCAGCACCATTCTTCAAGTTAGCATTCATAAAGTCTCGTGTATATTTGGAGATTTCTGGGGTCCGACCAACAAGAGTCTGAAATTACTAAGTTTGACCTACAAATATTTCAGACTTAATACTTTATTCCTTCTTCTTTTCACTTGGTGGCACCTGTTTTGAATGATCGGGCCACCGAGATTTTGAAGGGGTGTGTGCCTTTTACAAGGAGTCACTCCGAGCTGGGCTCTAATTTTCTTTACATCCCTTTATTAGTAATATCTTGGATTTCTACAAGGTCCTTCCTACTCGGAGTACTCCGAACTCAATTCAAGTAATCATCATCTTTATCATTTTTATGATCTTATTGAAACTAAGTTGAGATGCTCATAATTTAGGGCATTGTTCATCTTGAAGAGACACCCCAATGAGAAGGGATGGTGGTATTTCTCTCCTTGGGATGGTTGCAAGTTTATTAAAGGACTTTCTACCTCCATTCATGATTGGAAAAGCCTTTTTTTTATTCTTTGGACCAGCCTTAGGGTCTTAGTTGGGTTTGGAGCAAGCCTCGGCATTTGCAGAACCCAAATAAGGACATTCTTTCCAAGGATGATAAAGATTATCATACCCTGCTTAACATCAAGTTGCCACCATTGTGGGAGCTGGTGATTGAGTAGGGTTTTAAATTATGTTAGCATAAGTCAAGTTTGTCCTTGGGACAGCCAACTTCCTTTACATTTTTCTTTCCTTTGTTATTGCATGATGATGTTCTAACTTTTCTTGCTCAGTTTTGCAGCAATGAGGCTGACCCTGAAATCCATCAAATCGGCCCTAAAGAAAAGATTGGCTCCTCAGGTGGAGAGACCTCTTATAAGGACCAAAAGTTAAGGCTGATGTTTTCATCTTCAGCCCTGGTACTGTGGCTGGGAACTTCAAGCATGGAGCTAGTTTGGATCGATGATGACCCAGAGGTCATCATGGTTGTGCCCATCAGATTGGCTCCTCCAGCTTCTCTGGAGCCTAGCTGAGCTACTAGTCCAGCACCCCCTCCATAGTAGACTCTGACCCCGCTATGTTTGACATCTCCCTCCTTTTTCCCGGTGATCAATATCGTAGGCGGTCAAAAATAAACCTAACTCAAGCTACATAAATAAGGTGAGTCAGGATTGCATTCTTAGGGACCTAGGACTAAGTTATGATTAATTAAGTAAAAGAGAAAGTTTAGATCTTAAAAATTGGTAATGTTTTAATTAAAACTAACTTAAATTATAGGTAAAATTGAAGGATATATAATAAAAAAATATTCAGGTATCCAAATGATCACAAATATTAATTTTGATATTTGTTCTAATTTAAGCAATCAAAGTATATATTAATTAGGAGTTTTACAAACTAACCCCTAGTATATGCTATCTTGTGGAGTACGAACTATATCCTATTAAGATCATGGTCCGTCTTATAGTATAGGCTATCCAATAATTAAGTTACATAGATCCTAATAGGTTATATAAATATGGGATCTCAAAATAGATTATCTATGCTGAGCATGGACCAATCCTATTAAGATTATAATCTATCCCACTTATAGATAATTTATTCAAGAATCAACTATAAAAAAAATTAAATAAGGACTGAAAGCATTTATTTAATTACAAAGAATAGAAAATAAATATAAAAATCTATATAAGGATAACTGTACTCTCCTATAGACTATATCTTAACAAAGCATGGCTCCTAGATACATCTTTTGGAAGGATCAGAGTTCTGTCATAGTGCCTCCTCTTCCTGAAGCACTCTTCTTCTTCTCCACTCCCCCTCTCTTTCAAATCCTCAACAAAGCCTAAAAAAATAAAGAAAAATAAAATCTGCTACCGCCAACTTTCTCCAATTGTTGCCCATGGCTCCTTTAAATAAGTCTCCAAACCATGTTGAAACTGAGTTGAAATAGCATCCAAAACACATCCCAATTACATGAAATCATAAGAGCCATTGAATCATGATCAAATGGCTTGAAATTAGGTTCATTAGTGCTTCAAATCAATTTGGATGGCCTTTTGTCCGTTTGATTATGCTTCAGTTGGTTCTGGGACATCAAATCGCATAGAAAAGTTCAAATCACACCCAGAAATCTTCGACAACCGACATCCTCTCCCAACCATTGAATAATGTCAAGATCTGCTCCTAACCACTTGATAGTGCCTAGCACCAACCCTTTTTCATACACTGCAATAAACACCTTGCGGTATTATTATAGACCATGGGAACCTTTTCCTCGACTATGCCTCCTTGTTCCGTGGTTGATGACAAGTCTCTATGGACCAAGCGATCGATCCATATGAGACTAGCTTGTTGGGCTTGGCTTTGACATGGGTTTTGGAACATGTTCTAACTCTATTTTGGATCCTGTTCGAATCCTTAAGGCCTACAGATCGGGCTCTTTGTATTGGTAAGCTTTTTTCATATAAAACACAAGAAAAAGCACCACTTCTTAAGGAATGAAGATAAATTGTATATATTTTGATGCTTTTTTAGGATATTTATTATGCTTATCACACCTTCCAACTTAATCTTTGTTTGTCCTCGAATAAAGAAAGGATTTAGTACCAGATACTATCTTACCTTGAAATAGATATTTTATAAATAATTCTCTAAATGGTCTATTGATATTTAGAAGAACATTATTGAGATAAGTTATAGGGATATTAGTACTCACTAATATGGTGGTTAAATAAAGAACAAAAATTATTTCTAAACTTTTTCTAGATCCTCTCCCACTATTATCTTCAATTGTTTACTTTAATACTGGCAAACATATCATAACTTTTATTATTTAATTTTTTTTTAAAATTTTATTTTTAATGTTTCTTTACATTGCCCACTTTTTGACATGAATATCAATGCTTGCTTAGACAAAGTAGCCCAGTTATTTAATGGAGACCAATGTTTAAAACTTGTCCCTTTTTTTTCAAAGGTAAAATTCTTTCATATTTTTCACTTTTTAACATAAAAATTAATGCTTACTTAGGTAAAGAGGCTTGGTTACTTGGTACAAAATGCTCAGAATTTGGTTACTTGGTGGACTCTTCTTTGATGCTAGTAAGAAAAGTTTGAAATGCTAGAATGATTCTATGTTAGATTTAACCATTTATTAGATTTTTAATACTTGATACCTCGATGTCTCAAAAATTTTCTAGATGAACATCAATTGTGTTTTAAAATTTGCTTGATTCAACTCAATTCTAAGATAATGTGTACCTAAATACTAAACCTCACTTATTCGAGGACTTTGAAAAAAATATTTTTGAAGTTTATTTATTCTCTCTCCAATTTAATTTTATTATTCTCAATGGAACAAGGAAAAGTAAAATAACAACATGTAAATAAGACAAGAAAGATGTTATACTCATGTATTGCTAAGTGCTTCCATAAGGAGTAGTCCATTTTCTTACAAAAATGAAAATCATTGGAGTAAAGGTTAATAAAAGAATTAGGTTGCCTCCCAATAAAACTCTATATTTAACATCTTCAGTTAGATACTATAAGGGAATCCTACTTATAAACAACTTAGATGCATCCCTTAAGATTTCAAACAAACAGGACTGTTGCCGATCTCGCCGCGCGCCCGTGCCTCGGAACCGCCGATCCTACCAGACCGCCTTACTCTCGGGGCCCCCTAGCCGGAGCGAACATGCAAGGCAAGGTCAGAAGACCCTGGCCGGGGATCCCAGCGAGGAGCTCCGATGATCAAGTCAGTAGACGGCAAGAGGGAACAGATTCTCCAAGATGGGCCCCCAAAGGAGTCCCAGACTCAGAGAATTTACTAGCAAGAAAGGTGCTGGAGGGACTAGAAACCCGGCTGGGTCCCTTTGCCGAGCTCACGCCGAGCGATCCCCTCTCGGGACCCTGGATCTTACTCTCGGAGCGGGGCCTTTAGCCTCTGTTTCTTACTCGTCCCACTTTCCTGGTCGCCTCCTCTTTCTTCCTTTTATCTCCTCCCGCTGCCTGCCTGTTTTCCGCTCTTGGGAGGCTCCCCTTGTTGCTCTCATTGTCCCCTCTCCATCCTTTTCTCTTTCCCCTTTTGGTTTCGAGGGCCAGGCGGCTTTCTGACCTCGTTTGCCGAGCCTAGCGGGGAAAGGGTAAAGAAGGGGGGGTGGCGCCGGTAGGGCGCCGGTCAGACCTCGGGCCCGGTGTGGGCGCTCCCCTTCCCAGGTGCCGGCGTGTTGTCTGTTGACGGCTCTGTTTTGCCAGAACCGTGCCTCTCGACTGCAGAACCTGTCGGGCCGACGTAACTGGTGTTTCGCATGCCGCCGCCATCTGTACGGGGCGCCGTCTATGGTGCGTACGGCTCGAGGGCCAACCTTGGAAACTACGCCTCCACCCTTTGGGCCCTTCCCGATACGGTCGGCCTGACCTTGGCCGAGGTGGACCCCTCCTGGGTGGACACCTGGCGGAGCGGCAGAAGGGCGCTCGGCTTCGGTCGAGGTGGTCCCATCTCCGGGGGCCACCTGGCGAAGGAGCGAAGGGGCCCGGCTCGACCTCGGCCTCGGTGGACCGTCTGGGCGCCACCTGGCGAGGGAGCAGCCGACCTCGACCGAGGTGGACCCCTCCTAGGTGGACACCTGGCGAGGCGGCAGAAGGGCGCTCGGCTTCGATCGAGGTGGTCCCATCTCCGGGGGCCACCTGGCGAAGGAGCGAAGGGGCCCGGCTCGACCTCGGCCTCGGTGGGACCATCTCTGGGCGCCACCTGGCGAGGGAGCGGGGGGAGCAGCCGACCTCGGCCGAGGTGGACCCCTCCTGGGTGGACACTGGCGAGGCGGCAGAAGGGCGCTCGGCTTCGGTCGAGGTGGTCCCGTCTCCGGGGGCCACCTGGTGAAGGAGCGAAGGGGCCGGCTCGACCGCCTCGGTGGGACCATCTTTGGGCGCCACCTGGCGAGGGAGCGGGGGAGCAGCCGACCTCGGCCGAGGTGGACCCCTCCTGGGTGGACACCTGGCGAGGCGGCAGAAGGGTGCTCGGCTCGATCGAGGTGGTCCCGTCTCGGGGGGCCACCTGGCGAAGGAGCGAAGGGGCCCGGCTCGACCTCGGCCTCGGTGGGACCGTCTCTGGGTGCCACCTGGCGAGGGAGCGGGGGAGCAGCCGACCTCGGCCGAGGTGGACCCCTCCTGGGTGGACACCTGGCGAGGCGGCAGCAGAAGGCGCTCGGCTTCGGTCGAGGTGGTCCCGTCTCCGGGGGCCACCTGGCGAAGGAGCGAAGGGGCCCGACTCGACCTCGCCTCGGTGGGACCATCTCTGGGCGCCACCTGGTGAGGGAGCGAGGGAGCAGCCGACCTCGGCCGAGGTGGACCCTCCTGGGGGGACACCTGGCGAGGCGGCAGAAGGGCGCTCGGCTTCGGTCGAGGTGGTCCCGTCTCCGGGGGCCACCTGGCGAAGGAGCGAAGGGGCCCGGCTCGACCTCGGCCTCGGTGGGACCGTCTCGGGCGCCACCTGGCGAGGGAGCGGGGGAGGGAGCCGACCTCGGCCGAGGTGGACCCCTCTCGGGTGGACACTGGCGAGGCGCGCAGAAGGGCCCCTGGACCGAACTCGACTTTGGCCTCGGCGGTAACGCCTCGGGACATCACCTGGTGAGGTAGCGGGGGGGGCAAGGGCCGAGCTCGACCTCGACGGCATGGGACCCGCAGCTGACTCGACCGAGGAAATCTCCACGCGGCTCAATCATGCCCGACGAAATCTGAGACCGGCCACGTCATCATTATGGCCGTAACAAGGACCATCAAGAGGCCTTGCCATCGATGATAGTAAAACATCCATGGAATGCTCTATGACATCAACTCGAATAAATAAGTATTTATGGCTAGTATGTTGTACCATAATCTAGAATATTAAAATTAAGAAGGGATGGTATTTGTTGGGCCAAGATCGGGGGTGGTGGATTAGAAGTTTTTTTAATTATAGCCTGATCTATCCCAATCCCTATCTTGGGTATGATATGTCTTGGCATAATCACTTTCAGATTTATAGCATGGTACATTTTTGAAATTAACATTAAATCTATCTCCATACTTCATTTTAGTGTTATAAATAAATTTTGGAGGCATCCTCAAAAGAAGTGTCGAATACAAAGAAATCAGTTATAAAAATTTAAAATCATTATCACTTATATTAGCAATATCCCCCTGATAGTTTTTTTTTAATACTTTAAAATACTTATAAGTTGGGCTTCCTACTTGGGGATCACTAGTAGGGTGTCGATATGTGCATCAAGAAGTGCTTTAGTTCTAGAGTAGTTGGTGATTCTAATATGAAAGCTATTGGGAGGCTGGGTGGTAGCTCATATTTCTTGATTCAAAATGGGATGGTTTTGGGATAGGGTGTATCTACTAGGTATTTACTTCTGTGATATACCTATCTTTATCAAATTGTCCATTCCAAAGTGAGCTAGATAGAGATTTTGGTGGGGATACCAGGATCAAACACAGATCATTGAATCTCATATGGTTTACTGATTAGGGTTTGGAACCTTAGTCATGTGTCACAATTTTGTAAGCAAGTAGATTGAGTCATGTAATAAGTTGAGACTATTTGATTGTGTCTCAACCCTAATCCTATTGAGTCCTATATTTTAGTATGAGTCCAGTTCATGTATGAGAGAAGAGGATACTCTATTTTGGGTCCCACCAGGCCTCATCTAGGAGTCAGAGGCTACTACATCAGCTTATTGGATTTTGTGTGACACCCCAGGTCCAAGATGCCTTCTGGATGCCCAGATTCTTCCCAGATGCCATTCCAAATGCCAGATTCCTTCTAGATGCCTTAGAATTTTTCAACCCAGGGTGCCCCTTGATTCCAGGGATATGCTAGCATCTTAGTCTAAGAAATTCCAAGCCCAGGAGCAAGGCCCATGCACCACATAATCAAGATTCCAGAAATACCAAATGAGAGGCACCCCAGCTACCTGGGCCCAAGCCCAGGCACCAAACCCAGGAGGCCGACCCTGCTGCCCTTTGGAGCCCACACGCCCAAGCTAAGTCGAGGCATCCTAGCCCAATCCAAGGGCTTTGACCGTCCAAGGAAGGAGGAAGAATCAAAGTGAAAGTAGAAAATAAGTTTTTCTTTCATTCACTATGTACTCCTAGTTCTAGGTTAATATTGTAGTCCTCCCACTCAAAGCTTGTAACCTATCCTAACTAGGAAAGAGCTGAAGTCCTAATAAGGAGAGGGCATGGGAACTCTATAAATACCCCACCCATCCTCTTATATTCAATCAACTCTTATGAAATAAAACTCTGTTATTTTGGTGTTCAGCTTCTGGTGTTCTGGTTTTTGGTTCTTTGGTTTTGGTTTTTGTTCTCTTGCTTGGTCGACCACCCTTCCTTGGAATTCTCCATGCCCCAGCAAATCAAGCCTCCAAGCAGCAGCCACGTCCAAGAAGAGAAGCCTTGAAGACACCCCAAATCAAGAGATCCTTCTTCTTCCCTGCTGCCAGCCCTAACCCTGATTCTCCTTGTTCTTTCTTTCATATTTTGTTTTTTTCATTGATCACCTATTTCATGCCTAACCTTGACACTTGCAGATCCCCGAAGTGTTTCCCCTCCCCAGAGGGCTTCCCTTACCTTCAAACCGGGTCCAAATGCCTTCAGATTCGGAAACAAGGCTTGTTCTTCTAGGCACCATCCAGAGTATTGAGGGATCTCTTCTTCAAAGGAACTGCAATCGCTGCCTGATAAAGCCTTTCCTCTCCTGAGTTCTGATCTGGTGGCAGTACGCTATCCTAAGCTGGGGGTTTCTCAATTCTTGGGATCCTATCTTTATTATTCTGCATGATTATTTTGCGGGTATGATAGTTTCTTGCATTACTAGTCTTTTTGCTGATTATTTATTTATTTTGGATCTTTAGCCACTGAATTAAATTCTAAAAAAAAATCTAAAAAAAATAGTTTTCTAGTTTGCATCAGTCCTAGGTTCATCTTGCATCAGATTTAATGAATCATAGGAGAGTATTTTATGTGTAGCTTCCTCTATTGTATTATACATTTGTGATCCTTGGAAGTCTTAATTATTTCATCATTGTATTTGTTTATCCTTCCTTCCTATTAAAGGAATGGACTATTTTAGGGCTTGGGAATGGGGCCATAGTTAAGTAGGATAATGATGGAAGTGGTTTATCCCTCCATTCTGATTTCTCCTTATATGTTTCTATCTTAGTTAATTATTTATGTTGATCTTTTTGGTTTTGCATGTTTGTTCTATGACTATTTCAATCCCGAGAGTCTTAATCGATTATTCAAGAAAAGTTACAAGGATATTAAAGCTTCTAGCTAGATATTTTTCCTCAGGATCACTCTTAGGTGACTAGGTAGCTCTCTTTTCTCTTTACTCATAGCAATGGCTAATGACCCCACTGCATTTCAAACGAGCAATAGACTGGGTGTTGGTAGTTAAAAGTTGGTCCATGGTTTGCATGAAGCTATTTAGTATAGTATTGGTGTCTGCATTAGATTTAACTAGAACTTCTAAGCTTTTTTCTAGAGAACTAATTTGTTTTCATTATTATTGAAGCCTGGTAGATTGTATACTATAGATTGGGCCTTGGCTTGTTTAAATTGGGACCACCTGTGTTAGGGCCTTGTAACTATAAAGATTTATTTGGTTCCTCCACCCTTGATTGTAAGCATTAAAGTATGGATTATTTCCTGGTCTATAGGCTATTTGGATTTGATCTTAATGAACTTGCTCATACATAAACTTAGAAAATTGATCCGTGGCTAGGAATTCACTTAAAAGGTGAGTGGGCTCGAACATATTGTTTTTAACTTGTTTGTAGGAAGAAAAGATGGAGATAGAGAGTATCGGATATCTAGTAGGTGATCTAATTTATGGGACGGCTCATCCAATCTACTATTGAAATCCATGTCAGGTTTTTTGATTTTTCAGATATACAATCAAGGATTCTATATTAGAGAAATTTTCTTAATTATATATATATTAAATAAGAGAAGAGGGAAAAGAAAAAAGAAGAAAGAGAGAAAAATTCTAAAGATAAGAATCTAAGGAGTCCTAATTTAAGAGAAGAGAAGAATTAGTTAATGTTTGATATTATTACAATCAAGTTAACACAAAGTGAACTCTCTATCCTAGGATTAACCTAGATCTCAATAGCTCATAACTATTCCAAAGTCACCTTCGAGCACTCTAAGTCAGAGATCAACCATCCAATTGGCTAGGTAAGTGTAAGATTGATAGGGATCCCCCGTTACTTTCTTAGATATTATTTAAATTGGCTAGGTTAGTGAACGGAACCAATTGAGTAACCATCTTTTTTTCAAAATTAAGATCCTTAAACTACTTTCCTAGATACCAGTTAACTACTAACTTTACCCCGTTCCAACTCTTAGGATTTCTTATCTTAGTTAGTTCAAAAATCCTTAGGGGTCAATGCTAATTAGTTTTAAATTAAAGGCTTAGGATAATGTAATTTAAGGATGATGATCTTTGGGCTAAGTAAAGATGATCAAATCCCCACCTTATCTTATTTAATTGGATTAAGTACCCTTAGATCAATTATGTAAAGATGCAATACAACACACTAGATGTCCAAGAATACAATATACTTTCTATTTTTGCTTAAGCTATATTAGTTAAATATTATGAAGTGTATTTTTTCTTTTTTTATGTTCAAAATAAAAGATAAATTTTAAATTAAGTTAATTATATGAGGAGATAAAGAGAATCAACTAAGAAAGTAGTTAATAAAGTTAAGATAAAAGGCAACTCGTAATAAATAAAAGACAGAAGTCTGCATTACTTAGAAAGCAGGAAATTACTAATTTATAAAATAATAAATTATTCTAAATTATAGAATGCAGAAATCTCTAAAATATAAAGCAATAAATTACTTACATAAATAAGATAACTACTTAACTATGCAAATAAAATAATCTAGCTAGAAAGCAGCAAATATATATGACAAGTAGTAAATAAAAATAACTAAATATATATGAAGTAAAATGAAAAATTAGAAAGTAATAAAATATTTTTATTTTTTGGTAATCACAACCATGTCTATGATTTCTGGCAACGATGTCAAAATTTGATCATTCTCATAGATGGTTAAAAATAAACCTAACTCAAACTATGTAGATAGGATGACTCGGGATTGTATCTTTAGGAAATAAGGTTGAGTTATAATTAACTAAGCAAAAGAAAAAAGTTTAGATGTTTAAATATTGGTAATGCTTTAATTAAAACTAACTTAAATTATAGGTGAAATTGAAGGATATACATAATAAAAAGACATCTTCAGATTTTTTAGATGATCACAAACATAAATTCTAGTATTTATTCTAATCTAAACAATCAAAGTTTGTAATTGATTACGAGTCCTACAAACTAACTCTTGGTATAGGCTATCTTTCTAAGCACAAACTATATTCTATTAAGATTGTTACACCAATCGGCTCTCCTCCGATCCAGACCGGAGCCAACGGCCCTTCGACTGGGTCGGACCAAAGGTCTGGCTGACCCCCGAAGGTCTGACTAACTCACCAGAGGTCCGACCGACCCACTTCGGTTGAGTCCATATCGGCCCGGAGGCTCCAGGGACTCCTTCCAGCTGGTGCCAGGATTTCATTACAACTGAATCATGACATCTTGGCACCATTATTCTGCAGATCCCACAATCTCGACAC
This sequence comes from Areca catechu, assembly GCA_021397845.1. Lineage (NCBI taxonomy): Eukaryota > Viridiplantae > Streptophyta > Magnoliopsida > Arecales > Arecaceae > Areca > Areca catechu. Next base: position 816,174 of record JAHSVC010000060.1, read on the forward strand.
CATTACTCTGCAGGTCCCATGATCTGGTGCCACCTGGCCACTACCAAGATTCCTCTAGGGGCAGATTATGATAGAAAAATGTCCTAAGAGCCAATCATCGTATGGGCCTTTATGTAAACTTCCAACTCATGTATGACATCATTTTTTTATAATAAATGCATTTGATTCATCATATACTGCTGTGTCATATTTTGACTATGATGAACCCCATAGAGTAGGGCAATGGAATTAGGATTATGATAATAATAGTGAGACCTAATTTCTATAAACCCTAATCTAGAATGTTCCTAGTCATTGGACCATCGATTCAGGATCGATGAATCCGATAAGACTAGCTTATCCTATGCATGCTCAGTTGATGAGGGTGGTTGATCTCATAGCCACTTGTGTAGAGACACTAATACAATAAGGGTGCTCATTAGGTTATGAGTACACTGAACTAATCCGCACCGGGACTATCTTATGGAAGTCTTACTCCTTGTCAAAAGATAGGTCACAGAGTAGAAGTTGTGCATGCGATCTTCAGACCTAAGGTCACCATGGTTCCTTGTGCACACTAAGCCATACTTTGGTTCATACTCATTCATGGTATTGCGACATGTACGGGGTGTTCTGGGTATGGTGGAAGGTGTACGAAGGATGTGAGTGGACCAACAAGGAATTGATCAATCCTGGTAAGAGGATATGTTATCCCGTGTAACCTCTTCGATGAGTGACTCAAGGAATCTTTGCAAAGTGGGATGATATTAGAAGTGGCTTCTAATCAGTCATCAGTTGAGTCCTCATGATCGAGCTGAGATTCGATATGATTAAGTGTTAGGGTTTGACATTTATCCATATCCATCACTTAATCGGGATAATGGGATATCAAAAGATTGAATTGCACGGTAACTTACTATTGAAGGATATTTTGATAATTTCTACCAAATTTCTTATCTTCCGGTAGGCATGACATGTTGCTAGACGTCAATCTTGTCCTGTGGATTTTCATGAACCAATTGGATTGGTTTCATGAGTCAATTCGATGTGTGATTCGAATGGACAATTAGGTTAGCCGATTTGACCTAATTAGGTCAATCGGGTTCGATTGGATCGAATCGACTCGAATCTAAACCTACTACTGGCTAGATGTGGAACCCAATGGGTCACACATAATAGAGAGTTGGCCAAAGAAGTCACTCATGGTTTTAATTAGGGTCATGGGATCCTAATTGGTTAGCCAGATTGCATACTAGCATATGTAGGCTAACCCAATTCCTAACCCATTGGATTAGGTCTTGTTGCTTGCTAATTGGGCTAACCTAATTAAGGAAAACCTAAATTAGGTTGGGTCCTAAGTGGGGATAGCCAAATCAGAGCTGATCTGATTTTATTTTGGTATTTTGGATGACTTATTAAAGAGTCCATTTGAGTTGGGACTCTAGATGCCAAAATGATACCTTGGCATTTAAAAAAGGCCTTGAAGAGTCTATAGTCCTCTAATCTGAAAAATATTTATATGGATGAAAAGAGGACTTAATGCTCTTTCTTTTGACACCCTACTTCATATTCTTTAACTAGTTAAAGGTTGCATGGGTGTAGATAAAGTTGACCACAGAAGGACTCTTGGTGCCTCTTGGCATGCGCGGGAGATGAAGGTGCGCACAGAAGGACAAGAGTCCTTCTATAGATGAAACACTCCAGTGTTTCATCAGGGGCACCTTCTCATCTTATCCCCATGCCCTTTGGATTTAAATGACCGGTCAAAGGGAATAAGAGGGCGGCATGAAATGGAAAAAGAGTAGCGCACGCAGATGAAGAGTCACGTTTCTTCATCTGCGCACGGCTCTGAGGCAGAGTCCTTCTGCTCTCAGGACTCTGCTCTTCCCATGATTTTTAAATCTGAAATGACACCTCCTTCCATTCTTTTTAACCGTAAATGCCACATGGCACATGGGATTTAATCTGGAAAGGGAAAGAACACAGATAAGACAATTCAATCATGAAGAGTTATGAATAACATATTTGATAAGAGATGTCGGGATGGTTTTCAAGCCCTTGAAATATTTTTAAAGGGGGTATGGTGAAAAGAGAAAAGGTTTTCGATCATCAGAAAACAGGAATCCCTTTTTCTCGAGAGTCTTCTTCCACTTCTCCCTCCCTCCTTATTTTAGGACAAGACTTGTCTTGTTAAAACAAGGTCTTTTCTACTAGGACAAGGCTTAGTTCTAGGACATAAGCCTAAAGGATCCTAGAGGAGGGTTGTCCTAAAATCAAGAGTAGATTAGGATTGTATCCAGAGAGCCCTACAGTAGACAGGGTGTCCTACAGTTGTCAAAGGTCAAAAGGCTGACATAAGAGTCCTGTTGAAGCAAGCAACCCCGGTAGGGATTCTTTCTTGGTACCATTCTCGTGTGGATCACCGTTGGAGGGCTTGCACTTGTGAGCCTCATGGAAATGATTGGATTTCAGTGATCCAGTATGTATTATGACTTCATTTATGTTTCATTGATTGGTATTGCATAAGGGTTCCTGGAATTAGGGTTTTCTAGCCATATTAGGGTTTCATGCTTAGAATTTCATTTTTGAAATTCACTTTCGCATGCTGCATGATTCCCGGTACCCTGGGAGAATTTCCATCAGATTGGCCATCCTAGCCTGGCTCCTAACAAATTCTGGTGAAATTTCGCACCTATATAAGGTAAAAGGGGATCCCGAGCGGTAAGAGAGCTTTTTCCTTCCCACGAGCTATCTCCATTGATTCCTCCATTCTATTGCTCCAAGGCTCCCATTAACTTAGCCATCGGAGTTGTTCCCCCGCTGAAACATCTCCGACCCATGGTATTTTTGCGGGAACCGAGGAGACACACACTCCAGTCAGGTCGAGAAAACCTAGTCCGGGAGATTCAGTGGCAACAGATTAGTGCTAGAGGAAGGGGCTGCGATCGTTGAGGCTCACCTTCTCACTGGACAAAAATTCTCGACAAACTACTACGAACTACTGGCCCGGTGCAAAAATATGTCTTGGCAGAAGAACAAGCGACAAGCTGATGCCAGGCTGAAGGGAGGTCGGCTCCCAAGAGGAGAGCGATAGGCCCCTGAAGTTCGACCTCCCAGCGATGGCACCAACTCAGCCTGACACCGCAGTCCTAAGTCGAAGGACTTCTCTAGGAGGTTCGAGCCTTACAACACACCTCTCTCCCTCCCGAGGGAGAAAATCCTTATGGAGATAGAGAAGGAGACCTTCCTGCAAAGGCCTCGCCCGATGAGGAGTCCCTCCGCATCAAGGAGCAAGGACAAGTACTGCCGGTTCCACCGCGACCACGAGTATAGCACAGAAGATTGCCTCCAATTAAAGGATGCGATCAAAGACCTGATCAGGCGGGGGTATCTGCACAGTACGTCCGACCCCAGAGGAGTCAGGCTAAAACTTCCATCGTCAGAAACCCCCCGGAGAAAACAGAGCTACCCAACTAATGCCCTACCGATGGAAATATTGGCATGCTCCACCACCGGTCTGATTGGAGAGATGAGGGAGGTCGGGACATCTCAAAAAGGCCTCGGGTTCTAATGTATTAGTTTCTCCGACGAAGACCTCCCAGAGACCCAAGTCTCCGGGAATGATCTTGTTGTTGTGTTAGCAGTAATTGCCAATTATGATGTAAGAAGGATCCTCATTGATAATGGAAGCTCCACCGAAGTTTTGCTGTATGATGCCTCTGTCAGAATGAATCTGTTAGAACTAGGCTGCAGGAATCCCCAACACTGTTGACCGAGTTCGGGGGAAACTCTATCGGCGTAGAAGGAGAAATAACTCTGCCCATCACCATTGGATCAGAACCTTGTTAGAAGACCCTCCCTATCATTTTGTGATCGTTTGCACGACATCAACTTATAACACCATATTGGGATGACCGACCCTTAACAAATTTCGAGCCATTGTGTCTACCTAGACCTTGTTGGCAAAACTTTTGACTCGAATGGGGTCGGAGTGATGAGAGGGATTGTAGGATGGCCAAGCAGTGTTTGACCATCCAAGATAAGCAATCGGAAGACTGTTCCATCTTGGAATAGCTTGATCCCAGGTTCGAAGCTGACTGCTACGAAGAATCGATCGAGAAGATCCTATTCGTGCCTCTTAGGAAAGACGATCCTACTAGGATCCTGCAAATTGGAAGTATGCTCGATGAAGAAGCCAAATTAGAGCTAGTCAGCTTCCTACGGGACAATGCTGACATCTTCTCTTGGTCAGCATCAGACATGCCAGGCATTCCATCGAAAGTCATAACCCATCAACTTAGATGGACCCCACCTACAAGCCTGTCCGATAGAAGAAGAGGAACTTCCCCCCAAAAGACAGAGGGTAATTGATGAGGAGGTCAAGAAGCTCCTCGAAGCAGGCTTCATCAGAGAAGCCCACTACCCTGACTGGATGGCGAATGTTGTGATGATGAGGAAGGCCAACAGGAAGAGGATATGTGTGGACTACACTAACCTTAACAAGGCCTGCTCGAAGGACAGGTCCCCTTATCAAAGATCGATCAGCTGATGGACGCTACTACCGGTCATCAACTTTTGAGCTTCATGGATGCCTTTTTCGGGTACAACCAGATCAGCATGGACCCGAAGATGAGGAGAGATGGCCTTTGTCACTGACAAAGGGCTGTACTGCTATAGGATGATACCTTTCGGCCTAAAAATGCTGGAGCCACTTTTCAAAAGCTGATCAACAAGGTTTCGAAGGGCAGCTTGGAAGAAACATGAAGGCATATATTGACGACATGATAGTCAAGAGCCTTTGGAGAGCTGATCACATCAATGATCTAAAAGAATCTTTCGACGCCCTGAGGCACTATCGGATGAAGTTGAACCCAGCCAAATGCACCTTTGGGGTGACCTCCAGAAATTCCTTGGCTTTCTGGTCACATAACGAGGAATTGAGGTCAACTCTGATAAAATCAAGGCCATCATCGACATGGAGCATCCGACCAGTATAAACAAGTACAATAACTCACAAGTCGGATAGCTTCTCTCAGCCACTTTATTTCTATATTGGCTGAAAAATGTCTCCCGTTCTTTAAAACTCTACGGCGATTAGACTACTTCCAGTAGACCAACGAATGTTGATCGGCCTTCGAAGCACTGAAGGTGTATCTGGAAACACCTCCCTTACTCGCTAAGCTTGTGAGGGAGAGCCCCTGTATCATATCTGTTAGCATCAGATAAGCAATGAGCTCCGTCCTCGTCCGGATAGGAGTGGACAATAGCAAAGTCGGTCTACTACATCAGTAAGGTACTCCATGATGTTGAAAGAAGGTATCCCAAGATATAGAAGCTTGTTACTCCCTGGTTATGGCAGCCAAGCAGCTGCGGCCCTACTTTCAAGCACATCCAATGATCGTCCTGACTGATCAACCTTTCCAGGCGATCCTCAAAAGTATTGATACCTCGGGATGACTTGCCAGTGGGCCATCAAGCTTGGCGAATTCGACTTCATAACAGAGTATACTTGGAGACAGGAGACACCTCTGCAAATAGCTGACACACCCAAGGATGATATTGCTGGAGAGTCAGACCTCGCTTGGACACTCCATGTGGACGGGGCATCTAACCTTGCTGGTTGCAGAGCAGGCTTGATCTTGGCCAACCCCGACGAACAAAGCCTGGAGTATGCCCTGCATTTCATATTCCATGTATCAAATACCAGCGAAATATGAAGCCCTCCTCGCGGAACTAAGGATAGCCGATGAACTAGGCATCAGTCAGATCAGAGCCTACTTCGATTCCAACTGGTGGTAAACTAGGTGAGGGGCAAATTCGAGGTGAGATATCTGACCCTGGCCAAGTACTTGAGTAAGGTACAGAGCCTCGTGACTCGACTCAAATCTTTCAAGATACTCCACATACCTCGAGCGCAAAACTCCTGGGCAGATGCCTTGTCACGGTTGGCCACTACCGTCACTAACCCCTCTGACTGGACCTTCATGGAGCACCTACAAAGCCCAAGCATTGCTGAGGAGACATCAGGAGTCCACCGAGTGGCGAGCGAGGCTTATTGGATGGACCCCATCCTCGCGTTCCACAATGAAGGAACCCTGCCAGAAGATAAAGCTCAAACCAAACGTGTGCGCTTGATGGCCTCAAAGTATGTCATCCTCGATTGAATCCTTTATAAATGTTCATTTACATAGCCACTATTCAAATATCTGGGCCATCAGACCCGATTACGCACTCTGAGAAGTGCACGAAGGCATATGTGGCAACCACCTGGGAGGTAGATCTTTAGTCTACAAGATCATCTGACAAGGCTACTACTGGCCAACTGATAAATCTTGGATTTACACGATTATTTTAAGTATTTTAGTTAATTATTGGTGCTAACATTCTTTTAATAACCTAATTTCATAATTAATTTGGACTTTCTTGCAAAACTAATTATTTTAAAATATATTTGAAAAGTGTGAATTAGAGTATGTTCATGACAAATAGATTTCAAGTCAAAGCACCACACACCCATTTAAATGATTAATAAACCATTTAATAATTATAATTAATGATCATGGAATTGGTAAAATTAATAAGATTGAGATCCACCAATAGGTAGAGCTTGATTTATGGAATCCAACGACGCAAACGGTACTTAAATCAGGTTTGAAATGAAGAAGTTATGAATTTCTCTAAGATTTTTGCACACATTTTGATGCTGCACGATTTTTGGAGCAGCTCGTCCTTGTTTTTTTTTATTTTGCATTTGGTTCACCGGCAGCCATGGCTGCCATGGCTGTCGGTCCACGGAATAGGCTGTGACCACAGCCCTCCAGAGGCGCCGAAATTCGCCGGGAAGCACGCCGGCGGTGTCCCTGGCCGGAGGAGAAGCTCCGGCGATGCTTTGACGGTCGGTGGCGGTGTTTTTCAATGGCAAAAGAGAGGAGGCAGCCCACGTTCCCCACGGCCACCTCCTCCACGGCGGCCACCTCCTCCACGCCGCAGCCACCCACCTCCTCCACGCGCAACCACGCATGCCCTCCACGGCGGCCACCTCCTCCACGCACGGCGGCCACCTCCTCCCCGCGCAGCCACCCACCTCCTCCACGCGCAGCCACGCATGCCCTCCACGGCGGCCACCTCCTCCACGCACGGCGCCACCTCCTCCACGCGCAGCCACCCACCTCCTCCACGCGCAGCAGCCCACGTTCCCCACGGCCAGCTCCTCCACGCGCAGCCACGCACGCCCTCCACGGCGGCCAGCTCCTCCACGCACAGCCCACGCACGCCCTCCATGCGCACCACCTCCTCCACGCGCAGCCCACGGCATTCTTCACGGCAAGCAGCGCGTTGCCGAGCTCCTCCACGCGCAGGCCGAGCTCCTCCACGCGCCGTCCGCAGGTGTTCTCCACAGTACGCAAGTCCATGGCCGGGCAAGCACTCCACGCGCACGTCTGCGGGCGTTCTCCACGATGGCTCCACGCGCACGGCCATGCTTCTCCACGGGCGTTGCCAAGCGGTCGTCACGGCATAAGCTGGGCGTTCTCCACGAGCTCTGCGGCGTAATCAATGGAGCAACATGGCAGTCACGTTTTTTTTTGTCCCACATCGCTAGTGTGTAACGAGCTCCCCTCTCCGTCAATTATAAAATGAACCCCATTGTGCAAGATAGACGGATCCCGGAGAAAAGACAAGGTACAGGGTAAAGGGCATTGCTTGGGTTACGGTTTGACTTTGGGAGTGAGGTTTCTCAAAGGAGAGCGTGTCCCTACACCATCTTCCAGCCTTCTCTCTCTGAGATCAGATCCGAAGAAGGACGCAGAGGAAGCCCAGTTCGCTCCACGGAGTACGAAGAAGGAGCTATCTTCCCGACGAGGCGGCGCCGATCTGTTTCTTATCTTTGTTACTTATTTTGTTAATTTAATTTTTTTTTTTTTGCATTGTATCTAGACATTAAATTTCAATCAATGCAATATTTTTTTTACTCCTGTCTTTCGTCTTGTCTGCACGTAGATGCTAGGATCTAAATAATAGATCCTAGTACCAAGTTTACTTTTCCTAGAATTTTAATTTTTTTATACTTTTCGACTTCAAATATTTTTTTTTTTTACAAGATCAAAAAGATTTCAAATCCTAAACCCGCCTTCTTTGTGGATTCGACCCGACTCCTCTTGCTACGCATTTTTAATTTTTAAGAAGTCGGATTTTAAACTGATAGCCATGGTGTTTTAACGACAACCCCGCGGATCTAACACCAACCATCCAGAAAAATGCTGCAGGTTTTTGTTAAAAGGTGCGATGCATTCCAGAGGTACTCCAATGTTCAAAGATGATCGGCTACTTAGCTAATCCCGCTGACGATCCCCTAGCTATTCGCACAGTGGGGAATGAACGTCCTTGGGCCGTTCCCTCCAGCGTCCCCACAACGGAAGTTCCTAATTATAGCCATCGACTACTACTTCACCAAGTGGTGGAAGCTGAACCACTGGCACAGATCATCGAAGCCAAGATAGAGACCTTCATCCAAAACTACATCATCTACCAGTTTCGCATACCGCAGGTAATCATCACCGACAATGGGTGGCAATCATAACTCGAAGTTTCGGGATTTTTGCCAGCAGTACCACATCTCCCACCAATTGAGTTCAGTCAAACACCCCCAATCTAACGGGGAGGCTGAAGTCACCAACTGGATGATCCTACATGGGTTGAAGACCCGACTGAACAACACCAAGGGACTCTAGGTGGAAGAGCTTCATTCGGTGCTCTAGGCCTATCGGACTACCTCCTGGACGGTGATTGGAGAAACTCCATTCAATCTCACCTATGGAAGTGAGGCAGTCATACCGTTGGTAGTCTCCTTGCAGTCCTTCCAGATTGATCATTTCATCAACCAGTCAATTCTGAACAGAAAAGGGCTGATCTCGACTTGCTCGAAAAAACCGGACTCCAGGCGGACCTGAGGATGGCGACCTATCATTAAAGAATGGTCAGATATTATAATTTTTGAGTCAAGGCTCGAAGCTTCTGAGTCGAAGACTTGGTTCTGCAGAGATTAGAGATATCCAGGCCGAGTGAACAAGGAAAGCTCTCCCCTAACTGGAAGGCCCCTATCGGGTGGTCGAAGTGATCCGGACCGAAACTTACCGACTCGAGCATCTAGACAAACGGCAGATGGCGCGTCCTTGGATGTAGATACCTCGGCAAATATTCAATAAAGACTATAATTTATACTATAACAAGTCCGATTCTGATCGGCAAAGGCTCTAGGACAGCCCACTCAGTCCGATTTCAATCGGCGAAGGCTTTAGGGCAGCCCACTCAAGTTTCATTCTGATCGACAAAGGCTCTAATGTAGCCCACTCAAGTCCGATTCTGATTAGCAAAAGCTCTAGTGTAGCCCACTCAAGTTCGATTCTGATCGGCAAGGCTTTAGGGTAGCCCACTCAAGTCCGATTCTGATCGGCAAAGGCTCTAGGGCAGCCCACTCAAGTCCGATTTTGATCGGCAAAGGCTCTAGGGTAGCCCACTCAAGTCCGATTCCGATCGACAAAGGTTCTAATGTAGCCCACTCAAGTCTGATTCTGATCAGCAAAGGCTTTAAGCCAGCCTACTCAAGTCTGATTTCGATTGGCAAAGGCTCTAGGATAGCCCACTCAAGTTCGATTCTGATCGACAAAGGCTCTAGTGTAGCCCACTCAAGTCTGATTTCGATCGGCAAAGGCTCTAGGATAGCCCACTCAAGTCCGATTCCGATCGGCAAAGGCTCTAGTGTAGCCCACTCAAGTTTGATTTCGATCAGCAAGGCTTTAGGGTATCCCACTCATGTTCGATCCGATCGGTAAAGGCTCTAGTGTAGCCTGCTCAGAGTTTGACCTTGATCGAAAAATACTACTTGGGGTCCTTAGACACTTTGAGTTTTTCCCTATGTATGACCAGTTCAAAGGTTCCTTAGAAATATTTCTAGAAGAGATGAGTTTGGGCTAAACCAACCGCTTGATACTTAGAAATATCTCTAAAGAGATGAGTTTGGACTAAGCCGACTGTTCCACATTCAGAAGAATAGATGTCAAAGACATATCCAAAAAGAAAGTCTTTCATTCATTAAAAGATTTTTACAAGAGTGGGGCAGACTTTACAATCTGTCTTAAGTCCTGCCTTGTGGGTACAAGGGGGACTGGTTGGAGAGCTTCAGCTTCAGCCACCTGCACTACATCCGAAGTCCCGACCGATGCCTCCGTCGACCCCGTGTTGGTAGCAGCTTGGGCATCGGCCCCGATGTCGGTTGGCCCTCCTTCTTCTTCCGCTGGTTTCCTCAGCTGCATGGTCGATAAGTCGAGCTCCAGAAAGGCTTCGCTACCTTCTTCAAGCAGTCGTCGAAGCCATAGTTGTAGCTCGCCGCTCCCGCCTCTTCCATCTCATCATTGAAGCTGGCGGAAGCCCTGTATTCTGCCACAGCATCGTAGACCCACTCCTCTGCTAGCTCCCTTGCCTCTCTCAGCTGGGTCATGTACTTTTCGACACTGCCTGGTTAGCCCGCGTGCTCCACTCGAGCTCAAGACCGCTCCTCCTCCTCGCTCAGCCCATGGACCAAGGAAGCAACCTTCACCTTCTTCTTCTTCAACTTGGCCTCCCGTTCAGCCAGCTAGACCTGCAGGTCTTTTGCTTGCTTTCAAGGACTGACTTTGGCCAGACTGGCCGATAGCCTCTCCTTAGTGGTTTTCTGTGATGCCAGTGCCGCCGCTTTGGTCACCTTCAGTTCTTCAACCTCTCTAGCGGAGGCCTCCATCACAACGGACCATCTCATTGAGCCATCGTCCATCATCAAGACCTCGTAGAAATCTGCAAGAAATAGACCATGCCATCATGTACAAGAATAAAAAAGAAGGAAAACAAAGGAATACAAACCATACCTAAGCAGTTGAGGTAGGTGCCTCTCGCTACCTCATTCAACTTACGCTTACTGGTCTCCTCCCAGTCGGCATTGGTGATAGCCCCTATAAGCAGATTCTTGGCCTGCTAGGGTTGTGAAGAGCGTGCCAGCATCTAAAAGTATCGTAGCTGACCTCATCAGCATTCGCTCCTCCACTGTACCTTTTTCCTTGTCAGCGGGGCGAACTGCCTCTATCGTCTCGACCAATGGTGAGGCTAGGGCCATCCCCTCTCCAGTCGGCTCTGATGCGGTTGGCTCTGGTTGGACTCCAACCCAATCCCAGGCAGTGGGATAGAGGTTTCCTCGTGCCTTCGCTCCACCATCTGCACCGCTTCAAGAATACGTTTACCTCGTTGGATTCCGATGCAACTACGATCCTGGGCCTTCTTTCCTTCCACTGCCCGCCTGCTATAGTCCTCCGCCCGCTGCTTCTTCAGCTTATCCACGGTCGGCTCCATGGACTGGGCAGCCCTCTTCTTTGCTGCTCGCTCTACTACCCTTGCTCTATCGGGCTTCATCTTCTCTCCTATTCCAAGGACAAATTGAAGTAAGTAAAGAAGAAAATAAAGCCTATAGAATGAAAAAGGGATCGATGGAAATGGCTTCTACCCTACCTAAGTGTTCATGGTGACTGACTCCGGCCAGGTGGAGGCTATCCTCCCGAAGCAATTCCAGCACCATTATGGTGCCGACCATCTCCATCTCATTTAAGTCAGCTTGGTCGGCCATCAGCACCACCCTTCCTTCATTAGCCTTCAGCCTTGATTCCCTCCATGATAGGTCAAAGCTCCATGGCTGAAGGCTATGCATGAAGAAGAACTTGGATTTCCATCCGTGGATGGCCGATGGAAGACCTCCGAGTATCTTTCGCCCGGGATGGGGCTAAGCACCCACCGCTCTTTACTCCTAAAGTCTTTCTTCAGAACAAAGAAGGTGGTGAAGAGGGAGGTCCTGGGCTCTGCTCTGGCTCTCTGGCACAGAACCATGAAGCAGCTGATGGCCTGAATGCTTTTCGGGGTCAGCTACGCAGGGATAATCCTATAGAGGTTAAAGACCACAATGAAAAAGTTGCACAAGGAGAACCTAAGGCCAACCTTTAGGTGATCCTCGTATACTGGAAGGGCTTCGGGGCTCAGTGGCCCGGTCACCCTTCCTTCCCGGTCCGGGACAGTAAGGTGCAGGGTGGAAGGAATGTTCTATCTAACCCTAAGGGCCTCTACCCGATCCCACGTCATTTTATATTAGATCTGATTGGGACCTAGCTCTCTCTCCCTACGGTTGGAGGCCATTATTGTGAGGCTTGAAGGGAAGGAGGACTAACCCGGGGGCTGGTTTCCTAAGAGGGCGGAGATGGTGGAATGTGGTGCTCTCTTTCCAAGTGCGGATGCAACAAGAACTCCACGCAGAGTCTCAATGCCTCCTTCTTATAGCCCCTGGGTAGACGGCTCTCACCGTCCCTTGAGTGCCGTGACCCAAGAGGCGGTACGACTCCCCACGTAGCAGAAGTCGATGCAATGGAAAGAAGCACATTCGAGCTGCGATCTACATGATCACCAGATCGACGGTAGAGAGGTCGCCCCCAACACGACGCCAACCGTCCAGATGCTGCCACGTCACCCAAGTCACCTCTGAAGCCCAATGATCGAGCGGGCCAGTTTGGCCACTCATCATTGCGCCCTTCTGCATTAACTGCCACTCCCTTTGCCTCCAATACAGTGTCAACACCTGTCCTAAGCACGAATTTTTGGAGAGGGAAATGACCAGACACAGCATGCCTAATTGATCCGCAATCACCTCAAGGATAAATGCATTCAATGCAAGAATGATGCTCTCGCCCTTTTAAGCTATAAGCCCTCCCGAAGGTCAAGAACAAGGGGGGCAACTGTTATATCCAATTGGCTCTTCTCTGAACCACTGGAGCCAACGACCATTCGATTGGGTCAGACCAAAGGTCTGGCTGACCCATTGAAGGTTCGATCGACTCATTAGAGTCTGACCGACCCACTTCGATTAAGCCCATATCGGTCCAGAGGCTCCAGGGGCTCCTTCCAACTGGTGCCAGGATTCCGTTATAATTGAATCCTGACATCTCGGTGCCATTACTCTGTAGATCCCACGATCTCAGTGCCGTTACTCTACAGGTCCCATGATCTGGTGCCACCTGGTCACTACCAAGACTCCTCTAGGGGTAGATTGGCCATTCCCAGCCTGGCTCCTAATAGATTCTGGTAAAATTCCGTGCCTATATAAGATAAAAGGGGGACTCTGAGTGGTCAGAGAGCTTTTCCATCCCACGAGCTATCTACATTGATTCCTCCATTCTGTTGCTCTAAGGCTCCCACTAACTTAGCCATCGGAGGTCCCCTGCCGAAATACCTCCGGCCCATGGGATGTTTTTTGCAGGAACCGGGGAGACGCACACTCCAGCCAGGTTGAGAGAACCCGATTCGGAGAGATTCAGCGGCAACAACAAAGATCATAGCCCGTCTTACAAGTATAAGCTATCCAATGTTAAGCTACATAGATCCGAATAGGTTTGGTGAATTTGAAATTCCAAAATATATTATTTATGTTGAGCATAGACTATATCTTATCAAGATCGTGATCCATACTACTTATGGATAATTTATTCAAGAATCAAACAAAAAAGAATTAAATAAGGATTGAAAGTATTTATTTAATTACAAAGCATAGAAAACAAGTATAGGAATTTTATAAGGATAACTGTACTCCCCTATATACTGCACCTTAGCCAAGCATGGCTTCTGAATACATCTTCTAGAAGGATTAGAGCTCTGTCACAGTGCCTCCTCTTCTTGAAGTGCTCTTCTTCTTCTCCACTCTTTCTCTGTTCAAATCCTAAATAAGTCCTAAAAAAATAAAAAAATAAAATCTGCTGCTGCCAACTTCATCTAGTTGTTGCCCATGGCTCCCTTTAAATGGGGATCCAAACTATGTTGAAACCAAGTTGAAATAGCATCCAAAACATGTCCCAATCTCATGAAATCACCATAAGCATCAGATCATGATCAAAGGCCTGAGATCAGGTTCATCAGTGCTTTAAATAAATTCGAATGGCCTTTTGTCCATCCGATTATGCTTCAGTTGTTCTGGGCCATCAGATCGTGCAGAAAAGGGTTTAGATCATGCCCAAGAATCTTCAATAGATTAGCATCCTCTCCCACACATTGGATCGTGTCAAGATCTACTCCTAGCCACCTGATATCGCCTAGCACCATCTCCTTTTTATACACCATGATAAACACCACATGGTATTATTATGGACTGCATGAAACTTTTCTTGGACTGTGCCTCCCTATTCCATGGTCCGCGACAAGTCTCTGTGGATTGAGTGGCTGGTGCTGGTAGACCAGCTTGATGGGCTTAGCACCTATTCTAACTTTGTTTTGGACCCCATTCGTGTCCTTTAGACCTGTAGATCAGGCTCTTTATATTGGTTGGCTTCTTTTCTACAAACACAAGAAGAAGCATCAATTATTTAGGAATAAAGACATATTAGTGTGTATTTTGATGTTTCTTTTGAAATATTTATTATACTTATCACTCGATCACCCAGCCAGCAATGATTAGGTCTAAAGTGGGCCCCTCCTCATTTAGTATTGAGGAGGGGCTCATTACTTTGGCCATGAGAGTCCAAGCACCATCTCCAACTTGTAAACCATTAGTTCATCCAAGAGTTGATTCAAATGGTCCTGCTAACTTTTGATCATGTAGATTAGAGGTCTCATCCTCTAGATGAGGTCGTAGGTGCTAGCTATATCAATTTTCTCAAGGTGAGTATCTTTCTTCTATTCTGTTTTCCATTCTTTAGAATTTACATAGAATTTTTATTTTTACAATTGGCCTACAACATTACTGCTCTCCACAATGGCCTCATTGGTTTTAACTGAGTGAATCTCTTCTTGGATGACAAGCTTCGAGTATCCGAGGCCTGAGTGAAAGCTGCTAAGGATGAAAATAGGTGGCTGATGAGGAGGCTACTTGGGCCAAGTCTAAGCTCTTGGTTGCCTGAGAAAAGATCAAGACCCTTGAGTGTTGCAGTATTGTGGAATGTGTTGCAGCTGAGAAGCATCGGCTAAAGATGATTGAGCTTGAGGAGGTGCTTGAGCTAGGTGAGGTGGCACTTAAAGTTGCTGAGGAGAAGGTGGAGCTTGCTAAGACTCAGGCCACTGTAAAGAAGTCGAAGGCGATCACCAATGCCAAGCTTCAAGCTACGTAGAAGCATAAGGCCTTTGCGAACTTCAAAGTTGAGGTAGTTGAGGGCTCCATAGTGGCACACAACTTTTTTTTTGATGTGTGCAAGGTGCAGGTCACACGTCTCTTCCCAGGAATTCACATGAGCTACCTAGACCCCGAAGTCAATGATGATGAGGACAAAGTTAAGGAAGTTCACAAAGGCATTTGTGGCAATCACATTAGGGGAGGGACACTAGCTTATAAGGTCCTTAGATAAGGATTATATTGATGCACCATGTAACAAGATGCTACGGACTTTGTTCAAAATATAATAAGTACTAGAAGTTTGCTAACATCCAGAGGAGGCCTCAGTGCTGATCACTCAGATTCTACTTCTATGGCCATTTGATATGTGTGGAATTAATATTCTTGGACCATTTTTGATGGCAACTGGATAAATTTTTTTTTGATAGTGGCAATTGACTACTTTATAAAATGGATAGAAGTGAACCCTTGGTACATATCACTAAGAAGAAAGTTTAAATTTTGTTTGAAAATTCATCATTGCTGATTCAGATTTCCTAATTGTATTATTTTAATAATGGGTAGTAGTTTGATAATAAAATATTTTGAGAGTTCTGCTTAAATCTATACATTAAGCATAGGTTCACATTAGTGGGCACCCACAATCCAATGGAGAAGAAAAAGGAACCAATTGGACCATCCTTCAAGGCCTGAAATCTAGACTTGATCGGGTAAAAAGTCTTTGAATCGATAAATGGGACAACATCCTCTGGTCATATCAGACAACTTCTCATGTCTCGACTATGAAATACCTTTCAAACTAACTTTCAGGATAAAGTAGTTATTCCTTTAGAGATCATTTAGTTTGATCGGATAAAGGATTATGATAAAAATACTAATCAAGAAAAATTACAGGCAAGCCTCGACCTTTTGAAACAAATTAGGAAGAAAGCACATATCAAAATGATAGCTTACAAATAGAAGTTTGCTCGATATTACAACTCTAAAATCAAAGCCAAAATTTTAATATGGAGATCTCGTCTTTCAGTGAGCTGAAGTTTCAAAGCTAGCAAAAAAAAAAAACTTATACCTAATTGGGAATTGTCCTACAAAATCAAAGGTCATCAAACCTAGGACATATAACTTGAAAAACTTAGATAAAACACTAATTCTGAGATCATGAAATTCTAATAATCTAAAAAAATATTATTAATATTTTTTTTCTCTCAGAAGATATCTCTCTATTATTACTCTAATATGATCGAATAGAGAGTATAGGCATTGTCCAAACTTTTGACTAGGCTCAGGAAGCCATCGTATACTCTAAAGTGATTGAGTAGAGGGCACAGACATTGTTCAAACTTTCGATTAAGCTTAGAAAACTATCAGCTACTCTAAAAGTGATCGATAAAGGATAAAGGCATTGTCCAAACTTTGATTAGGCTTAGAAAGCCATCATCTACTCTAAAGTAATCGGTAGAGGGAACATACATTATCCAAACTTCTGATCAGGTTCAGGAAGCCATCATCTTCTCTAAAAGTGATCAGGTAGAGGGTATAATCATTGTTCAAATTTTTGATCAGGTTTAGGAAGCCATCATCTACTCTAAAAATGATTAGGTAGATGGTACAGGCATTGCTCAAATTTTTGATCAAGCTCAAGAAGCCATCCTCTACTTAAAATGATTGGATAGAGGGCACAGGCATTATCCAAGCTTTTGATCAGGCTCAAGAAGCTATTATCTACTCTAAAAGTGATCGAATAATAGGCACATGCATTGTCCAAACTTTCGATCAGGATCAGGAAGCTGGTGGGGACACCAGAGGCACCAGAATAAGACAGAGGCTTTTCAACCCTCTATGAATTGATCAATAATTTATGAGTCCATCTGTAATAAGGGCTTAGCCCATCTGAGTCCTTTTTTAGTTGTTGTTTGAGTCTTTTGAGTTGTTATTTCAGTTCTGTACTAGTCAGCTTATGTTGAGCTAGTTCAGTCCAATGCTAGTCAGCTCAAGTTGAGCTAATTTTATTTTTTTGAGTCCTGTCCAAGCATACTGAAGACTCAAGACTATATCATACAAGTGAAGACCAAGTCCAACTAGATTGAAGACATGGAAGTATAGCCCAAGTCCAACCCAGCTTGAAGATTTGAAGACCCCAGGAGAAAAATTCAGAAAACCCTGATTTCTCGCAGATGCCCTCCAGATGCCCAGATTCCCTTCCAGATGCCAAGTATATTCATAGATAAGGGCATCCATGATTCCAGAGGTCCATCTGCATCCTAGCCCAAAGAAATCAAGCCAGGTGCCAAGCCCAAGCCCCTAAAAAGCAAGATACCAGGGAATATTCCTGCTACCTGGCTACCAGGCCACCCCAGCTTCCAGAGGCCCAAACCCATGCACCCGAGCCCCTTTGGGCCGGCCTTTTGCTGCTCCTAGAAGCCCAACACGCCCCCCTAGGCATCCTTGGAGTGTTGGCCAAGTCAAGATAATTTTTAGGGATTTTTTCTACCTAATGTTTCCTTATTTTTTAGCTAGGATTTGAGAGGAAAAAGTTCTTATGTAAAGACTTATGTGCCCTTACTTGGAGCCCAAGGTTAAGGGTCAATTTAAGGGACCCTAGCCTCTTGTATGAAACCTATTTTTGATATGAATTAAAACCTTGAGTTCTTCTATTGAGTTGTGTGATACCCTGCTGTGTGCATAAAGGGGTTTGTGAGAGTTCTTCTTCCCGGTGTTTGCAATCATCTTCCTGCTACCAACAAACCCTCCAGATCCCTGGATGCCCACTCCAAAAGAGCCTTCCCTTGCTATTTTTCTTTGTTTTCTTATTCCTTTGTGAGCTTTCTAACCCCTGACAGGTCGTTTGCAGGTCCCTGAGTTCCTACGAATCCAACGACTCTAGCCAGCCTCAATCGGATCACCGAGCAGAAAGCTAGGTATCCGCGGGTCTTTGGCTCGATTTTCCAGGCCGCATCCGTCGAGGAACGAGAGACCCCTTCACTGTGATCTCCACAGACATTGTCAGGTACACCTCTCTACCTCCAGTAGTTTTATTGTAGGAACTTGCCCTAACCGAGGCTTCTCAGCCCCGGCAGTCCTTCTTTGCTACTTTTCTAGGTCCTAATCTGCATGCTGATCTTCAAAAATTCATACAAAATTCCTTACAAATATTTTGATATGAAATTCAGGAATTAATCACCTAACTCAACATGTAAAACATACAAAAAAATGGCATGCATATTAGTCCCACATCAGAAGCTATCCTGTACTCTAAAGTGATCGGGTGAGGGCATAGGTGTTGCCGAAACTTCGATCAGGCTCAAGAAGTCATCGTCTACCTTAAAAGAGATCAGGAAGAGGGCACTGATATTGTCCAAACTTTCGATTAGGCTGAGGATGCTATTCTCTACTCTAAAATAATCACATAGAAGGTATAGGTATTGCCTAACTTCTGATTGTAAGCTATTATTTTCATAAAGTGATTGGATAGAGAGCACATGCATTGCTTGAGCTTCCTATAGGCTCAGGTAGCCAAGATGTTGACCAATGAGGTTGGAAAATGTTTGAGTATCCTATATGTTCTTAAAGTTAATTAGAAAGGAACTTTTATAAAATTTATTCTCCAAAACTAGTTGGAGGAAAATAGATAAATGCTTATTTGAAGTTCTAATAGATATTTTTCAGGGAGCAACATATATTCTCCAAACATAAGAATAGTGAAGACAGTGAACAAAGGATGAAAGGAAAGAAATTTTTTTTATTAATCTTTGAAAAAACATCTTACAAGTTACATTAATAATATATATATAATACATTTATTTTGCTCTTCTTTTGACCTTGGAGCTCTTGGAGGCTTGGCAAATGAAGGATTGGGACCTTTATCTTTCTCACTACTTGAAACCTTTGTACATTCCAAGGGAGGATCATTTTTGGCTGAGAGGCCAGAAGCTACTATCTCCACCTAACATCCAAGGCAGTGCTAGTAGTGCATATAAAGGTACATGGATCTCCCCCTAACACCTCCTCTATTAAAGATCGAGATTTCAGATCTATTAAAGTGAGATAATTGGAATCTATATTCGGAAAGAACTCTTTTGCCTTTTGGATACCTCTATTGAAACCTAGTTCAAAGGTCAAGAAAACACCCGTATTCTTGGTAATTGGTTGATATCTTCTCATATCAGCTCTTGATATCTTTGGTGCCGTTCTTGTTACCTCAAAGATGGTTACCTTATTCTCGACATGCACCTTAGTTAAAGATCTCAAAGGGCCGTCATCTACTTCTTCAAGTGGACTTTTCTATCAAATCCATAATTTTCAAAGGTTTGCCAACCTTTTTCCTAAGTCCTTAAGAAGAACTCCAACATGTTCCCCCGAATAGATAGTACATTAACCACCTTATCTGTGATAATGGCTACCAAGTTGCCATAAATTGTGCAAGTATGCCTGTATGGCTATATACATTCAAGATATTAAAGAAATAGAAAAAAGAAAATATTAATTAAGAAATGAAAATTTCATTGCTTCAAAAACATTTTACAAGAACAAAGTATTCCAAACACCCAGTGGGAGAGATAAAAGCTTTAAAAAATAGTCCAAGAATAAAAGCTTCATGTTTCTGTTGCCTGACTATAAAAAGTTTTAGACTGGGCATTCGTAGTTGCTCCCATATCAGATGGCACCTAGTAATAGGTACAACTTCTAGAGTGATCAGTAGAGGGGCTTTAGTAGGTGCATTGATATCTTTTCACACCTCCATTACCTCTTCTATTATTGGATCAACAATGCTAGATAAGGAATGTAGTGTCAATGGTTGAAAAGAGCTCTTTCACTTTGTTTTGGTATCCCTAAATCCCTTGTGGAAGGCACTCACCGACCCTTTAGCTACATCATCCAAGAAGTCCTCGGATGATTTGTACTTGTCTATCACTTTCTTCTTGTTTCTTTGAGCTCCTCCTCAACTTTCTCTTCTCCTCCCAGAGTTTTTGGACAGAAGCTCAATTTATTTTGACATCTATATTAGTATCGGAGAGGTCAGTTTTTGGATGATTTATTTTAATGAAAGTAGCAACCTCTAGCTCAATTTTTTGGGCCTCAACAATTTTGGCCTTTGCCTCAGGAGTAATGGCCCATTCCTCGATAGCATTCACCTAGGTGTCGGCAACTTTAAACTGGTCAACTACCTTCCTCACTTCTTCCTTGGCCATCAATAACTTCCTTTTTGAGTCATTCATTAACCCATCATATGTTAAAAGAAGTTCTTGAGGTGACTGACATCGGAGGGAAGCTGGAAAAAATAGAAAGATTAATTTAGAAGGGATGATAAAAAGAAATAGAATAGGAGAAAAAAGAAAATAGCAAAGTGAATAAAAAATTACTTGAAAAAATTTAAGACAGCTATCACTAAGACTTGGAAGAGGGTATGTATTTCCTACTTTGCTTTGTCAACAGGAAGGAGAATTGTTGCTGCCAAGACCGTTGTGGCCCATAGCTGCTGCGTCGAAGTGCGCTCCTCTCGCTACCTGGCGGTCCTCTGCTCCTGGACCTGCGAAACAAGGGTTAGTGACCCGAGCTGGGGTTTTCAGCGGGGGCACTCCGACGGTCAAGTCAGTGACGATCCAGGAGAACAGATCCTCCTGGTCGGGCCCCTCTTGATGGACTCCGTACTAGGAGGAGTGAAAGATGTGTCGGTGAAGGAGAAAAGTAGCGGGGGGAGAGTGATAGTGGGGATAGAGGGGTTCCCTGTTCTCCATTTCTCCTTGTTTCCGGTGACTTTTCCTCGACCGTGGTGTTGGTGGTAGCGCTTCGCTCTCTTGCCGAGCTTGCGCTTGTGTTGGTGGTGGACTGTAGTTCTTTTTTACTGGTGTGTTTTTCTATTGTTGTTGTTACATCCCCCCTTCTGGGGGTGCCGATCGTTCTTTTAGTTGAAAACTGGCCGTTGGGAGTCTGCCTTAGGATCCTCGCTGGTTGGCAGGCGCATGGGGCAGGATTCCGTGTCGTGGACGGGACACCTTTCCTGACAGGTGGTAGGGAAGCTTCCATTCCTTCTGACATCTTCTCTAGTTGCTTCATTCTGGGAAGTTTGGCAGAGCCTCGATCCGGGGCCACCGTCCTAGGGGTGCAAGCTCTCTAGCTGGCCATCCCCTAGTAGTACGGCCAGATAGGTAGTTATGACAGCATGGGGGGCACCATTCTATGGTTCTCGGCGGCTCGTCGGTGTCCTAGGATGGCAGGGTCTGCTCCGGTCTGGGCGCTCCAAGATCGTGCGGTCACCTTGGTGGAGGAGGGAAGAGTGCGGGCCCGGTCCAGAGGGCGCGCGCTCGGAGAGGCTCCACATCGGCGGGTGAGCTCTCGGCTCGAGCTCGACCTCAGGGCTCAAACCTCCGAGGGTCTAGCTCAGGAGGATGGAGGACGGACTCGGTCTAGAGGGTGCACGCTCGAAGAGGCTCCACATCGATGGGCGAGCTCTAGGCTCGGCCTCGACCGTAGGGCTCAAACCTATGAGGTTCTCACTCTGGAGAGCGGAGGATGGACCCGGTCCAGAGGGCGCGCGCTCGGAGAGGCTCCACATTGGCGGGCGAGCTCTTGGCTCGACCTCGACCGCAGGGCTCAACCTCCGAGGTCTCGCTCTGAAGGGCGGAGGATGGACCTGGTCTAGAGGGCGCGTGCTCGAAGAGGCTCCACATCGCGGGTGAGCTCTTGGCTCGGCCTCGACCGTAGGGCTCAAACCTCCGAGGGTCTCAATCTGGAGGGTGGAGGACAAACCCGGTCCAGAGGGCACGCACTCGGAGAGGCTCCACATCGGTGGGTGAGCTCTTGGCTCGGCCTCGACCCAGGGCTCAAACCTCTGAGGGTCTCGCTCTAGAGGGTGGAGGGCGGCTCCGACCTAGGCATCGAGATCATGAGCTCGACCTGGTGGAGGATTGGGCTCGACTTGCTATCCTGAGGGAGCTCAGCTAAGTTCGACAAGGTGCTCCGAACTGAGGCGTCGCTCAGGCGTCCGCCATGGTGGCTTCTTTTAACGTGGCACTCGTTAGCTACCCACGTTAGTGGTCTCGCCACATCATTTGTCCCCACTCTCGAGGATCGTTTATGCGCGGCACTCGGGGTGATGGGAGTAACCGTAATGCTGATGTGGAGAGGCAAAAATCCAGTGTAATGATGGTCGTGATCGCCGGTGCTTCGAGGGACGGCCCTGTAGGCCAGTGTGGGGGTGCCGCGTAGCCATGTCTGAGGAGCAGTTAATGCTGGCACAGAATTCTGAGCGGCTAGGACTCCTTTTTCATTGATGGGCAGCACGTGGCGCAGATTTGTTGGCGAGGGGGTCACAACAGTGCAGATTCGACAGGCCTTTCCGAAGTGAAAAGAAAAATTTCTCATCCAAAAACTCCTTTTCTTTCAAATCCTTCGTGCTCATTGCTGTGTCTAGGCCTTTCTTCCCCGTGATTCGTATGTCCTTTTCTCCTCTAGGGGTCTTGACCGGCTTCATCTTCCTTCTTTCCCTCCTTCTGGGGTAGGCTCCTTCCTTCTCGGTTCAGTATGTCTCGTCCTGAGTCTTTTGCCTGAAGGGTGGTGCTCTCCTCCTTCGACGAAGAGTCGGAGGGGGAGCAGTTTAGCATTAGTATGAGACCAGCCCTTCCTGCCCCTCCGGTGTCCATTGGTGAGCTAGAGGTCGTTCCTTCCCTTCCTGTCAGTCCTCCTCTTTTGCTTGAACCAGCCCCCGAGTCTATCTGGTCAACAGGTCCGGGCGGGGTCGCGCTTCGACGATTTTCGCTACGGAGCTGGAGGCCATCCGGGATGCCTATGGGATCCCGTCTTCCGTTCGACTCATGGTTCCCCGACCCGGGGAACGGGTCACTTCCGGTGGCCGGGGTGTCTCGCCTTCTATGAGGGGACTTTCTCCGGGGGTCTCCGATTCTCCTTCCATCCTTTCTTTTTGTCTGTTCTAAGCAATTATCGTCTTGTCCCCGCCCAGTTGGTATCGAATACCATCAGGGTGATCTTCTCTTTCATTGTACTCTGCCACGTCCATGGGTTCGTTGCCCGGTTCTCCCTGTTCAGGGCATTCTTCACCCTGAAATGCCACCCGACCGAGGATGGGTGTGGTCTTTGTCTTCTCGCTCGAAGGGCATTAAGTTCGAGCTTTCGTCTTCCATCAAGGGATGGAAGAGCAAGTTCTTCTTTGCAGACATCGAGGGGGTCGACTGGACCTGGAGCGAGCCAGATCGGTCCCCAAACTGGATCTCTGCGGTCGAAGCATCCGACCAGGACGACTACGATCAGC
Source organism: Areca catechu (assembly GCA_021397845.1). Lineage (NCBI taxonomy): Eukaryota > Viridiplantae > Streptophyta > Magnoliopsida > Arecales > Arecaceae > Areca > Areca catechu. The sequence continues at coordinate 839,579 of JAHSVC010000060.1, forward strand.
TTTGCACCGCTCAGATCCCATCCTTGGAGGTCCTGCTATCAAAGCAGAACCGTCTCGATGCCATGGTTGACTCGTCGGCGGGGCCAGGTAAGTTCAGCTTCTTCATCCACATGCATCTTCCCTTTTCTCCATTTCAGGCTGACCTTCCAAGTTCTTGTGTGTAGGGTTGATCCTTCTGGAGGGCGAGCCATCGCTGGTCTCCAGGAAGAGGCCGCCCACTGGGGTGGTCGCCGAGCCCCCTTCAAGGCAGGCCCGGGTTGAGGGAGTGCCGGTGACTGCCCTGCTGTGCCGACTGCCTCAAAGGAAAGGGGGTTTGTGGGGCCCCTATGCGACAGGCAGAGCCGCAGGTGGAACCCCCTATCCTGGTGCTGGTGGTGGCCGCCCAGGCTGATGCCGTTGCTACTGCTATTTCGTTCCACTCTCCGGGTCCGATGATGACCGAAGTTGAGAAAGGAGAGCTCTGCCCTAAAGACCCTCTAGCGATGGGGATTCCGGTCATGACAGTGCCGGGTCCTCGGCTGGTCTTCGGGAGTCCTGCCGCAGGAGTGGCGGGCGCATCTGCCCCTCGGAGAGCAGGAAGGACGAGGCGAGGCGCCGCCTCCCATTCAAGCTGGGGCCGAGAGCTCCTTGGTCGACAATCGCGCACTGGCCTACCGCATGATGGACTTCTCCATCCAGCAGTGCGACCGGGTTGAGATGGATGGGCTGCCGGTTGGAGCCTTGATCGACAGCATTTTTTTCCATCTTTATACGGTAAGCAACCTCGCCCTCTCTTTCTCTTCTCTTTTTCTTCCTTTTTTTTTTTGACCTCCCATGCAATGCAGATGGGTGCTGAGGCCCTCTCATCAAGAGCTGCTACCGAAACTGGGAGCAGTCTGCATAGCAGCAGGTGGCCGAGATCGCGTCGTTGAAGACCGATCTGAAGGGGAAGGCCGACTCCGAGGAGGCGCTTGACCGGTGGGTCAAGGACCTTGAGAAGTGGCTCGCCAACTCCGAGGAGCGAGCAAAGGATCTCAAGTAGAAACTTGACGATAAGCAGGGGGAGTCGAGGAAGAAGGCTAAGGCGCTCGCCGACTCTGAGCAGAGTGGGATGTGGTCATCGCCGAGGTAGCCCGACAAAAAAGGACGCCTAGTCTCTCCAAGCTCGGCTGACAGCAGAAGAGGAGAAGTCAGCTGCGGCTCAGAGAGCAGCGGATGAGGTGGCCAAGTTGGTCGTGGATGCCAGGCCGAGGTGGCTGCGACAAAGAAGGAAGCCGGGGAGGCGGTGGAAAGGTACAAGACCTCGGAGGAGTTCCTCGTCGAGATCTACCAGACGGCATCGGACTCCATCAAAGGCTTCATGTACCTGCACCGCCTGGTCGAGGAGTTTGTCTCGGTTGAAGGCCGCGGCTACCTTGACTACCCCGGTACTTCAGGCCAGGAGGCGGGTGATGAGGAGGCCGCACCAGCTGAGTCTGGGGTTGCGCGGTCAGAAGCTCCTACTGATGGAGACTCCCGGCCCAGCGACCCAACTAGTGGATAATCACTTTTTTTTTTTTCTTTTGTATTAGGGCCACCCGGCATGTCGGGAGCCCATAGGGTGCTTGTAAATGATACTTGATCAATGGAATGCAAAGATTTTTTGCAATTGTTTCTCTTGTTTGCTCCTCCCCTCCTTCACTCCCTTTCCACTTTTGTCTTTTTTTTAATGTATGGGGAGATTAGAGAGGGTGCCTAAAAGCTACTGAGCTCGGCAGTCTCTAGGCCGAAGATTTGAGCTCCGATCTTGAGCTGGTGTCCCGGAGCTGGGCTCGGGACGGTGGTCACTGAGAGCTGCTTGGCTCGAAGTTCTCTTGGCCGGAGGTCTAAGCTCCTATCTTAAGAGGTGTCCCAGAGCTGGGCTCGGGGACGATGGTTGCTGAGAGCTGTTTAGCTCGAAGTTCTCTTGGCCGGAGGTCTGAGTTCCTATCTTGAGAAGGTGCCCCGGAGCTGGGCTCGGGGACGATGGTTTCTGAGGGCTGCTGAGAGTGGTAGCTTCGATGGTGTTGTATTTTCTTCTTGTTCCCTCTTTCTTTCCTTCCCCCTCTTCTCTCATTCATTTTTCATTCATCTTTCATTTCATTTTTTTTTAGAGTGGGGAGATCAGAGGAGAGTGATGGTTGGACCCCTATTTTGTTCTCTTTCTTTCCTTCCCCTCTGGTCTTCTTTTCGAGTGGGGAGATCAGAGAAGGGGGCTGCCGGGCTTCCCCCCTTTGTTCCCTTTCTTTCTTCCCCTCTCGTTTTCTTTTCGAGTGGGGAGATCAGGGAAGGGGAGTTACCAGTCCTGATTGCCTTGGAGCTAGGCTCGAGGCCTTCCTGGACGTGGAGCTAGGCTCGGGCCCAGGGAGTTGCCTGAGATCTTGGCTCAGGTCTTTGCGCCTTGGAGCTAAGCTTGAGACGTTGATGGGAGCTACGTGGCTCCATGATCTCTTGGCATCCCGGAGCTGGGCTCGGAGACGTTTGAGATGAGAGCTGCTTGGCTCGAGGTTCTCTTGGCCGGAGGTCTGAGCTCCAGTCTTGAGTTGGCATCCTGGAGCTGGGCCCGGGTATGCCTTGGATTGAGAGCTACATGGCTCGATGGTTCTTTGATGTCTTGGAGCTCGGCCCGGGGATGCCTTGGATTGAGAGTTACGTGGCTCGATGGTTCTTTGACATCCTGGAGCTGGGCCCGGGGATGCCTTGGATTGAGAGCTACATGGTTCGATGGTTCTTCGACATCCTGGAGCTGGGCCCGGGATGCCTTGGATTGAGAGCTATGTGGTTCGATGGTTCTTCGACATCCTGGAGCTGGGCCCGGGAACACTTGGATTAAGAGCTACGTGGCTCGATGGTTCTTCGACGTCTTGGAACTGGGCCCGAGGGCGTTGTCGATCGAGAGCAGCATGGATCCTTGACCCCTTTGGCATCCTGGAGCTGGGCTCGGGGATGCCATTGGCATTCTCCTGCAAGACAGATAGACACTTGCACGGGGGAAAACCATTGTTATTCATTGTTGGGAAACCTTATATTATTGATAGTATTTCTGCAAGTTGCAGGCATTCTATGTTCTGGGGAACCTGACACCGTCCGAGATCTTCGAGGTAGTAGGCCCCTTGTGAGAGGGCTTCAGCCACTTTGTAGGGGCCCTCCCAGTTCGGGGAGAGCTTGCCGCACTCCTTAGGCTAGGACGCCTCCGCCCGTCGCAGCACCAGGTCTCCGGCTTGAAAGCTTTTGTCCAGACCAGGCATTGTAGTACCGGGCCACCTTTGGTGGTAGCCACCATATTAGGCGAGCTTTTTCCCTTCTTCTTAACAAGAAGGTCCAGGTTGAGCAGGAGGGTGCACCCGAGTTCCCCGTCTTCATCATACACTGGCACCAGTGCACCGAGTTCCGTGCTTCATCATACTACTGCACCCCCAATGTAGGCACGCCGAGTTCGACGAGGATGACTGCTTCGGCACCGAAGACGAGGCTGAAGGGTTTCATTGGTCACCGTCCTGGGCGTTGTGTGGTAGGCCCACAGGATGCTAGGGAGCTCTTCTACCCACAGGCCCTTAGCTTGATCCAGCCTGGTTTGGAGCCCTTGGAGGATGGTCCGGTTGGTCACCTCGGCCTTCCCGTTTATTTGGGGGTGAGCTACCGAGGTGAACCAATGTTGGATGCCGTGGGCTGCGGAACCCTTCGAACTCGCGGTTGTCAAACTGTCGCCTGTTGTCGGTGATGATACAACGGGGGAGCCCGAAGCGACAAATGATTGACTTCCAAAAGAACTAGCGGACATTGGCTTCCGCGATCCGAGCTAGCGCTCTGCCTCGACCGACTTGGTGAAGTAGTCGATCGCCACTAGCAGGAACTTTCTCTGCCTTGATGCTGGGGGGAATGGTCCCTGGATGTTTATTCCCTATTGGGCAAAGGGCCAAGGGGCTGAGAGCTGGGAGATCGGTGCCGCCGGCTGACGTTGAATGTTGGCGTGGCACTGGCATTTGTCGCACCTCTTGACGAAGTCGGCTGCGTCCTCCCTCATGGTCTCCCAGAAGTACCCCTGGCGGAGAGCTTTGTAAACCAGTATCCTCCCTCCCACGTGATTCCCGCAGAGGCCTTCGTGTATCTCTTGGAGCACAAAGGTTGCCTCGGCAGGCTTGAGGCATCTCAAGAGTGGGTAGGAGTAAGATCGGCGATAGAGTTGGCTCTCCATCAAGACGAACCGAGAAGCCTTCTTCCTGACGAGGGCGGCTTCCGCGCGGTCTTCTGGCAGGGTGCTATCAGTGATGTACCGGATGTACTTGTCCATCCAACTTGGCTTGGGGGTGACTTGATGTACCTCCATCGGATTCTCGTAGCTGGGACTTTCAAGGTGCTCGATATAGGCATGTCCCAGCGACGAGTTCGACAGGGTTGCGAGTCTGGACAGCGCATCCATGCGTGCATTCTCTCCTCGAGGGATATGGAAACTGCTGAAGCGCCGGAGGCTTGCTGTGCTCGCACGGACTTGCTCTAGATACTTCATCATCTGGGCATCCCTTGCTTCATATTCCCCGGATACTTGTCCGGCATCTAGTTGGGAGTCGGTGAAGACTTTCAAGTCCTACACACCCAGCTCGTGGAAGATTCTGAGGCCCACGAGGAGTGCCTCTACTCCGCCTAATTATTGGTTGCGACGAACTTGAAACGGAGGTGCAGTCCGCCACAACCCCATCACCATTGGTCAGGATGAGGCCGGCTCCGCTCCCGCCGGAATTGGATGCTCCATCTACGTGAAGAATCCAGGGCTCTTCTCCTGGCCTGGGCTCTGTTGCTGTCTGCTCTGGCTCCTCGGCGAACCCGGTGCACTCGACCACGAAGTCGGCCAGGACTTGGGCCTTTTGTGACGACCTCGGTCGGTACGCTTTGTCGAATCCGCTAAGCAGAAGGGACCACTTAGCCAACCTCCCGGATGTCTCGGGTCGGGTGAGGATGGTCCTCAGCGGCTGGTCCGTCACCACCACTATTGGGTGTGCTTGGAAATAGGGCCTGAGGCGCTTAGCACATTATTAGTGCAAAAATGAGTTTTTGAGAGCGAGTGTACCTGACCTCCGCATCGCAGAGGATTTTACTGGTGTAGTACATCAGCTTATGAGATTTGTCCTTGTCTGTGTGGACGAGAACTGAGCTGACAGCTCCCAATGTCATCGCCAGGTACAGTAAGAGTTCCTCTCCCTCTTCCGGCCTGGAGAGCAGCAAAGGGGAGGCGAGGAAGTTCTTCAGCTCCTCGAAGGTTGTCCGGCACTCCTCGGTCCAGGTGAAGTCGTGCATCTTGGCAGCGCCTTGAAGAATGGCTGGCAACAGTCGGCCGACCTCGAGATGAATCTGCTGAGGGTGGCGACGCATCCCGTTAGGCACTGGACCTGCTTCTTGGAGGTCTGGTGTTCCATGTCGATGATGGCCTGCACCTTCTCTGGGTTCGCTTCAATGCCCCTTTGGGTGATCATGAAGCCGAGAATTTTCCTGCTGCCACCCCGAAGGTGCACTTCGTCGGGTTCAGTTTCATCTGATGCTGCCGCAAGCTGTGGAAGGACTCGGCGAGGTCAGCTACGTGGCTCGAGCCCGGCCTGCTCATGACGATCATGTCATCCACGTACACCTGCATGTTGCGGCCAATTTGGTCCTTGAAGACCTTACTGACCAGGCATTCGTAGGTGGCCCCCGCATTCTTCAGACCAAAGGGCATCATCTTGTAGCAGTATGTCCCCTGGTCGGTGACGAAGGCAGTGTGCTCCTCATCCTCTGGATGCATGTGGATTGATTGTATCCTGAGAATACATTCATGAAGGAGAGCAGCCGGTGGCCCGAGGTGGCATCCACCAGCTGGTCGATCTTCGGGAGAGGAAAGCTGTCCTTCAGGCAAGCTTTGTTGAGGTCGGTGTAGTCTACACAGATCCTCAATTTGCCACTATTCTTCTTGATCATCACCATATTCGCCAGCCAGCTTGGATACCAGACCTCTCAGATGAAACCGCCAGCCAGGAGTTTATCTACCTCTTCTTTGATGGCTGCCTGTCTCTCCGGGGCAAAACTTCTTTTCTTCTACCGAACTGGCTTCTGCTTTGGGTCGATACTCAGTTTGTGAATAATGATGTCAAGGGGGATACCTGGCATGTCTGCCACCGTCCAGGCAAACACGTCCGCGTTCACCCGCAGGAATCCCAGCAATTGGAACCTCTCCTCCTCGGGTAGCTGGGCTCCGATCTGCACCATCTTTGCAGGATTGTCTCCAAGCGGATAAGGAAGTAGACTCTAGACTGGGCCCTCTCGGGGGTATTGGGCCCTTTGGTCAAGGTCGTCCGCGCTGGGATGGTCCTGGGGGACCTTGGCCCTAGGGAGAGTCTAGAAGCAATGCTGCACAGGCTGGGGTGCTCCTCTCATCTCCCCGACACCGTAGGGAGTTGGGAATCGTACAAGCAGCCTCTTGGTGGAGACAACGACGTCAAGCAAGTTGAGCCCGGGTTGACCCAATATCACGTTGTAGGCGGAAGGAAGCCTCACAACTGTGAAAGTCATCATGACGGTGCTCTGCTGAGGTGGGGTTCCAGCAGTGACCGGGAGAGTGATTTCTCCTTATACTCTCATGGAGTCACCCGTGAAACCGACAAGGGTGTGTGAATGGCCTAAGCTGATTAGGGAAAAGATTCATTCTGGAGAAGGCATCGTAAAAAAGCACATCTGTGGAGCTTCCACTATCAACCATGATGCGCTTTACAGGGTGCTTCACGATCGTCATTTCGGCGACCACGGCATCATTATTTACATTTTTTCCCCCGTCTTCCCCCTCCCTCATAAAGGGGAGTACATTTTCAGAGTCCCCTGCCCCCCGGGCCTTCTTGGACGCGCGCACCGTTTCCTAGGAGATCATGCCCACCGGCTTCTCGGTGGGGTGATTATCGATGGCTGGAGTTGGCGGGAGAGCAACGAGCGCCTGGGACTCCGCTTGAGGTATGCCCCCCATGAATCTCTTGAGGTAGCCTCTCTTGATGAGTTCCTCAATCTTCCAGTTGAGGTTGCGGCATTCCTCGGTGTCATGGCCGTGGTCGTGGTAGAAGCGGCAGTACTTCGTCTTGTCACGGCCAGCGAAAGGCTTCAATGGGGGCGAGCGCCTCAAGTAGTCAAAACTCTAATGTTATTCTTGATTTTGTATATACCGATGATCAGTTAGCAGATGTGTTTACCAAACCTTTGAGTGAGGATAGGTTCTATCTGATTAGAAGAGAGTTATGTGTCATTGATCCATTCTCCTAGAACTCTCATAGTTTTAATTATACCTAAGTTTTTTTACTCAAAACCACTTGCTTTAAGCCTCAAAAGTTGTTAAATATTTTCCTAGATTTTTTAAAATTTTTCGATTTTTTTTAAATTTTTTCTTGGCCAAGTGTCGACACTTGGATATTGTCAAGTGTCGACACCTGACCAAGTATCGACACCTGACCAAGTGTCGACACTTGACAAATACTAAGTGTTGATACTTGCGAAACAAAATCTATTTTTAAAAAGACTGACCGAGGGTTTTATTTTTATTTTCCACCCGTCGATTTCAAGCAACAGTGGTCCCCCTCTATCCAAATCTCTCTTCTTCCCATTTAACCCCACACAAATCAGGTATTCCCCCTTCCGATTTCTCTTTATTCCGCATTATTTCTCAAATTTTCTTTTTCCTTACCGTTAAAACTGTTTTGACTTGAATTTAGGATTTGCCGATTTTATTTGGTTTACGACCGGATTTTCCCGAGTTTTTGTGGTTTTCCAAAACTTCATTTGAAGGAATAGTGATCTACACAATATTTTTCATGGTTTTTTTCAAGATTTAGGTCGTTCTCCACACTCATTTCATCCAAATTTAGGTAAAATTACTGTTTGATTGTTTTTTGCCAAAAATTAGGTAGTCACCTAAAAACTAGTGTTTAATGCATATTTCCAGTAATTTATCATAATGTTTTGGCCACATTATTTTTATTTTAGTAGAACCCTAAATGTTCTAAGCCCAAAACCCAGGTATTTTGGTATTTTGGTATTACAAAATTTACTCTTATAAGATTTCCAGCCAAAAACTTTATCTAGCTTATAAAATCCTCACTTTCAAAATGTTTCTGGTTTTTCAAAATTGTCTTGGTGTTTTATAACTCTAAGTTTGTTTCAAAACCATCTTATAAAATGATTATTTAACCAGTCCCTTTGCTCCTGGTCTGAGTGAATCACCTCCCTTAGCTTATCTCCTTTAAAACTCTCTTGGTCAGCTTGCTGTAATGGGTCCCAGGAAGAGACTTACAGTTAGGGAGAGATCTAGTCGTGGTGTAGAAAGGAGATCGAAGGCCAGATTTTATTCTGCACAGGCTAGCAGTTCTGCCACACCGAGTTCCCCCCTGTAGAGAGGATGGCAGGAAGTTAGTAGCCTCTGGGAGGATGTCGACATGGAGTGTTTTAATAGGCACCACTTTAACATACGACAGGTGCTCACTGGTGCAGGTTTAGTACCATTCTGTACTATGCAGGAGAGGTACTATCCATCTAGCTCATCTAGAGGGAGTTCTATGGTGCGATGGACTGTCGACGACTTCTATGGACTACGACAGTGAGAGGTGTTCAGATTTCACCTTTTGTAGAGCTACTGAGCAGAGTATGGGAGATCCCCATAGGGGAGTCAATGTTTTTTGTGGATGACAGAGAGGCTGCTTTTAGGTGTATCCTCAAGCGAGAGGATGTTCGTGGTGTATCTATAGTCACCGCGAGCCAGTTATCTCTGGAGATGCGCCTATTGCACCACATCACGGCACATATACTTCTGCCGAAGACTGGGCGGTTCGACTTCATCACTGAGAGAGAGCTGATGGTGATGACGAGTCTGATAGAGAGGAGGCAGATTGACCTTCCATCTTTGATGTTAGTTCAGATGCATGATGCCGTGACTCAGCGCCGTCATTGTTTACCCTACGGCATGGCACTGACCAGGTTATTTAGAGCATGTGGAGTATCACTGAAGGGGAGATCCCCAAGGAGATACTACACACATATGTCTATGATGAGAGGTCTTTGCAACGTATGGGGTATAGACTAGTCGCAGGTCGATGGGTGCGCAGAGAGTCTGGCCAAGAGCCAGATGAGGAGGATGAGCTTCGAGAGGTAGAGACAGACCATCTGAGCCAGCAGTTTTCCTCCCATTGATATTCCATCGACACAGGCAGAGCATTCGACTCCTGGTACTTCAGCTCCTCCGCCACCTACTACTAGATTATCCTTTGAGGAGCACGCCAGAGAGCAGTTTACTGAGATTAGGGTGAGTTGACTCAGCTACGCAGCGAGATTGAGACTCTTCGAGTACATACTACCTCGAAGCATGCTGAGATCCATAGGACTATGGAGGAGGGCTTCACTCATATTGAGGATTTATTGAGATCCCTTATGCCTCCTGCAGCCCCTGCAGTTGTATCTTCGGATGATGATGATGATGATGATGATGATGATGATGATGATGATGATGATGATGATATGGGATGATCACCAGAGCGACCATGCTGAAACAGTTGAGGGTAGTGATCAGGCAGATATGGATGAGGACAGAGCTACAGAGATTGTGGGCAGTGGTAGTGACAGTGATGGCAGTGCAGATGGTTTTGAGGTGGTCAGTCGCGATCCTCCCACTACCCCAGATGCTCCTACTGACTTGGTTGATTCCACACCAGACTTTGTTACACCAGCTAATCTTCTCTCCCCCCTCCACTAGATCATCTAAAGTTGTACCTGCTTTTGATCCTTCTGGCCGCACTAGGAGTCGTCGAGCTTTAGTACCACCTAGGGTCTTAGCCACTAGATCTAGGATCAGTGCCCCTTTTAGTCTTGAGATTCCATTTGATGAGGATTAGCCTCAAAGATGTCTGTTGTATATCTTTTTTAGTTCATATTTGTATGTTTCTGATTATTGTATGACTCTGATGCTTTCTGTATGTTTCAGTTCTTGTTAATGACTCATCAAATTTTTGTACTGAAAACTTCTCTTATCTATTATATATTTCAGTTTAGTGCTTATTATTTGTGTTTGAGTGGTTAAATTTACCTTCTTCAGCTCTGATTCTCTTTGGATCATTTTGGTTATGATACCTATTGTTGCCGATCTCACCGCCGCGCCTGTGGCTTCAGAGCAGTTGATTTGATTAGACTGTCTCGCCCTGAGGTCTTCTGGCTCCCAGTCCTGCAAGATAAGGTCAGAAGCCCTGGCCGGGGATCTCGGCGAGGCAGCTCCGACGGTCAAGTTAGAAAATGGCAAGAGGGAACAGAGTCTCAATACGGGCCCCCGAAGAAGTCCCAGACTTAGAGATCGTGCTTAGCAAGAAAAGTCTCAGGAAGAGTTGAAATATGGCAGAGTTCCTCCACCGGGCTTGCGCCAAGGATCCCCTTTCAGGATCTTGGATCCTGCCCTCGGTGCTTTTTCCCTTTCCCAGCCTCTGTTTCTTGCTTACCTGGTTGTCCGCTCGTCCCATCCTTTTATCCCATCACGCTGCTTTTGGTTTTCACCTTCGGGAGGCCCCCTCTTTGCTTCCACCTCCTTCCCTCCTTCTCTTTCTCCTTTCCCTTTTGGGTCAAAGAACCCGCGGCCTCCTCGCCTTGCTTGCCAGGCTTAGCGAGGAAAGAGTAGAGGGAGGACGCCGGCCAGACCGCCAGCCAGACCTTGGGCCGAGCGTGAGCGCTCTCCTTCCCAGGGGCCGACAACGCCTGCTACCGGATCCTGTTTTGTCAGGACCTCGCCTCTCGACTGCGGAACCTATCGGGCCGATGTAAGCGAGGTTTCGCGTGCCGCCGTCGACCGTACGGGTGCTTCTCTCAAGGTGCAGTGCACACCGCTCGAGGGGCTGTCTCGAAACTCGTGCTCCTGCTCCTCGGAGGCCTCTCTGCACAGGTTGGCCGGCTTCGGCCGAGGTGGGCACCTCCTGGGCGGACACCTGGCGGAGCGGCAGAGAGGCGCTCGACTTCGACCGAGGTGGACCCATCTCCGGGCGCCACCTGGCGAAGGAGCGAGAGGGCCCGGCTCGACCTCGATCGAGGTGGGACCGTCTCGGGGCGCCACCTGGCGAGGGAGCAAGGGGCCGCCGGCTTTCGACCGAGTGGGCCCCTCCTGGGCGGACACCTGGCGGAGCGACAGAGAGGCGCTCGACTTCGACCGAGGAGGACCCGTCTCCGGGCGCCACCTGGCAAAGGAGTGAGAGGCCGGCTCGACCTCGACCGAGGTGGGACCGTCTCAGTGCGCCACCTGGCGAGGGAGCAAGGGGCCCCGGCTTCGATCGAGGTGGGCCCCTCCTAGGCAGACACCTAGAGGAGCGGCAGAGAGGTGCTCGACTTCAGTCGAGGTGGACCCGTCTCCGGGCGCCACCTGGAGAAGGAGCGAGAGGGCCCGGCCCGACCTCGGTCGAGGTGGGACCGTCCAAGGCGCCACCTGGCGAGGGAGCGAGGGGTCGCCGGCTTCAACCGAGGTGGGCCCCTCCTGGGCGGACACCTGGCGGAGCGGCAGAGAGGCGCTCGACTTCGACCGAGATGGACCCATCTCTGGGCGCCACCTGGCGAAGGAGCGAGAGGGCCCGGCTCGACCTCGGCCGAGGTGGGACCATCTCAGGGTGCCACCTGGCGAGGAGCAAGGGGCCACCGGCTTCGGCCGAGGTGGGCCTCTCCTGGGCGAATACCTGGCGGAGCGGCAAAGGGCGCTCGACTTCGACCGAGGTGGACCCGTCTCCGGGCGCCATCTGGCGAAGGAGCGAGAGGGCCCGGCTCGACCTCGACCGATGTGGGACCGTCTCGGGCGCCACCTGGCGAGGGAGCGAGGGGCCGCCGGCTTCGACCGAGGTGGGCCCCTCCTGGGCGGACACCTGGCGGAGCAGCAGAGAGGCGCTCGACTTCTGCCGAGGTGGACTCGTCTCCGGGCGCCACTTGGCGAAGGAGCGAGAGGGCCCGCTCGACCTCTACTGAGATGGGACCGTCTCGGGGCGCCACCTGGTGAGGGAGCGAGGGGTCACCGGCTTCGGCCGAGATGGGCCCCTCCTGGGCAGACACCTGGGGAGCGGCAGAGAGGCGCTCGACTTCGGCCGGGTGGACCCGTCTTCGGCGCCACCTGGCGAGGAGCAAGGGGCCGCCGGCTTCGACCGAGGTGGGCCCCTCCTGGGCGGACACCTGGCAGAGCGGCAGAGAGGCGCTCGACTTCGACCAAGGTGGACCCGTCTCCGGGCGCCACCTGGCGAAGGAGCGAGAAGGCCCAGGCCGACCTCGACTTCGGTCGAGGCGAAGCGACATCAAACTTTGCTGACCGATTCTGTTCTGCCGAAAAACTCCACATGGCTCGAATCACGCTCGGCGGAATCTGAGATATGCCACGTCACTGTAACGGCCGTAATAGTTGCCCCCCATCCCCCAGTTCCGTTAAGGTGTCAGGCCCGGAACGTGGGGATTTAATACGGAGATGACGTGGGAAAGGCGAAGATCTTGTGCCATGATTGCCACGATCCTCATCGCCGTTCCTCGTTGCGCCCAAGGTCCTATAAGAGGCTGCCACGCGTCGCCTCTCTGGTTGCAATTAATGCGTTGCTTCGAAACGGAGGTCGTTTCCCCGTAACTGAAGCGTCATGTGGGCGTGCATCCACACGGCATCCATCTGGTGGTCCGGAACGGAATGACGGGTACGGCTGCTGTCGATCAAATTTGAAAAGGAGGGGGACTTTCCGAAACGAGGCCCTTTCCCTTTTTCACGCTCCGTCGACGATTTGCAGTAGGCTATCTCCACTCCCCCGTGTTGCCGCCTCTTTTGCACAGTGTGTTTCGGTGAGTGCCCTCTCTGCCTCTGTCCTCCATCCCTTTCCTTAGCATCTCTCTTCACCACTTCCTTCCCCATGGCGCGTCGTCGTCATGTTTTGTCTTCACCCGTGACGCAGGTCGTCGGTCCCTCGGGGTCCAGGACCTCCATGTCTCCTCCTCAGCTAACCCGGACGAGGTCGGTCCGTCCTGGCCAAGGACTCCATTGTTCCTCCTCGGAAGCGGAGGTGATCCCGAAGGAGGTCCGCAGGCGGCTCCAGCCTGGGGGCATAACCATAGGTATCCCTAGGGGTCCCAGGTCTCCCCCGTGATCTCTGCCAGTCCCATCTCTTCACTTCCTCCTCCGGCCCTTTCTTCTGTTGGTCCCTCCGGTCACGTTTCAACGATGACCGAAGGTGACCTTTCCTTGCTCCGGGAAGTCTATGGCATCCCGGGGTCGATCCATCTTTCTCTCCCACGGCCCGAGGACCGCGTCACCTTAAGCGGTCCCGATCGAATATCCTTCTACGAGGACTTCCTCCTTGGGGGTCTTTGGTTTCCCCTGCACCCCTTCTTTCTTTCCTTCCTTAGTCACTTCCGCCTGGTCCTGGCCCAGTTGGCTCCCAACGCCATCCAGGTCATCTTCGCCTTCATCGTCTTTTGTCACTTCTACGGGTTCGTTGCCCGTTTCTCTCTCTTCAGGGCTCTTTTCACCCTGAAGCGGCACTACACCGATGATGGCTGGTGGTACATTTCACCCCGGCCTAGGTGTCTCTGGTTCGACCTCCCTTCTTCCATCAAGGGTTAGAATAACCGGTTCTTTTTTGCCTCAATCGAGGACGTCGACTGGGCCTGGAGCGAGACGGATCGGTCCCCGAACCGGAACTCCCAAGTCGAGCCGGTGAACTAGGAGGCTTATTCCTTGCTATTGAGCGACGTGGTCCCTGCGCTCGATGTTCTGCTCTCGGAGCAGAACTTGTTCGAGGCGGGGATCAGTCCCATCCGGGAGCCGGGTGATGCTCAGCCTTCTTTCCTACTCCGCACTTCTCTCTTTAACTGGACTGACCGACTTCCATTCTTTTGCAGGTATGAAGTTTTCCCTGGAAAACCTCCTGGAGGGCGCCGCCCAGAGGGACATCGCCGAGGGAGATGAGCCCGCGGCGAAGAGGGCTCGCACCGAGGCGAGCCGGAGGTCGTGCCGACGCCCGCCCCTGGTCCAGTAGCTGCAGTTCCCGCACCCAGGCCACCTCGGGCCCGGGCTGCCAACACTCCCGTCATCCGCCTAGACGGGGCCTAGAAGAGGGAGGCTCGGTTCCCTCCCGGGCAGCGCCCGCCTCTACCGCAGCTCCGATGGTGCCGCCGGCGACTCCAGCTGCCCCGCCGGTGGCAGTGCCCCCCGGGGGGTCGGTCGCTCTTGCCGCCACCGATCTGTCCGCCCCGCCGCGCGACCCTCACGAGCCGGTGCTCCGTGATCAGTGATCTGGGGCTCGTAGAGAGGGTAATGGAGTTTGCCTGCACCTCCCAGGACCGCCGACTGAGGGGCGGCCGGGACTACGCCGACGCTCTGCTCGGGATCCTTCCACAGATCTTCATGGTAAGTCCGGACTCGAAACCTTCCCTTTCAAATTCCAGTTGACTTCTAACAGACCGACTCCTCTTTTTTGTGCAGATCGGGACCGACTTGCTACTGCTAAGAAATTCCTCGCAGGGTATGCCAAGAAGGATGTCGAGGAGGAGAAGCTCGGCAAGCTCGCAGCCGACGTGAAGGGCCTCATGGAGAAGGGGGTCGAGCTACAGGGGAACAACCAGGCCCTTCAATCCGACCTGGTGCGCCCCGAGGGGTGCATCAAAGAACTAGAGGCCTCTCTATTCGAGGAGAGGATCTCCAACCAGTAGCGCGTGGAGGAGGACGCAGCGGAGAAGGCTCGCCTCCGAGCCTAGTCCTAGTCGCTGGAGCGCCAGGTGGAGGAGGTCCGGAAGGAGGCGAGTGCAGCCAAGGAGAGGAGCTCCTACATCAACGGGCTGCTGGAGGCTTCAAAGCGGGAGGCGCAAGAGGCCGTCCCGAAATTCCGGGCTTCCGACGAGTATATCACGGAGGTCTGAGAGGCCACCGTGGACTCCTTCCTGAAGGGGTTCAGGTGTTCCAGGAGAAGGTGGGCTCCTTCTACCCCGAGCTCGACCTTAGTGGGGTAGTTCTTGGTGGCAGAAGGCAGGAGCCCACCGGCAAGGCTCCAGCTGCAGCGGGCGACGTGGCTGCAGCTCCAGAGCAGCACCCCGAGCAGCCACCCACCCACGGCGAAGATGGAGAACGTGCACCCCTGCCTGAGGACCGTGCCACCGCGCCGAACTAGCCCCCACCTGTATCTTTCCCTTCCTTTTTTTTTTTTTTGAGGACTCCCGGCCTGTCAGGACTCCTTCACTGTACTACTCTTTCAGATCAATGAAAAAATCTATTTCTGTCTAGTCTCGACCTCGTCTTCTTTTTCGTTTTCTCTTCTCTCTTCTTTTTTTTTGTCTTGTTGAGATGTTTGCTTTGAGTGCCGAGACTAGGTCCTGTGGTTTGCCCCGGGCTGAGTTCACGGGTAGATTAAGTCCCGTCCAGCATTCAGGTCGAAGTTCGGAGCTTCCGGGTCGAGCGACGATAGAGCAAGCCTTGCACAAGTCCTTCGAGCTTGCCGGGCTATTTTTCGTGATCACGTGGGCGAGCTTAGCTCTGCCATGCCTTCCAAATCGAAGTCCGGGACTTCTATACTGAACCCCGGGGCTGCAGGCTTTATCCGAGCCTTGCGCGGCTTGCCAAGCTGTTCTCCATGATCGCATGGGCGAGCTGGGCTCTGCCTTGCCTTCCAGACCGAAGTCCGGAACTTCCGGACTGAACCCCGGGGCCGCAGGCTTTATCCGAGCCTTGCGCAGCTTGCCGAGCTGTTCTCCGTGATCGCGTGGGCGAGCTGGGCTCTGCCTCACCTTCCAGACCGAAGTCCGGGACTTTCGGATTGAACCCCAAGGCCGCAGGCTTTATCCGAGCCTTGCGCGGCTTACTGAGCTATTCTCCGTGATCGCGTGGACGAGCTTGGCTCTGCCCCGCCTTCCAGACCGAAGTCCGGGACTTCCGGACTGAACCCCAGGGCTGCAGGCTTTATTCGATCCTTGCGCGGCTTGCCGAGCTATTCTCCGCGATCGCGTGGACGAGCTGGGCTTTGCCCCGCCTTCCGGATCGAAGTCCGGGAATTCTGGACTGAACCCCAGGGCCGCGGGCTTTGTCCGAACCTTGCACGGCTTGCCGAGCTATTCTCCGTGATCGCGTGGACGAGCTGCGCTCTGCCCCGCCTTCCACACCGAAGTCCGGGACTTCTGGACTAAACCCTGGGGCCGCAGGCTTTATCCGAGCCTTGCGCGGCTTGCCGAGCTCAGAGCTAAGCACCTCTTTTCTACGAGGCGAGAAAACGCATTTGAAGTAAAGGAATTTTATTGTAGGAGTTCGAGGAATCTTACATTATTGATAATACATCCTCAGGTTCGAGGCGTTCCAGGTCCAAGGGAATCTGGATCCTCCTAACTCCTCCAGGTAATAGGCCCCGTGAGGGAGGACTTCTGCCACCCTGTACGGGCCCTCCCAGTTCCGGGAGAGCTTCCCGCACTCTCGTGGCTGTGAAGCTTCAGCACGCCAGAGCACCAGATCTCCGGGGCGAAAGGACTTTGGTCGCACCCGGGTGTTGTAGTACTTGGCCACTCGCTGCCTGTACGCCGCCATCCAGACTCGGGCCTTATCCCTCGTCTCCTCAAGGAGGTCCAGGTTTAGCATCATCCTGGCAGGGTTCTCCGCTTCGTCGTACTGCTCCACGTGCAGGGTGGGTAGACTGAGCTCGATCGGGATAACCGCCTCGGCTCCGAAGACGAGGTTGAACGGGATCTCATCGGTGACCATCCTCGGGGTGGTGTGGTAAGCCCACAGGATGCTCGGGAGTTCTCCCGCCCATCTGCCCTTGGCCTGATCCAGCCTCGTCCGGAGGCCTTGTAGGATGGTCCTATTCGTCACCTCGGCTTCTCCATTTGTCTAAGGATGTGTTATCGAGGTGAAGTGATGATGGATGCCGTGGTCGCTGCAGAATTCCTCAAACTCCCGACAGTCGAACTGACGTCCATTATCAGTGATTACGGTATGGGGGAGACCGAAATGGCAAATGATTGACTTCCAAAAAAACTTGGCGATGTTTGCCTCCGTGATCCGTCCCAGGGGTTCAGCCTCGACCCAGTTCGTGAAGTAGTCAATGGCCACAATCAGGAACTTCCGCTGTCCGGACGCCGGGGGAAATGGTCCTAAGAGATCCATCCCCATTGGGCGAACGGCCATGGAGCCGAGAGCTGGGAGAGCAGAGTGGAGGGTTGCCTTTGCACCACGGCGTGCCGCTGGTACCGATCACAACTCTTCACGAAGTCGGCGGCATCCTCCTTCATCGTCTCCAAGAAATAACCCTGGCGGAGGGCCTTATACGCTAGCGTTCTGCCCCCCACGTGATTCCCGCAGATGCCCTCGTGGATTTCCTAGAGTACGAGTGCGGCCTCCACGGGTCTCAAGCACTTGAGGAGAGGGTAGGAGTAGGACCTCTGATATAGGTGCCCATCCATCAGGATGAACCGCGCGGCCTTCTTTTTGATAAGACGGGTCGCCGCGCGGTCTTCCGGCAAGGTGCCGCTGGTAATGTAGTCGGCATACTTGTCCATCCAACTCGGCTCTTGGCTGACCTGTTGGACCTCCACCGGGGTCTCGTAGCTCGGGGCCTTAAGGCGCTCAACATGAGCGCGACCCAGCAACGAGTCCGGCAGGGTCGCCAGCCGGGAGAGAGCGTCCGTACGGGCATTTTCCCCGTGGGATATATGGGAGATGCTGAAGCGCCGAAACCCGGCCGTGCTCGTTCTTACGAGCTCCAGGTATTTTGCCATTTGAGGGTCGTGCGCACCATACTCTCCGGAGATTTGTCTGGCCACCAGCTAGGAATCGGTGAAGGCCTTGAGGTTGGCCATACCCAATTCGCGGGCAACTCTCAGCCCGGCGAGGAGCGCCTCGTACTCCACCTGGTTGTTAGTTGCGACGAACTTAAGACAGAGCGCACATTCGGCGATGACCCCCTCACCGCTGGTGAGAATGAGACCGGGTCCGCTCCCACCGAAGTTCGAGGATCCATCCACCTGAAGGATTCACGCATCCTCCTTGGGCCCCGATTTCAATTGCTGGTGCAGAGGGTCCTCCCCTGTCCCCTTGCCTAGGCCTGCGCACTCGATCAAGAAGTCGGCCAGCACTTGCACTTTCATGGCCGACCTTGGCCGATAAGCGATATCGAACTCGCTGAGCTTGAGTGCCCACTTCACCAATTGCCCTGATGTGTCGGGTCGGCTGAGTATCGCTTTCAGCGGCTGATCAGTCAGGACGGCAATGGGATATGCTTGGAAATAGGGCCTGAAACGTTGAGCAGACACTATTAATGCAAAATGAGCTATTCGGGCCGGGAATACCTAAGCTCCGCATCGCGGAGGAGTTTGCTCATGTAGTACACCGACCTCTAGACTCCCTGGTCATCGGTCCAAACCAAGACCAAGCTGACGGCCTCCGGGGTGACCGCCAGGTAGAGGACGAGCTCCTCTCCTTCTTCGAGCCTGGAAAGTAGTGGGGGCACTGCAAGCGTCTTCTTAAGCTCGTCAAACGCCTCCTGGCACTCCTCAGTCCAGGTGAAGTCGCTCATCTTCCTTAGTACTTTGAAGAAGGGCCAGCAGCGGTCGGCCGACCTCGAGATAAACCGACTCAGAGCGGCTATCCGGCCGGTGAGTCACTGCACTTGCTTCTTGGAGGTGGGTTGCTCCATGTCCAGGATGGCCTGGACCTTTTCGGGTTGACTTCAATCCCTCTTTGGGTCACCATGAACCCCAGGAATTTTCCAACGGAGATGTCAAAGGTGCACTTCGCAGGGTTCAGCTTCATCTGGTGAAGCCGAAGGTTGCCGAAGGTCTCCTCCAGGTCGCCAACATGATCCGAGAGGGGCTTTCTCATTACCTGCATGTCATCCACGTACACTTGCATGTTGCAGCCGATCTGATCCTTGAAGACTTTGTTGACCAGTCACTGGTAGATGGCCCCAGCATTCTTGAGGCCAAATGGCATCATCTTGTAACAGTAAGTTCCACGGTCGGTGATGAAGGCGGTGTGCTCTTCGTCCTCTGGGTGCATTCAAATCTGGTTGTACCCGGAGAAGGCATCCATTAAAGAGAGGAGGTGATGCCCCGAAGTGGTGTCCACCAGCTGGTCAATCTTCGGAAGATGGAAGCTGTCCTTCGGGCAGGCTCGGTTGAGGTCGGTGTAGTCCACACAGATCCTCCACTTGCCACTACTCTTCTTTATCATGACCATATTTGCCAACAGCTGGGATATTGGACTTCCCTCACGAAACCAGCGGCGAGGAGCTTTTCCACCTCTTCGTTGATGGCCCTCTGCCTTTCCGCGATGAAACTCCTCTTCTTCTGGCAGACCGGGCGGCATCTCGGATCCACGTTTAGCCTGTGGGTGATGATCTCAGGGAGGATGATTGGCATGTCGGCCGCGGACCATGCAAACACTTCCGCGTTCATGCGGAGGAAATCCAGCAGGTGGGCCCGTTCCTCCTCTGGGAGCTGGGCCCCCACCTGCACAGTCTTTTGAGGGTCCAAACCGAGGGGGTACGTCAACAGACGCTCTACGGGTCCTCCCCTGGGTTCCTTCTCCCTTAAGTCGAGGTTGTCGACGTTGGGGCCGAGCCCGGTGCCCCGGGCACCTGGGACCGTCTGAAGGCAATGCTGGACTGGCTGGGTCGTCCCCTCATTACCTCAGGCCCGGAGGCCATGGGGAATTGCACTAGCAACCGCCTTGTGGAAATCATGGCGTCCAGCTGGTTGAGCCCCGGATGCCCGAGAATCGCATTGTAAGGCGAAGGGAGCTTGACGACGGTGAATGTCATCATGACTGTGGTCTGTCGAGGTGGGGATCCAGCAGTGACCGGGAGAGTGATCTCCCCCTCGACTCCCACCGAGTCCCCGGTAAAGCCCATAAGAGGGGTGTGCACTGGCCTTAGCTGATCATGGGACAGGTTCATTCGGGAGAAAGCATCATAAAAAAGCACGTCAGCGGAGCTTCCACTATCTACCATAATGCGGTGTATAGGATGCTTTGCGATGGTCATCTCGACCACCACAGCATCATTATTTACATTCTTGTTTTCATTTCCCTTCTCAGAAGGGGGTACATCCTCCGGGTCCGCATCCTCCGGGGCTCTCTTTGCCGCCCGCCCGATTCCACAGGAGATCATGCCCACTGGCTTCTCCGTCGGACGATTGTCGATCGCGGGGACTGGGGGAAGGGCCGCGAGCGGCTGTCCCTCCGCTGGAGGCTCGTTCCTCATGAACTTCCTGAGGTAGCCTCTTTTGATTAGCTCCTCAATTTCCCGCTTCAAATTGCGACACTCCTCCGTGTCGTGGCCATGCTCGCAGTGGAACTGGCAGTACTTTGACTTGTCACGGGTGCTCCTTTTTAAGGGGGAGGCCGGCGGAGGTAGTGCTCGCCCTCAATTTCCATGAGGATCTTCGTCCTGGGGGCAAGGAGAGGGGTGAAACTTCACTCCGGGGTGGCTCCGCCCTTTAGCTTCAGATTCGAACGGGCATCAGCGGGTGGCCCTGGCCTTCGGGTCCTTGGAACATCTCTTGGGGTCGGCTTCTTCAGGGTCCTCCCATCCAGATCTCGCCGGGTGCGATCGGCCTCCTCCACTCGGATGTACTTGTGGACATGGAGGAGGAGCTCGGAGTATGTCCTGGGGGGCTTCATGTCAAGGAAATAAGTCAAGCAGGACGTCTTGAGCCCGCGCTTTAAACCTAGCATGGCAACAGGCTTGTCCAGGCTGTAGATCTCCAGGGCAATGATCTTGAAGCGGGTGATGTAGTCCCGAAGCGGCTCCTGGTCCTGCTGACGGATGGAGAAGAGGCTGTCCACCTCTCTTGACACCTTCAGACAAGCGTCGAAGTGCGCCACAAACTTTTCTTCCAACTGGTGGAAGGAGAAAATAGATCCGGGCTCGAGGAGGGTGAACCAGACTCGAGCAGCCTTCCGGAGGGTAGCGGGGAAGGCAATGCATAAAAGAGCATCCGTGGCCCCCTAGACCCTCATGAGAGCTTTGTAGCTCTCCAGATGGTCCAAGGGGTCAGTGGTCCCATCATAGGGATCCACCTGCGGCATGCGGAACCGGCTCGGAATCGGCTCCTCTTGGATTTCCTGGGAGAAGGGGGTCCAGGAGTCGTATCCCGCCGGGTCCGTCGAGGAGTTCTGCAGATTGGCAAATCGGCGGGGGAACTCCGTCAGTTTGCGCTCATGCTCCTCCAGGCGCCTCTCGGCCTGGCGCCTGATGGCCTTGTCGGTGGAGTCTTCCACCGAGGCCGCTGGTGAAGGGGACGCCGATCGGTCTCGGCAGGGGGCTTTGTCCCGACGCTGCCTGCTGCGGTGCGCCGTCTCGGTATCATCGACCGGGGATCGACTCTCGCGATCCGCCGAACCGGAGTAATTTCTTTTAGCAGGAGTCTGGGGGCTCCCGCGGGGGTTGGAGGCTACCCGCGGCTGGGATGGCTTGCCATGCATAGAGTGCAGGCTTCCGCGCGGCCCCGCGGCTCGAGCCGCGGGAGTCCCTAGCTGGGTTTGCGTGGCCAAGGAGCGCTGTTGATGCCGTAGCTACCGAACTGCTGTAGTCAGGGTTTGCAGCTGTTGGATGACAGCTGCAAAAGGTCCGTTCACCGAGGTCGGCTGTGGCGGAAGAGGAGGGGGAGCGGGAAGCTCCCTCTCCGGGCTGCGTGGCCCCTGAGGGGAGGGGACCTCCCTTACTTGGCTGGTGGATGCTTCGTGCCTGCGTGTGACCACCATGGCCAGAGCGTGCTTCGTCCCACGGAGAGCTAGCTCACACTGGGGGTGTTGTCCTGCCCCCCTACCTGGTGCACTAATCTGTTGCCGATCTCGCCGCCATGCCTGTGGCTTCAGAGTAGTTGATTTGATTAGACTGTCTCGCCCCGAGGTCTTCTGGCTCCCAGTCCTGCAAGACAAGGTAAGAAGCCCTGGCCGGGGATCCCGGTGAGAGAGCTCCGACGGTCAAGTTAGAAAACGGTGAGAGGGAACGGAGTCTCCAAGACGGGCCCCCGAAGGAGTCCCAGACTTAGAGATCGTGCTTAGCAAGAAAAGTCTCAGGAAGAGTAGAAATCTGGCCGAGTTCCTCCACCGGGCTTGTGCCAAGGATCCCCTTTCGGGATCTTGGATCTTGCCCTCGGTGCTTTTTCCCTTTCCCAGCCTCTGTTTCTTGCTTACCTGGTTGTCCGCTCTTCCCATCCTTTTATCCCATCAAGCTGCCTTTCGGTTCCCGCCTTCGGGAGGCCCCCTCTTTGCTTCCACCTCCTTCCCTCCTTCTCTTTCTCCTTTCCCTTTTGGGTCAAAGAACCCGGCGGCCTCCTCACCTTGCTTGCCGGGCCTAGCGAGGAAAGAGTAGAGGGAGGACGCCGGCCAGACCGCCGGCCAGACCTTGGGCCGAGCGTGAGCGCACTCCTTTCCAGGCGCCGACAACGCTCGCTACCGGGTCCTGTTTTGTCAGGACCTCGCCTCTCGACTGCGAAACCTGTCGGGCCGACGTAAGCGAGGTTTCGCGTGCCGCCGCCGACCGTACGAGCGCTTCTCTCGGGGTGCGGTGCGCATCGCTCGAGGGGCAGTCTCGGAACTCGTGCTCCTGCTCCTCGGAGGCCTCTCCGCACAGGTTGGCCGGCTTCGGTCGAGGTGGGCCCCTCCTGGGCGGACACCTAGCGAAGCGGTAGAGAGGCGCTCGACTTCGGCCGAGGTGGACCCGTCTCCGGGCACCACCTGGCGAAGGAGCGAGAGGGCCCGGCTCGACCTCGATCGAGGTGGGACCGTCTCGGGGCGCCACCTGGCGAGGGAGCAAGGGGCTGCCGGCTTCGGCCGAGGTGGGCCCCTCCTGAGCGGACACTTGGCGGAGCGGTAGAGAGGCGCTCGACTTCGACCGAGGTGGACCCGTCTCCGGGCGCCACCCGGCGAAGAAGCGAGAGGGCCCGGCTCGACCTCGGCCGAGATGGGACCGTATCAGGGCGCCACCTGACGAGGGAGCAAGGGGCCGCCGGCTTCGGCCAAGGTGGGCCCCTCTTGGGCGGACACCTGGCGGAGCGGCAGAGAGGCGCTCGACTTCGGCCGAGGTGGACCCATCTCCGGGCACCACCTGGCGAAGGAGCGAGAGGGCCCGGCCCGACCTCGGCCGAGATGGGACCGTCTTAGGGCGCCACCTGGCGAGGGAGCGAGGGGCCGCCGGCTTCGACTGAGGTGGGCCCCTCCTGGGCGGATACCTGGCGGAGCGGCAGAGAGGCGCTCGACTTCGACCGAGGTGGACCCGTCTCCGGGCGCCACCTGGCGAAGGAGCGAGAGGGCCCGGCTCGACCTCGACCGAGGTGGGACTATCTCAGGGCGCCACCTAGCGAGGGAGCAAGGGGTCGCCAGCTTTGGCCGAGATGGGCCCCTCCTGGGCGGACACCTGGCGGAGCGATAAAGAGGCGCTCGACTTCGGCCGAGGTGGACCCGTCTCCGGGCGCCACCTGGCGAAGGAGCGAGAGGGCCCGGCTCGACCTCGGCTGAGGTGGGACCGTCTCGGGGTGCCATCTGGCGAGGGAGCGAGGGGTCGCCGGCTTCGACCGAGGTGGGCCCCTCCTGGGCGGACACCTAGCGGAGTGGTAGAGAGGTGCTTGACTTCGGTCGAGGTGGACCCGTCTCCGAGCGCCACCTAGCGAAGGAGCGAGAGGGCCCGGCTCGACCTAGGCTGAGGTGGGACCGTCTCGGGGTGCCACCTGGCGAGGGAGCGAGGGGCCGCCGGCTTCGACCGAGGTGGGTCTCTCGTGGGCGGACACCTGGCGGAGCGGTAGAGAGGCACTCGACTTCGGCCGAGGTGGACCCGTCTCCGGGCGCCACCTGTCGAGGGAGCGAGGGGCCGCTGGCTTCGGCCGAGGTGGGCCCCTCCTGGGCGGACACCTGGCGGAGCGACAGAGAGGCGCTCGACTTCGGCCGAGGTGGACCCGTCTCTGGGCGCCACCTGGCGAAGGAGCGAGAAGGCCCAGGCCGACATCGACTTCGGCCAAGGCAGAGCGATATCCGACTTTGCTGGACCGATCCCGTTCTGTCGAAAAACTCCATGTGGCTCGAATCACGCTCGACGGAATCTGAGATACGCCACGTCTTCGTAACGACCGTAACACCTGTCATATTTGATACTCTACCATCTTTTTGTCTCCATGCTCATTATGAGGGGGAGGTTATTCCCCTTTCTAATGATTGACAAAAATGGGGAGTAATAGTATTGATTGTATAGATGCATAAATTATTGTCGTTCCACCTTATGAGAACCTTTGAAATTTATTTTAATTAGAAATATCTAATTGAGGGGGAGATTGATTCTTCCTAACTATGAAGATTATGCCTCATATGGACTTACATTCATATTCATGAATTATAACAGTTGAAGTTTGAAACATAATGCTATTTTACTCAAGATTTTGTCATCATCAAAAAGGGGGAGATTGTTGGCTCCACCCAGTGATTTTGATGAAAAACAAAACATTGAGTGCATATTGTATACTAATGTATATTTCAAGTTATGAGTTTTCAGGAAGAAAGCACCTCAAAATCTCAAAAACTTATATTTCATGGCATGCTATGGTACGGAGCATTTCTCGCAAATCTAGACATCCTCTTCATGAAAAAAGGGCATCTACATGTTTAATTATTATGTGTTTATGATTCACTTAAGTTTCAAAATTTATATTTATGTTTTTGGGATAATTTATACTTGAATCTGAGCTTTTTCAATCTCAAGTGTCGATACCTAGGAAGTCAAGTGTCGATACTTCAGCATTTGGCATGAACAAAAATCCTTGGCATGCCAAGTGTCGACACCCAGAACTCAGTGTCGACACCAAGTGTTGACACTTAGGTTTCTAAGTGTCGACTCAAGGCCTGAGAATTTTGAGAATACAGAACTTTATCATTTAAGAATTTTTGTGTCAAGTGTCGACACCTGTTCATCAAGTGTCGACACTTGAAAGTTCAAGTATCGACACCTAGAGATCAAGTATCGACACCTGACAGCCAAGTGTCGACACCTGATAGCCAAGTGTCGACACTTGAAGCCTGACAGCTCTAATGGATCTATTTTTCTGACTTGCAGAACTTGCTTTTCAAGCTCCAAACGGTTATATTCGAGGTTCCAACGGTCACAAACCATTTTTTGGAAGGTTCTTGGTGTATTTAACCTCCACCAACCTCATTCTAAAAAAAAAAGGAAGTGCATTGAAGTGTATTCAAGTCTATTCAAATGCCAAAAAGCCCATATTCTCTCAAGTACTTCACATCAAAAGCCTTTTATAGTTTGATTTCTTGAAAAA
Organism: Areca catechu; assembly: GCA_021397845.1. Lineage (NCBI taxonomy): Eukaryota > Viridiplantae > Streptophyta > Magnoliopsida > Arecales > Arecaceae > Areca > Areca catechu. Next base: position 864,854 of record JAHSVC010000060.1, read on the forward strand.
GCCTACAAGTTCATCCTTACATCATTCCAAAAGAGGCATTTTGAAGGATATTCCAAGGAAGAGTCAAGACAAAGCATCAACTTGAGCTTCAAAGATTCCATTCTACTATTGAAGAGAGTTTGTTTTAGTTTTAAAATTGTATATCTATTTTTATATTGTGATTTGACCTAGCTTTCAAGGGTGTCTTGAAAGAAGGTTGTTGTGGTTTGTTGGTGAGCCAAAGGGATAAAACCAACTAGGATTAACTTGTGAGCCTGAAGACAAAATAAGTGTTAAGGTTTGTTGGTAAGCCTAGGTGACAAAACCAACTTAGGTTTTGACTTGTGAGCCTTGTAAAAAACAAGTCAGTTGTAATCTTGTTTGGATTATAGTGAAATTCCCAAGGGTGGCTTGGAGAGTGAATGTAGGTGCTAGGTTCGCACCGAACCACTATAAACCTTGTGTTTGTGTGTGATTGCCCTCTTCCTCTCTTGCTCTTTGGTTATTGCTAGTCACTTATTGTTTTCTGCTGCTTTCAATCTCTTGCATTAAATTTATTATTATTCACAATCACCACTATTCCTTCACATTATTGTTTTAAATTTTTAAAAGACCCAATTCACCCCCCCCTCTTGGGCTCCATTTCTGGGCAGCACCGTATCGTGGACGGGACGCCTTTCCTGACAGGTGGTAGGGAAGCTTCCATTCCTTCTGACATCCTCCCTAGTTGCTTCATTTTGGGAAGTTTGGCAGAGCCTTGATCCGAGGGCCGCCGCCTTAGGGGTGCGTGCTCTCTGGCTGGCCCATCCCCTGAAAGTACGGCCAGACAGATAGTTATGACGGCATGGGTGGCACCATTCTGTGGTTCTCGGGTGGCTCGCCGGTGTCCTGGGATGGCAGGGTCTGCTCCAGTCTGGGCGCTCCGAGCTCGTGTGGTCACCTTGGTGGAGGAGGGAAGAGTGTGGGCCCGGTCCAAAGGGCGCACGCTCGAAGAGGCTCCATATCGACGGGCGAGCTCTCGGCTCGACCTCGACCGCAGGGCTCAAACCTCCGAGGGTCTCGCTCTGGAGGGCGAAGGACGGACCCGGTCCAGAGGGCGCGCGCTCGGAGAGGCTCCACATTGGCGGGCGAGCTCTTGGCTCAGCCTTGACCACAGGGCTCAAACCTCCGAGGGTCTCGCTCTGGAGGGCGGAGGATGGATCCGGTCCAGAGGGCGCGCGCTCGGAGAGGCTCCACATCGACGGGCGAGCTCTTGACTCGGCCTCGACCGCAGGGCTCAAACCTTCGAAGGTGTCACTTTGGAGGGTAGAGGACGGACCCGGTTTAGAGGGTGCACGCTCGGAGAGGCTCCACATCGGCGGGCGAGCTCTTGGCTCGGCCTCGACCGCAGGGCTCAAACCTCCGAGGATCTCACTCTAGAGGGTGGAGGATGGACTCGGTCTAGAGGGTGCGCGCTTGGAGAGGCTCCACATCGGTGGGCAAGCTCTTGGCTCGGCCTCGATTGTAGGGCTCCAACCTCCGAGGGTCTCGCTCTAGAGGGCGGAGGACAGACCTGGTCTAGAGGGCGCGTGCTCGGAGAGGCTCCACGTCGGCGGGCGAGCTCTTGGCTCGGCCTCGACCGCAGGGCTCAAACCTTCGAGGGTCTTGCTCTAGAGGGTGGAGGGCAGCTCCGACCTAGGCGTCGAGCTCACGAGCTCGACTTGGTGGAGGACTGGGCTCGACTTGCTATCCTGAGGGAGCTCAGCTCAGCTCGGCAAGGTGCTCCGATCTGAGGCATTGCCCTGGCGTCCGTCGTGGTGGCTTCTCTTAACGTGGTGCCCATCAGCTACCCATGTCAGCAGTCTCGCCACATCAAGAATCATCTCCAGTAGTTCTTGAGCAAGCTTCGGATCTCTCTGACGTGCATCACTTGCCCTTAAACTCATCTGTGGAATCACATGTTTATCTTAAGCACCTGAAGACTGTGCGATAGTGGTAGGGCAAAATGGTTGGATAGTTTTCGATGACCTGGTCAGCCCTGTCATTAGAGATGGTTGAATGGTATCCGATAACCTAGTTAGACGATTATCAGTGGAGTGGATATCGGTGCTTCTATTGGAGTAGGAGATCAGTTACTCTCTGATACAAATATGCTTGATAAAGATATCGGTAGTGATGATTCACTAAGTCTCTTCTTCTTAACCTCCTTAGCAGTATCTGACTCTTTCTCTTGGATGCGCTTTCTGAAACCTTTATAGACCAAGCTTCATCTCTACAAATAGAAAATCTAAACAATGGTCAAGAGATCGGTAAAATTTGATAACTACATAAAAAAGAAAAAAATGAAAGGAAAACAAATCCAAAGTGGTCAAATATACTGTGAGAACCAACTAGGCTGATGTCTGTATCATACAAGGCCTGATTAGTTAGAAGAAGTTTAAACTCCAGAACATGGACCTCGAGCAGTTTATGGTAGTGCTCCAAGTCTTCGTTCTAAGAGAGTTTTATTATAATTTGGCTCAATCTAGGTCCTATCCCAGGAGGACCTAAATGCCTAAAGGTTGATCTGAAGGAATGAAGAAAAATCTATTCTTCCATCCATGGATGGAAGATAGGATGCCCTTTACAAGTTTTCATTACTGTCTATAGATGAAATAGTACCACTCCTTATCATATGGATGATATTTTAGCATAAAGGTGGCTTGAAAAAAGAACATCTTGTCTCTATCCTAATCATGTCATAGATGGAGATGAAGCTAATAATTACTCTGAAACTATTTGGAAAAAATGAGGTTGGAGTCGCCTTATAGAAATTTAAGATATTCTTAATGAATGGATTAAGAGGGAACCGAACTTCGGTATCGAATGCATCCTCATAGAAAGCAATGCACCTAGATGGAGGAGACAAAACCCTATCATCTAGACCTGGCACACTTATTCTAATGTTATCAGGGACAGAATACTTATCTATAAATTTTCTAAGGTCTGCTTTTCTAATTTCAGACTTCTCTTGATTAGGGCCCATGGAGGCCCTCCTATGGCAGCTAACAGGAACATCGAAAGGAACAAGTATTCTTCCTCAGTTGGGATTGAGCTTACTATGGTTCTAGCAGAATCTATCTTAGAGCTCTTCACCTTCTTAATAGCCTTTTTTACCTTGGGGCCAGGGCCATAAATAGGAAGAGTGAAAGAGAAGAAAAGCTAAGGACTTCTTATCGAGGAGGATGGAGTCCTAAACCTCTAGAAGAAAATAGAAAAAACTCCAAAAGGAGGTTGCCTATTAACTCACTCGAAGATGATGGCAAAAAAGCAGAAGATAAAAGATATAGGTTGAAGGAAGAAACCTATGTTTGTAATGGTATCCGATGATCTGAATTAAATCACTTCACCATTAGGATGCCAGCAACATCGCTCGATTTCTAGCTAAAAGTGTGAACCATTCTCTTCACGCCATGTGGGTTACTCGTATTGGCTAGGAGGTATGCCCTACAGATAAGGAGCCACTGTCTTTTCAAAAATTACCCACTGCCAATCCAATGACATTTTCGTGAAAAAAGGTGTATGCAATATTAAATATTGTATAGCGGAATGACAGTGCGGATACTTAAGTATTTTTGTTTTCCACTAAAAGACAATGAGAACTTATCATTATACTTTCGAGTTGAATTGAGTGAATCACTTCCAACTTAAAAATTAGGGACCAGTGTTACAGGGTGGATGATCTGTCTAAATCTTCTTTGGTCTAGTTTTGATCAATTACTGATGAGTATAAGAGTGGTTAGCCAAGATCCGATCTCTTATTAAGATATAGAATGCTTGACTGCTAGACGCCATCCTTTTACCAAAGTATAAAGAATTTATTGGCTAGGAGCCAATGTCTTGCTAAGGCATAGGATGCCTAACAACTAGGAGCCATTCTCCCGCTAAGGTGTAGGATGTCTATCAGCTAGAAGCCATTTTACCAAAGCATAAAGAACTTATCGGTCAGGAGTCGATGTCTTGCTAAGATACAAGATGCCTAATGGTCAGGAGCTAATCTTCCACCAAGGCATAGGATGTTTATCATCAAGGAGTCGACCTCTTATCAAAGCATAAAGAACTTATCGGCTAGGAGCCAATCTCCCACTAAGGCACAGGATGTTTATCAACAAGGAGCTGACCTTTTATCAAGTTATAAAGAACTCATTAGCTAAGAGTCAATTTCTTAACAAAGCACAGGATACCGAGGTCAGGAGCTGATCTCTTACTAGGGCACAGGACACTTATCGTCCAGAAGCCAATGTCTTACTTGAAGTAAGGGTTGCTCAACAACTCATCGAACAGGTACCGATTACTTACTTAAACCAGATATAAAGTCCTCTAACTTCATTTAATATGAAGCATATCTTTTTAAGTCATTAAAGCTATTATGACAATATTGGTAAAGTGATTATCAAGAAGTATAACAGACCACTTAACAAAATATACCATAAACTGATCTTTAATGGTCTAACTTACTTAACAACTTTTTTAATGGTGTAACTGCCTCATAGATGGTTATAACCACCTAACTAACTTGGCCTAAAACTTTTATAAATAGAGAGTCGAGGAAAACTCCAAGGAGAATTCTTATACTCTACTCACTTTCTTGATTTTTTTCTCGCTGTCATCTCTCTTTAAGCCGATTTAAGCATCAAAAAATCTTTCATTGAAGAATCCCACCAATTTTTTCAATGACCAAAACTTCTTTTACAAGTTTAGGAGCTGATAAAGCCAATTTTAGGGATCATTAATCAGTGTCCTAAAAGCTCTTAAGAGCTCAAAGTTACTTCACCTAGTCAATCAAGCTTGGAGAGAAGCAGCAACAAAAATATTAAACAAATAATACTTTTTAAATAATAAGATATATTTTTTTATTAATTAGTAAATATTAAAACCAAAAAATTATCTTAGTGGCTGAGAGGTTCAAAACTAAACTAAGGAATTAAATCTACACTCGGCCATCATTTATCATGATTTCAATGTTTCTCAATCCAAATGCATTTCAGCTGGTTCATGCAACCCAATCATATTTCTAAAAGCTAACCAAGTTAGTGGTTCTTAGTTGATTGAAATGCATTTCCAATTCCATGTGAAAATCCAACTAGCTAAGTCCGATTTATAGGTTTTCGATATGGCATGCCCCTCTTTATCATGTTTTTATAACCATAGCTTATAAATAATAAATACATTCCTAATATATTAGATCAAGTATTCGACACTGTACATTATGCATCCAAACATAGACTAGCCAATGATTATCGGAGAATGAAACCTTTTGAAGCTTTGCCTTCCTTAAAAGAAGTTCAGGATATATCACTACGGTGGTAGCGCGGTTGGTAGAGACGTGGCTCCTTTCTTGTATATTTATTTACTGATTATGGATTCGAGGCATGATCCTTCGGATGACTCGATTAAATTCTAGAATTTTCTGGGTGCACGTGACTGGGGGTGGAGCGGCTGATACTCCGGCACTGTAGTGGGGCTAGGCTGATGTACTCACCGATTGGTGAAGAAGGTATGCGAAAATTTGCGACCTGCATCGAATAAACACCTAGCGGGATGGGGGCCAGAATGGGGAGCTACGCCGGGGTAAAACCCTCTACCCTTTTTTCTATCAAAAAAAAAAAAAAGAAGAAGAAGTTCAGGATATGCTTGTGATATGCCATCGTTGTGGGTCCTTCCAAGGAAGATTACATGGTATATTATGCCAATCCCCAGTTTTCACTAGGGGTGGCAATCGAGTCGGGTCAGACATATACAGATCGGGTCATATACAGGTCGGATTAGAAAAGTCTCAACTTGAATCCAACCTGTTTATTAAATGGGTTATAATTTAAAACCCGAACCTGATCCATTTAATAAATAGATAATCCGACTCGATCCCGTTTAACCCATTTATTAAATGAGTAACCTGCTAACCTGACTCGACCCGACCTGTTTAACCCATTTAACAATTAAATAACGTGTTTATCCAACCCAACATGATCTAACCTGTTTAATAAATAAATAACCTATTTACCTAACCCGACTCGATCCGACCTGACTCGTATATTAAATGGATTAAATGGGTTAAACAGGTTGGGCATAAAAAATCTGAACCTGACCCGTTTATTAATTGGGTTAAAGATGCCGACCCGTTTACGATCTGAACCGATTTATTTCAAATCCAAACCTATTTATGACGGGTCGAACATGGATCGAATTGGCGGATCAGACCATAAATTACCACTCCTAGTTGCCACAAGAAAACAAAGTAAATATTAAAAAATATTTTTTAAAAAAATTAATAAAATTGTGTACAATTGCAGGGCCTACGATTCGGAAATGAATGAATTGAGGCCCGGTTCCTTGAATCCTATTGGGTCCTTATCTCAAGCCCCCAGAAAAGTCCATCAATCTGAGTCATAGGTGGATAAGGCATCAAACGACAGCCATGCATTCCATAATCCATGAACGAGAAAGCTTCAACACCATGGTGTTGAAAAAAAAATAATAAATCACATAATCTAATTAGATAATATATATTTAATATTATAGTTTTATTTTTCAAAAGAACTTCAATGATAAAAATAACTTTTTATAAAAAAATTTATGATATTCATTGTCTTAAATTATGATATCCAATGGCGTTTATGATATTTTTATGTTTACATTATGTGGTAAGATTAAGATATATTTTTATCATTGAAAAAAAATTAAAAATTTTTTATGATAAAACTATCTCTTATCTTATAATATCTTGTTCACAAAAAAATATTATACAGGACATTTTTATCATTCAAATATATATTTAATATCTATTATTTATTTTTTATTGAAAATTTTGAATGATGAAAATATTATCCTCTTACGATATTAATTTATGAATAGGGATATTCTATTTACAAAATATTATAAGGTCGATAATATTTATATGATTAAAAAAATTAAATTTTATTAATATTAAAAATATTTTTGATTTTATGATATTAATAGAATTATAATATCTTGTTTGCAAAGATATATCATTAAAATATATTTTACTGTAATTTATATTTTTTAAAAAAACTTAAATATGAATACAAATATTTCTCAGCTTATAACATCGTATGAATATATAGTTCATAATCTAAACCAAGAAATAGTATAATTTTTTTATAAAAAATATTTTAATTATTTAAAATCTTTAATAAAAATAAAATTATAAAATATTAAATATATGTGAAAAAATAAAATTTATATTATTTTTATATTATTTGATAATATTTGATGACGTATTTTTTTAATATCGGGTAAAGAACTAGGGATGGCAACGGGTCGGATTTGGATCGGGTCATTCAAAACCCATCCTGCTAAAAAATTATTTGTCCCATACCCATCACGGGTCAGGTCGGGTATAAAAAAATCACGTATCGATCGGGTCGGGTCGGGTATACCCGGTCTAATAAAACTTAGTTTATTTAAAAACTAAACAGGTCGGGTCGGATCGGGTATATCCGTCCTATATCCAATTTACTTAAATATTTTATAAATATAATATATATATATATATATATATATAAATGGATCGGATTCGGATCGGGACGTGCTACTATCCGTATCCGATCCGAACCCGAATCAAATTTTTTTATATAATCTATATCTATTTATAAATTAGATAATCAGATTTTATCTATACTATTAAAATCGGATCGGATCAAATATCCATAAGGTCCGAAAAAATTATCATCCTGCAGAGAACTACTTATCCATGAACATCACCATGTGATGTCCATCCATGCCATGGGTTCCTGGGCCCACGAGGAGAAGACGGCTGGTCATCGAAGGAGAAGGAAACGTTAGTCGGAAGCTTTCCTAGATGGATTCCATGGGTAGGAGGAATATTTTTATCGATTGGTTAACGGAGGATGGAGACGTTGTTGGGGGTGTTTGTCGGAATCCCTCCCGGCTTCCCTTTTGGGACGGATGGTCGCGCCCGCTTCAATCCCTTGGCTTCCAATCCAGTTCAATCCTTGGCTAATCCTTTCGCCCTCCCAATCCCGTGGTAGTGCACGGTATCACGCCTCGCCCCTTCGCTTCCTTCTCTTTTCCGTCGTCCTTTTGTCGTTGCCCTTCTCTTTTTCCCTTGTTTTTCTGCTGTTTTTTCGAGGGAAAAAGCTGTGTAATTCGGATCTGGAATCAAGAAATCGCGGCTTGGGAGTCGATTCGTTGCTTGATTTGTGATCGGTTTTTTGTTTTGTTCATCACATTCTCTGTAAAAGCTCCGGTTTGTATATTTGTTTTGGGTTTTCATCTTGTTTCGTTTGATTGGGATTAGTAGAATCTATTTTGGATGTGAATATTTACGTCCAAAATATTTTTATTGATTGGGATTAATAGAATCTATTTTGGATGTGAATATTTACATCTGTGAGGTGTACGAAAATCAGAACGTGGAGGAACGATGCGATACCGCTCTCGTAGATGCCATAAAATAATTCTATTTGGTAACGCTCATCGTTATTTGAAGGAATGTTAGTGATGAATAAGGAGCAGTTTCTTGCGTAACGTATGTCTTTAATGCAATGTTCCATATTTTTGTTTTATTTGCTCATTAGGCAGATACAGAGAGGGGAGGGGGAAGGGAATCAGTTGCTTCTCTATATTGCCATGGTTCTGAAACACATCATCATGCAAAAGCTTGAAATGAATGAGTTTAAAACTCAGTTGCTGTAACTAGTTGTTTTTGTTTTGTCTGTAAGCTTATTTGTTGGATGCAACATGTGCTTTAATTATGAGTTGAATCTTTATGTTCTTTTCATCTTGCTCTGCATTTCATTAGCAATCTCTCAATCACTTGTCCTTGGCTAGTAGGTTATGGAAATTAAATAATCTCTTATGTGAGATGAGAATTGCTGTTAGGGTATGTCTTCCTTGCTTTTCCCACCAGGATTGTCCTTAAGATTAAAGTTCATGAATGAACAGTTGCAAGAAAGTAAGATGCTATGGGTATTTTGAACTTATTTCTGACACTTGTAACCGTGAGATTCCCTTATATTATTAGTTTGGGTTTTGCTTTTGTTTCTTGGTTAGTTGTTCTTAGTTTATGAGTTGTTGTTTTCAAATGAGCTCCATTTTGTTGTTCATGCTCCCCTGGAAGATAAGCCCCTTGCTGACATCATCAGGGACTACATTTGAGACCAGATAGGCGAACTTAATTATAGATTAGCATTGCACTTTCTTGGAAGATTTAGTCATTGCTGATAACATTTTGGTTGCTTGAGTCGTTTGACACATGCAATTGCATGGTTATTCCATGGTATTGTTTAAAAATTTGTAAATGCTGTAACATTTAGTTGAGATTAGATGGGCTTGATGTTACACAAGGGTAGGTGAAGTTGGACTAATTACTTGAAAACTGCATGTCCACCTCAAGGTTAGATGGATTGCTTTTCAGATTTTCTGGTTCACCAATCCCTTCCCTCAAGGTTTAGAGGGAGGTCGTAATATGAGTGTCAGATAGGTAGCTCCATTTTCTTCTCTTGTTCTTTTCATTGTAGCAAAGGTTGTTGTTTGATGAACTGGGACTAGATGTCTGTCTACTTGTATAGGTTTTCCATATTTGTCAATGATTAGCCCTCTGAGCATAATTTCAGTGTGTGTACGCTAATGGTTAGCAATTATAATATAGTTTAATATTGTGATGTTGTTTTCAGTGGTTGACAAGTTTGTAGGTCAATTATTTTGAAAGTTCTTCTGAAGAATTTTCACCTGTTAACTTACAAAACTATTTTGGTCCCATTTTAATATCATGTGTGGGGCTTCAAGAATAAACGGGGCATGATTGAATTTTGTTGTTGAGAGACTTTTTCAAGCAACTTGCTGGTTGGGAAATTAGTTTTATCTTTTGGTGGGGCAACTACATTAAGAGATGTTTTGCACAATATCTAGCTCTACTTCACATTAAATTTAGATGTTGCCCTTTGAATCTAGCGAAAAGGGAATGTATTTCTTTGGAGAAGGTTGGGTTGCATATCAGAGGATAATTAATTTTTGGAAAGGGATTGTGAAATTAGAAGAGATAGATGATTGAGCATTATCTGAAGTACTGAACTAGGTGTTACCATGAAGATGTTGATAGAGCCACCAGATGCAGGGCCTCTAGCTTGGGTCATATAAGCTTTGAGCTGAGCTTCTTGTTGAGCCAAGGCGAGCCTCCATTTGATTTTGTAAGCCATTAGTTTTTAGGCTTGGCTTGTTTGTGAGCTGAGCTTTCAATTATGTTTCCTGGCTCATTTTCTACTTGAGCCAGGTACAAACGAGACTCATCTAAGCCAAACTTGAGCTATTCATGAACAATTCAGGTCATTAACAGTCCTACTAGTGGACTGAAGCATATTTCAACTAACAACCTTTTGCAGCACTCTTTTTGTTGCTGACAGATGCAACTTGAGGCCTGTTAGCTGGTGGTGGGAGACACATGATCCTCAGCTTGAACATGGCAATGATGTTTCTCATCAGGCACTCGGAAAGAGTCAGTAATGAGACTTGAAGGGGCAGGGGTGAGTTGTTCTAGGAGGGAGTCTGGAATAGGGGGTTAGTGGCTTGCATCCAGGTAGACAGAGATATGTGAGGTCAGAGTAAGTGGAACCTTTGAGGAGAGCTCTAATGGCATTATAGGGGCGGGCGTAGTTTATGCTTACACATGCATGCGCACCTCCTCTCAAAATGGCCTAGCGTTATTCTAAATGTCTGCATGTATGTGCATGAATGTTTAGCAGGCAGCTTGTGCAGGAATTTTTGTGTGTATGTTTTGAAAAAAGCATATAACTATTGTTGTGATGGATCTTTTCATTTGTATATTTCAGTACACATTTGTTTATTTCTGTCTACATGCATATGTGCATCGTGCGTACACATGCATGCTATTTGTGTGTATTTTGTGAAAAAGGGGCCTATAACTAATGTTAACAAGGATTTTTTTTCACTCTTGTGCTTTGTGTTCTTTCATAAAAATGAATATGAATTTGTTCCTCTGGATGATCTTATTATAAATCCCGTTAGTGTTTTTTCAGCTTCAATGGCCTAAAGATGTTTGTTATATTCCTCCATCTAGACCTTTTGGTTAAGATAAATGTTATGTTGCAGGTTTGTAAGCCTTCAGTGATGGCAAGCAAGTCCTATAAGTACCAGGCACAGGTACTGGCTAGAGAGTACCTGCTAGCAGATCCGATTGTCCCATGCACCTCTGTGCTTGGGGGCATTTTCATGTGCAGGATGGTATACCTCATCTGCCTTATTTAACATGTTCTTCTTATTCATAAAATTGAGTGTATGTGCAATCACATTGAAAGATATTGATCATCAATGCAGGTACTTTTGTCCATAAAATGGATGTGTATATATTGAGAGATTATAGCTTTTCTTTAAAAAAAATTAACACTGTACTGGTTTCACACCATTTTACTTCTTTTAGAAAAGAATTATTGGAACCAGTAGACTTAAGAAGAGAGTTGCAAGATGGTAAGGTTTGGATTCTCAAGAACCATTGAGAAAGTGACAATGGTATCCACTTACCTATCTACAAGTACAATATCAATGTATCTTTTCTTAAAGAATTATTTCTGTTTTTTATATAAATTATGGAAATTTTTTCTCCTTGATCCAGCTGCTTTTTATAAAAGATATGGTAACAGAAGTTGCTTAGTATGGAATGCTTTTGTGATTTTCTACCTCTGAATGTCAATAATCTGGTAACTAAAAGTCTGCTTTATATTACAACTAGTTTTTGAACTGAGTCATATCATATTTGACAGCACTGTTCATTACCTTTAATTGTTTCATTCTGATTTAGTTATCAACAACTAAGAAATATAATGGAAAATGCCTTTTAATCGTACTTTATGAATCCGGTAGTTGATGGAAATAATTTAATTAAGGATTATTCGACAGGATGTAACATATTTAATTTAGCAAGTGTGATAATTGATAGACAACAGCATTGATGTAAATGAATATCAAAAGTACTGGTCAACCAATTTGGTTTGACAATAGAAATGTCAACAGAATGTTATCAGCTTATTTATCAAAATTCCAGAGCTATGAAGAAAATGGCAAAGTTGGATAGCATGGGCCAGGACCATTCTGTGGTACAGAAGTTATGCTATCTTGCCATAATTAGGTAGTTATCTTGCCATAATTAGGTAGCTGATGAAATCTTTGGGCTATAATAAAAAGTATTATCTATTTATGTATACACACATACACATACAGTAAGCAAATCCTCATCCCAACTATAGATGTGTATATATATGGTGTTGGACTACATACTAAATGTTAAATCTTAAGTTAAAAATTTGACATCAAAAGTCAGTGGTGGGCTATTCAAATTGGAGATCCACACTATCGATCATGAACTACACCACTAAACATGTATGCAAATTAAAATTCCTATGTTTTGAAGGTCTTTGAAGTTTGAACCATTCTCAAAGTGTGATATTTTTCTTTTATCCATACTTCCAGAAGATTTTTCATAGATTTTAAGTTATCTAAGCTGTTATGTTTGCTGTCTTCCATTCTTTTAAACAGGCATATGATCTTACTCAGTTAATCAGTCCATTTTACTATAAGGGCTATGCTTCTCTTACAAAGATTCAACAGAATGAGTGGAACAATCGGTGAGAATCTCAGGCTACCTTCATCCGTATTGTATTTTTTCTCATATTCATTTGAACCATTTTGCAGGGGTATGTCTAGTGCACATGCCATTTTTATCACGATAATGTCATTATACTTTGTGTTCTTCTCGGATCTATTCTCTGATCGTCTTGAGGGACTAGTTACATTTCGAAGTTCCAATCTCTCCACTTTCACATTGGGGGTGACATCTCTATCTTTTAGTTTGCTATCATGGAATGTCTTTGTTTATCTAAACATATGTTTCTAAGGTTATATTTAATGTTACATTTTGACAGGTCTCTGTTGGGTATTTTATCACGGACCTTGCCATGATATTTTGGCTATATCCTTCACTTGGTGGAATGGAATATGTAAGTAGTCATCTTTGTAAGCCTTATTTAAGCTTGACATGTTCTCTGTTGGTTTATTGTCAACTGTTGCTTTTTGTGTGACACATTTGTGCTCAAACACAGCCTTATAGATCTTCATTATCACCTCACATCAATCTAGAGTCACTTATTTCCAGAGTTACAGTGGACTGCTATGGTGGTATGTTTTTCAGGTTCTCCATCATTTCATTTCAGTATGTGCAATAGCTTATGCCATGTTATCTGGGGAAGGGCAGCTATACACGTTTATGGTCCTCATCTCCGAGACAACCACTCCAGGGATTAATTTGCGATGGTAATTTTGTTGAAAGAGCAGTCAACGACACAACCTCAAGTATTTCCACCTGTTGACTTTTTGGCATCTTCTGTTTTGTGAAGGTTTCTTGACACTGCAGGAATGAAAAGGTCGAGTGCATATCTTGTTAATGGCGTGATGGTGTTCTTTACATGGCTGGTGAGTAGAAGAGATGGCTTTTGTTATTGTTTTTTGTAAAATGAAAGGTACCTAAAACTCATATCATGGACATATCAGATCTAAAAGAATAGAGTATCTTTGCAATGTGCTTTCATGTGCCTTTTGTCTTTTGGCAATATTTTGGAAAAGGAATCCATTATATAAATTAAAAATATGGATGGATAGAGTTTGAACATAGAGAAAGTTACACTCACTAATCTTTTACTAGTTCAAAAAATGTGTTTTTTAATAAGGCACGCTATGTAAACTTATATAGGAGTCCTACATTGGTACCTTAGTCTTCTATCAGTTGTTGAATCGCCTTTGAAGTCACAGCTTATAAAGCCAAAAACAGGAAAAGACGGACGAAAAAATGTTGAACCAATTGTTGAAGTGCATAATTATCTATCCAGGGGAAGAATTTTAGGCTTGTCAGTTACAACTTTTTAGTATTTAAATGGGCGTAGATTATTTCCTTATCGATTGGTAAGTATGCACATAGGCATTAATCAATATCCCAAGTAATTTGCATAACTGTAAAATTTTAGGGGGAGGAGATAATTAAAAAAGGAAAAGAAAAGATCTATACAATTGAACGATGGTGTCATGTGATAAATGTATGACTTGATTTTATAACTTACTTTTTTTTAAATATGGATTTCTATAGAAAAAAATGGAAATAAAGGAAACATAAGAACAGTGTCATTGAGATTGATATACATGGCGTTTTTATATTTTATGAAGTAATAAATCAAATTCTTGATCAATTAAACTTAGTCCAATTAAATCAATGCACATGCACTGACACAAGTAAAGAAAATGGATGATATTGGAATAGAACAGATAAATTAAAGAAGGATACCTTTTTGGGTTATGTTGGGCATTATCCCATGACATCCAAGGCCCAAAACTGTCCACCGCTAGGCTATGAATTTGAACTGAAAAGCTGAGTGGAAGAAACATACATGACAGTCATACTCCAGGTGTTCACATTGTGGTCGTCCTTACGCTGTAATTTTTTTTTATTGATTCTAAAATAATTTTCTTGATTATTCAATTAAAAAAATATGTTGTCATTGAAATAAACACAAAGCCTTCTTACCCAAAAAAAAAAAAAAAAGACACACACACACACAAAGCCAGAATGGCAATCCTCTGGCACAATCTAAAAGTCTGTGAACCTTCATTTCAACAATAGGAGTGCCTGAGCAAAACTTATCGACTGTTACTATTGAAAATCCAAATTAGATCATATATTGTGTATAAATTTTGGCCAGTTAGCATTTGGTGAAACTTTGTAAGCTTTAGACTGCTGCCTTCGTATTTAAACATTTAAACTCCCAAGTAGTTAATTCCACATCTAAACCTTATTTCTTTTAAATGCTATTCCTACCAGCTCATAAATCTTTTTAATGTTCTGCAATCTAGTACAGTCTGGCTGTATAATTGAATGTAATTTTGTGTGTAGGCAGCAAGAATATTTTTGTTTATCTATGTGTTTTACCACATCTATCTTCACTATTATCAGGTATGTCTTGCCTCTTCTTTTACTCAGATAATAATTCTTCATTGATTCATTCTAATAAGCATTATGTCATACTCTTTGCATCTATCAACAGATCAAGCAGATGCATATATTTTGCTACCTCCTGAACCTTCTGGTGCCCACAGCACTGTTTGTCATGAACATGATGTGGTTTGCAAAGATTCTAAGAGGCCTCAAGAAAACATTGGCCAAGTGGCCATGAGTGGTGAACTGGAAGTTGTCTCAATCCGCCATCATTGTCATCATCCGCATTTTGGTGCATTCTTGCAGCTTTACTGTGTAGAGTCATGGATAAAATAGGTGAGGAATAAAAGAAAAAGAAGCTGGTTAGTGAGAGAATTTTAGGGTTATAGTGGGTATATCATTCTTGTTTTCAGTGTAATTGTTGTATGTGAATATGATCCGGTCCTTTTTTCTTAGTGAATGTTCTTCTTGTTGGAGTTTTAATTTATAAAAAAATTTAATTCTAAAAAAAAAAAAAAATCAAGGTTATCTCCTATTTCCTGACAGTTTAAAATGTTTTTTATTTTTTTTCTTATAAGTCCTGCATTGGACATGTGAAAGCAAGTCTTCTTGTATAATTCAGCAGAAGCCCAAGTCAGGTTTTTAGGGTAATGGTCTCACACATCTTGATCCAAGCAATTCTTTACAATCTTCTATTTTTTCTTTTAGTAAAAGTGTTTTTTATAATATCATTTTAAAATTATAAAATACTGACTTTCAAGACAAATTTACTCTAATACTGCTATGGTGACCACTCTTTTAACCTAGGTTTCATTTGTTCATGGTGTTTATCTTTTGTTGTAGGCCATGCTTGGGATGGCCCATCTACCGCCAGCCCAATGCGAGGTTGGTGCGTTGAACCTGAGCTTTTTGAACCTGAATTAAATAGCGATAGCACTTTGGTCTATTCTCAACGTCGTATACGGGCCATTCATTCATCACAGTCTGCAGCTTTGTGTTAGGATCATCATCAATATTATTATTATCATCATCGTTATTGTCACCATCATCAATAAATAAAACAACCTTTAAGCTTATCATCTTATTTGAAAATGTCATAATGAGTTTATGATTGGTATTTGGCCAAATATGATCATCCATGCCAGGTAAAACTTAGTACTAAAATACTCTTTGAAGGGATAGGGCTAACCAAAGCGAATTTCTATCATATAAGAATACAAGTTATCAGTCCCTCTCGAGATTTGTAAATAAGTGATTATCTATAATGAGCAAAGAATATATATCTTTTCTGCTAAGCATGGTCTATTAAATATAATTCATTAGATATTTTTTAAGAATGTCAATTAAGTAGTAATTTGTTCTGATTGTTCAATCACTGGATAATTAGAATCATTGTTTGATAAATGGAAAGAGTTAGACTCAAATAGGATTTGATCAAAAAAAATTTTTTTTTTTTTTTTCGTTGTTATAGTGAATAAGTGAATCAAGAATTTTCTTTGTTCATTATCAATCAAATTACAGTAATAACTTAGAATTTTATTTTATCATAAATCCAACCACTATTTACAATTTTTTTTTATCAATGAATAGTTTCCTTGTACATTCGAAATGTCTCATATTTCTTAGAAAATGATTTGTTTGCTAAGATTAGATATGATACTTCTAAGATCAAGATTGATATTCAAATATTTTTTTATAGAATGTAATTATTTGTCCTCGTATACATGCCCATCACCCAATAACATGTTGCCACCAAAAGTAGAACCTCGTATTTCTTTTAGGCAACCTCTTAATTATTCAATTGTGGTATAGAAAATAATTATTTTGAGTTATATCAATAGTCATTCCTTGGTTAATAATTTATTGATCAATCCTTTCTAATCATGTTTTTGTTAATTTTTTTTATAATTCATTATTTAAGGACGTAGAAAATACTCAATCATATCTACACTTGTAAACCGTGGATAAAAATCTAGAATAGCTTTTTTTTTTTTTTTGACCTAATCTATTTTTTTCTCCTTATCATTTGTTAAAGAACAAAGTTTTTCACTATAACAAACTACTCTAATCTATCTGCTATGGGTACGTGCCCTTAAGTCATGCATCACCTTGCTATTACATTTGCAGATGATAGAATGCATTTAATTTAATTTGACACAATCGGCCCAAAATATAACAATCTTGTTTTGGTATATGCCTCGTCATTTCTTCAACTTATTTATATTATGGACGCTGCTTATTGGAGTTCCTCTCAAGATGCATGTGTGGGAACCTGTGGGCCAGCGCACATGTGGTCTCACATGTTAAGATGTTTGCTTGCAGGGTGATCATGCATGTTTACATACAAATTATGAATACACACACATATATATGTAGTATACCATATCATATATACATATACATACATACATACATATATATGTACATATACATACATACATACATACATGTACATATACATACATACATACATACATATGTACATATACATACATACATACATACATATGTACATATACATACACATACATACAAATTATGAATACACACATATATATGTATGTATATACATATATACATATACATACATATATACTATACATATACATACATACTAGATATACATATATACTATATACATACATAGATATATTACATACATAAACATACATATACATATATATATTATATATATATATATATATACATACACATATATATATATACATACACATATATATATATACATACACATACATATATACTACATATACATACATATACATACTATATTATATATATATATATATATATATATATATATATATATATATATATATATATATATATATATATACACATATACATATATACATATATATATATATACACATACATACATATATACATATATATATATTACACATACATACATATATACATATATATATATATATACACATACATACATATACATATATGTATATATATACACATACATACAATACATATATATATATACATACATACATATATACATATATATATATATATACACATACATACATATATATATAGTATATATACATATATATATATATACATATATGTATATATATATACACATACAATATATACATATACATATATACATATATACACATACATATATACATACATACATATATACATATATACATACATATATATACATACATACATTTACTATATACACATACACATGTATACATACATACTATTACATGTATACATGTATACATACTACATATAGATATATACATGTATACATACATACAGTATACATGTATACATGTATACATAATACATGTATACATGATACATATATATATATTATACATATACATATATACATGTATACATATATATACATATACATGTATACATATATACATATCATATACATATACATATACATATATACATATATACATATACATATACATACATATACATATACATATATACATATACATATACATACATATATACTATATACATATACATATACATGTACATATACATTTATACATATACATGTACATATACATTTATACATTACATATACATATATACATATACATATACATACATATACATATATACATATACATATACATATACATAACATATACATATACAATACATATATATATATATGTATATCTATATATACATATACATATATACATAACATATATACATACACATACACATATACATATATACATACACATACACATATACATATATACATACACATAACATATACATATACACATACACATATACACATATACACATATACATACACATACACATATACATATACACATACACATACATATACACATACATACATACATATACATATACATACATACATATATATATATACATATACATATATATATACATATACATATATATATATACATATACATATATATATATACATATACATATATATATACATATACATATATATATACATATACATATATATTATTATATGTTGTATTATATACATATACATACATATATCATATATATGTATAGTATACATACATATACATACATACTATCTATACATATGTATACATATCATATACATATATACATATACATATATACATATACATATATACATATATACATATACATATACATATACATATACTATATATATACATATATATATACATATATACATATATACATATACATATATACATATACATATATACATATACATATACATATACATATATACATATCATATACATATCATATACATATACATATACATATATATATATATATACATATACATATACATATTGTTACAGTAGTAAACAGATCCATTCGGCCCTGACACACGTCCCTCCTTGGAGGCTAGCGCGGCCACGTACTTTTCCACCTCGGCCAGGCACCTCTCCAGCTCGGCCCCACTTCAGCCATGTGGCGGTTCAGCCCAGCTTAGCCCCACTCGGCCATGTGGCGGTTCAGCCCAGCTCGACCCCACTTCGGCAGTGAACCAGTACCCCGGCCTCACTTCGGCCATGAGAAGTCCAGCTTCGATCGTTCAGTTCAGCTCGGCATGCTCGTGGCATGCCCAGGTCAGCTCCAGCTCGATCAGCCATTTCGGTCGGACCCAGGTCGGCTCTAATCATCCTAGCTCGGCACCTTCTCCTTGCCTCGGTTCGTGCGCACGGGAGGTACGCGCGTCCATCACCTGTGCCAGGGGAAACTAGCGCCTGCACCACCCATGCACACATTTGCACCAGGGCAGGCCCACACCTGGGTGACGACCGGCGGCACCTCGGCAGTGCCTCGCCCACCGCCGGTGAGCCCCCGCACCTGCTACGGCGCCTCCGGCTCCTCCAGACCTCGCCCGTGGCCGGCCCTGGCTCGCCTTCGCCCGCTCCGGCGCCTCCGGCTTCCGCCCAGGCTGGCACCCGTTCCGGCACCGGTTCGTCTCGGCTCCACCCTCTCCAGCGCGCGTCTGCCCGTGGAAGGACCGCGGGAGGCCTCCGCCCTCTCCGGCACCCCGTCCACCCATGGGAGGCCAGCGAGAGGCCTCCGCCCTCTCTGGCACCCCGTTCGCCCGCAGGAGGCCACCGCCCGCTCCGGCGGCTCAGTTCGGCATGGATGTCTCCAGCTGCACCCATACGGAATCCCGCTCGCTGCTTCGGAGCGGAGCTCTCCGGCTCCGGTGCGGCACTTCGCCCGTGCCAGGCCCGTGCCAGCGGCACGCCCATGCCGGGCTCATGCCAGCGGCACGCCCGTGCCAGTTCGGCGGTCCCGTGCCCAATCCGGCTCAGTTCGGCTGACCTCTATCCAGTCCGGCCCAGTATAGCGGGACGCCCGCTCCGGCACCCGGTCGCCCGCAGGGTCCGCACCTCGCCTCCGTGCTAGGGCACGCCCATGCAGCACCCTCCGCCTGGTTCGGCTCCAGCCCACGCCAATTCGGCGGTCCCGCGCCCAGTCCAGCTCAGTTCGGCGGACCTCCGTCCGGTCCGACCCAGTCCGGCGGGACGCCCGCTCCGGCACCCGGTCGCCCGCAGGGTCCGCACCTCGCCTCCGTGCTAGGGCATGCCCATGCTACGCCCTCCGCCTGGTTTGGCTCTAGCCCGCGCCAGTTCGGCGATCCCGTGCCCAGTTCGGCTTAGTTCGGCGGACCTCCATCTGGTCCGGCCCAGTCCGGCGGGACACCCGCTCTAGCACCCGTTGCCCACAGGGTTCGCACCTCGCATCCATGTCAGGGCACGCCCATGCAGTGCCCTCTGCCTGGTTCTTCTCTCCAGCCTGTGCTAGTTCGGCGGTCCCGCGCCCAGTCCGGCTCAGATCGGTGGACCTCCGTCCAGTCCAGCCCAGTCCGTGGGATGCCCGCTCTGGCACCCGGTCACCTGCAGGGTCCGCACCTCACCTCCGTGCTAGGGCACGCCCATGCAGCGCTCTCCGCCTGGTTCGGCTCCAGATCGCGCCAGTTCGGCGGTCCCGTGCCCGGTCCAGCTCAGTTCAACGGACCTCTATCCGGTCTGGCCTAGTCTGGCGGGATGCCCGCTCTGGCACTCGGTCGCCCACAGGGTCCGCACCATGTCTTCGCTCCGCACACCCCCGCTCTGCGCGTGCCCTAAGTTAGGCATGCATGTGCCAGTCCGTCGTGCTTGAGCTGGTCCAGCACCCCCAGTCTGGCTCGACCTGGCAGGACTCCATCCGGTCCAGCATGCCCATCTCTAGCCCTGCATCCGCCTGCTCCGGTCGACTCTACCCTCGCCCAGTTCGGCTTCGCCCACAGGACCATGTCTCATCTCCGCCTGCTCCAGTGCCTAGAACTGCGTGCATGGGGGAGACCCTGCATGCCGTGCCTCGGCTCACGCGACTGCCCCGTGCACCTCGATCCATGTGCATAGAGGCCTCTGTAGACCTCGCCATACATGGAGAGGCTATGCGGCCTAGCCTCGCGATGGGACACCTCGAACCATGCGCACGAAGAGCCTCGCCTGCCTCATCTCGAAGCATGTACCATGGTTTATTTGATTCCATTCCAGGTATGCTTTTCAAAATATAGGTATGGAGGAAGGCTAGATGGCAGCCCGGCACGTCACCATCTCTGCCAAACTGAGCCCACCATCTACGAAGAGGGCTATATTAAAAGCCCCCATTACAGTTTACGCCATCCAGGAAGGAGTGCCACATCCAAGGCGCTGTGCTCCTCCACCAACCTCCTGAACCATCCAGAAGGAGGAAGTTGACCAACTTACCTAAGCCTCCCACGCTTGCAGAAGCTTCACAGGCCTATACCAAGAAGAACGTGCCTCTCTGAACACTAAGAGCCGCTCGTCTACATAAGAGCAGCGGGAAGAGGTAAGAAGGGGAGGAAGAGACAATACACTCTCTTCATTCTTACATGATCTATCACCCTCTGGCGGCAGAGAATCTCCCAAGCTCTCTGCCTCAGAGGTCCCTTATTTCCTTCGATCGTCCCACTGACTTGATCGTCGGAGTGTCTTTGCAGGAATCCCCGGTGCAGGTCTCCCCTGTTTTGCAGGTACCGTCCAACGGAGGGACAATAAGGAGAAAGATTACTCCTCCCTAGAGAGGCCCACATGAGGACCACCACAGTACCAAGCCCCTTTCATCCCAACTACAACTATGTTCCCCTTGATCGTCTCCGACCAACGAGCCTGGTGACGCTGGCATGGAGCCCACTCACCTAGGCCACGTAAGAGCTACCGACCACGGTGATCTAGGCGGCAACAGATTGGCGCGCCAGGTAGGGGGGCAGATCCATGCTCCTCAATAAGGTGGGATGATGGTTTCCACCTTCGTCCTTAGTCCCTGGGGGCATACCGGGGGCACGGGGATTGGGGCACGAGAACTTCTCCCTCTCTCTTGAGGCTCCAAGGAGCGGCCTCGACCAAAAAAAAAAAAAAAAAAGAAAAGAGAGAAAAGAGAGAAAGAAGAACCTTGTTCTCCTATGCAATGGAGCTCCCTCTCATGTGACGGAGCCTCCCATGCAACGGAGTCTTTCCCATGCCATGCAACAGGACCTCATTTCTCCCACACAACGGAGTCATCTCCTTCATGCAATGGA
The DNA here is from genome assembly GCA_021397845.1 of Areca catechu. Taxonomy (NCBI): domain Eukaryota; kingdom Viridiplantae; phylum Streptophyta; class Magnoliopsida; order Arecales; family Arecaceae; genus Areca; species Areca catechu. The sequence continues at coordinate 887,461 of JAHSVC010000060.1, forward strand.
GCCTCAAGCTCCCAGGCAACTAAGGTCTCCCCTCCTATGCGACGGAGGTCCGTCCTCCCATGCAAGGGAGCCTTGCTCCCCCATGCAACCGAGTTCTGTTCTTCCGTGCAAGGGAGTCTCATTCTCTCCTGAGAGGGCGGCCAGCGAATTTGATCCCAACCCGCTCAAGGAAGGAACATATCCTTGTCTATGGCCGAGGCTCGACAGGTAACTCCTTCTCCGCTACACTTACATAATGAAAAACTGTGTCGCAGTTCTACGGAAAAAGTCTCGCAAGCTTAGAACACCTAGGCCAGAGCCCTGTCCTCCTGCCCTCCAGAGAGCGAGACCCTCGGAGGTTGGTGCCCTATGGTCGAGGCTGAGCTCGGCGATCGCCCACCAATGCGGAGCCTCTCCAAGCGCGCGCCCTTTGGACCAGGCCCACACTTTGCCTCCCTCCACCAAGATGAAGCTTCCGAGGCTCTGTATTCAAGCCAGAAGTCAGTCAATCCTCTTCATAAAACAAAGCTGAGGCCAAACTTCCTAATAAAGCTGAGCTTCTCACCAAAGTCAAGCCCTTTGATGAGACCAAGCTCCCTGCTAAGATCACACTCCTGTTAGAGATGAGGAAGGCTAAGCCCCACTATGGCTGGGGAAGGCAAAGAACGAAGCACGATTCCCGAAAGGAAGAAGCAGTGAAGGCTCAGTCACTTCACCCACATCATGCGAAACTTTGGAGTAGGATTTTGCCCCCCACACCATGCGAACATGATGCAAAGGTGGTCCTGTTCCTCCATGCAACATGGGTGGTACAAAACTAATAAAAGCATGATCATCACCAACATCATTAAACATTCTCGGCCGTTGGGATGTGCAAGGCCAACCACCATGAAAAGCTTCGGAGGCCCAACCATTCACGGCCCTCCTAGTATGGCGAACAGCAGCTCTACCACCTCATGAAGGATTCCGACGAAGTTAAGAGCTGAAGTCAGGCTCCTCAGCTCAGCCAAGCTGAAATCAAATAGAGCCGAGTTGAAGTCATGCCTCTTGATTCAGCCGAGCTGAAGCCAAGCTCTTCATTGAACCCCGCATCTACCTCCTGACCATAGTCCGAGATGTCCATAGGTAGCTCTGAAGTCCAACCATTTGCGGCTCGCCTCCTAGCATGCCAAACAGCTCTGCCACCTCACGAAGGAGGTAAGAATCCCTCCTCAAAAATTAAAGTTCATCTTTGGTGCAACTTTGCTCTCCATCATTGCAGGAGCTCATCTGTCCAACTCCGAGTCTGACGAAGGAAGCTCGGATCCCAGTTCCGGTACAAAATCCCAAAGAACAGCTCGGTAGGTCACGTAAGGCTCAACTCTAGCATGCGGCCCCGGGGTTCAGTCCGGAATTCGCATGGAACCTAGTCCCGAAGCGAAATCCTGGACTTCGGTCTGGAAGGTGGCGCGGAACCCAGTTCCCCCACGTGATCCTGGACTTCGTCTGGAAGGTGGCGCGAACCCAGTTCCCCCACGTCGTCCTGGACTTCGGTCTGGAAGGTGGCGCGGAACCCAGTTCCCCCACGTCGTCCTGGCTTCGGTCTGGAAGGTGGCATGGAACCCAGTTCCCCCACGTCGTCTTGGACTTCGATCTGGAAGATGGCGCGGAACCTAGTTCCCCCACGTCGTCCTGGACTTCGGTCTGGAAGGTGGCGCGGAACCCAGTTCCCCCAATTGGTCCTGGACTTCGGTCTGGAAGGTGGCGCGGAACCCAGTTCCCCCATGTGATCCTGGACTTCGGTCTGGAAGGTGGCGCGGAACCCAGTTCCCCCATGTGATCCTGGACTTCGGTCTGAAAGGTGGCGCGGAACCCAGTTCCCCCACATGATCCTGGACTTCGGTCTGGAAGGTGGCGTGGAACCCAGTTCCCCCACATGTCTTGGACTTCGGTCTGGAAGGTGGCGCGGAACCCAGTTCCCCCATGTCATCCTGGACTTCGGTCTGGAAGGTGGCGTGGAACCCAGTTCCCCCACGTCATCCTGGACTTCGGTCTCGAAGGTGGCGCGAACCCAGTTCCCCCACGTCGTCCTGGACTTCGGTCTGGAAAGTGGCACGGAATCCAGTTCCCCCACGTTATCCTGGACTTCGGTCTGGAAGGTGGCATGGAACCCAGTTCCCCCACGTCGTCCTAGGCTTCGGTCTGGAAGGTGGCACGGAACCCAGTTCCCCCACGTCGTCCTGGACTTCGTCTGGAAGGTGGCGCGCAACCCAGTTCCCCCACGTGATCCTGGACTTCGGTTTGGAAGGTAGCATGGAACCTAGTTCCCCCACGTGATCCTGGACTTCGATCTGGAAGGTGGTGCGGAACCCGGTTCCCCCTCGTGGTCCCGGACTTCGGTCTGGAAGATGCCTCGGAACCCAGTTCCAGCATGAAGGCCCGGACTCCAGTCCACGTGAGTTCCTCCGCCAGGTCGACTCCCCCGTGGTCGAGCGTTGCTCCCCTAAGGTCGAGCATCTGACCGGAGTCATTTTCTCTCTCCAACTCCTTGGGCTTCTTCATCCGGGATGGCTCCTATCTTCTGGCAACTTCAATACCTTCATCAAAGGTTCTGACGGATATTCTAGACTCGGCCACATCAACTATATGCCCGGTCATATATGTGAGCACCCAAGTTATACACCTCACCAACCTATGCCTCCATGGTACCACCTGCTACCTGGTCAAAGAAGAACTGGCATCGTCATGAAACCCTAACTCAAGGTAAAAACACCTACAGGCAAGTAAGTTTCAAAAAACAATACCTTTTAAGTTGTGTTGCAGGACGTTCCATGTTCGTAAAAAGGACAGCCATACTTGATGCCTTCACCTAGGCCTTCAAAGACCAACATCTAACCTCTGGTAAGTTCAGTTCATTTAGCGACTAACTTCTTACAGTCGGTATAGAGCCTGCTAAGGTGCAGAGCCGAATGGTGATAATACTCCCCTTATCCAAAACGAAGACGTTTTGGACTCAGGGAGTGGGGGCATCTGTTACAGTAGTAAACAAGATCCATTCGGCCCTGACACGCGTCCTCCTTGGAGGCTGGTGCGGCCACGTACTTTTCCACCTCGGCCAGGCACCTCTCCAGCTCGGCCCACTTCGGCCATGTGGCGGTTCAGCACAGCTCGGCCCCACTCGGCCATGTGGCGGTTCAGCCCAGCTCGACCCCACCTCGGCAGTAAACCAGTACCCCGCCTCACTTCGGCCATGAGAAGTCCAGCTTCGGTTGTTCAGTTCAGCTCGGCATGCTCGTGGCATGCCCAGGTCAGCTCCAGCTCGATCAGCCCACTTCGGTCAGACCCAGGTCGGCTCCAATCATCCTAGCTCGGCACCTTCTCTGTGCCTCGGTCCGTGCGCACGGGAGGTACGCGTGTCCATCACCTGTGCCAGGGGAACTGGCGCCTGCATCCCCACGCACACATTTGCACCAGGGCAGACTCACGCCTGGGTGATGACCGGCGGCACCCCGGCAGTGCCTCGCCCACCACCGGCGAGCCCCCGCGCCCGCCACGCCTCCGAGCTTCGGCGCCTCCGGCACCTCCGACCTCACCCGTGGCCGGCCCCGGCTCGCCTTCACCCGCTCCGGCGCCTCCAGCTTCCGCCTAGGCTAGCGCCCATTCCAGAACCAGTTCGCCTCGGCTCCACCCTCTCAAGCGCGCGTCCGCCCGTGGAAGCCCGCGGGAGGCCTCCGCCCTCTCCGGCACCCCGTCCGCCCATGGGAGGCCAGCGAGAGCCTCCCCCCCTCTCTGGCACCCCGTCCGCCCGCGGGAGGCCACCGCCCGCTCCGGCGACTCAGTTCGGCACGGACGTCTCCAGCTTCACCCACATGGATCCCGCTCGCGGCTTCGGAGCGGAGCTCTCTGGCTTCGGTGCGGCACTTCGCCCGTGCCAGGCCCGTGCCAACGGCATGCCCATGCCGGCTCATGCCAGCGGCATGCCCGTGCCAGTTCGGCGGTCCCGTGCCCAGTCCGGCTCAGTTCGGCTGACCTCCATCTGGTCCGGCCCAGTCTGGCGGGATGCTCGCTCCGGCACCCGGTCGCCCGCAGGGTCCGCACCTCGCCTCCGCGCCAGGGCACGCCCATGCAGCACCTTCCGCCTGGTTCGGCTCCAGCCCATGCCAGTTCGGCGGTCCCGCGCCCAGTCCAGCTCAGTTCGGCGGACCTCCGTCCGGTCCGAACCAGTCCGGCGGACGCCCGCGCTCCGGCCACCCGTCGCCCGCAGGGTCCGCACCTCGCCTCCGTGCCAGGGCATGCCCATGCAGTGCCCTCCGCCTGGTTTGGCTCTAGCCCCGCCCAGTTCGGCGATCCCGTGCCCAGTCCGGCTTAGTTCGGCGGACCTCCATCCGGTCCGGCCCAGTCCGGTGGGACACCCGCTCTGACACTCGGTCGCCTCCTGTAGGTTCGCACCTCGCGTCCGTGTCAGGGCACGCCCATGCAGTGCCCTCCGCCTGGTTCTTCTCCAGCCCGTGCTAGTTCGGCGGTCCCGCGCCTAGTCCGGCTCAGATCGGTGGACCTCTGTCCGGTCCGGCCTAGTCCGGCGGGACGCCCGCTCCGGCACCCGGTCACCCGCAGGGTCCACACCTCACCTCCGTGCCAGGGCATGCCCATGTAGCGCTCTCCGCCTGGTTCGGCTCCAGCCACACCAGTTCGGCGGTCCCGCGCCCGGTCCGGCTCAGTTCGACGGACCTCTATCCGGTCCGGCCTAGTCCGGCGGGACGCCCGCTCTGGCACCCGGTCGCCCATGGGTCGGCACCACGTCTCTGCTCCGCACACCCTCGCTCCCCGTGCCCAAAGTTAGGCATGCATGTGCTAGTCCGTCGCGCTTGAGCTGGTCCAGCACCCCCGGTCTAGCTCGACCTGGCAGGACTCCATCCGGTCCAGCATGCTTGTCTCTGGCCCTGCATCCGCCTGCTCCGGTCGACTCTACCCTCGCCCGGTTCGGCTCCACCTGCAGGACCATGTCTCATCTCCGCCTGCTTGGTGCCCAGAACTGCATGCATGGGGGAGACCCTGCATGCCGCGCCTCGGCTCGCGCGACTACCCCACGCACCTCGACCCGTGTGCATAGAGGCCTCTGCAGACCTCGCCATACATGGAGAGGCTATGCGGCCTAGCCTCACGACGGGACACCTCGAACCATGCGCACGAAGAGCCTCGCCTGCCTTATCTCGAAGCATGTGCCACGGTTTATTTGATTCCATTCCAAGTATGCTTTTCAAAATATAGGTATGGAGGAAGGCTAGATGGCAGCCCGACACGTCACCATCTCTGCCAACTGAGCCCGCCATCTACGAAGGAGGGCTATATTAAAAGCCCCCATCACAATTTATGCCAATCAGGAAGGAGTGCCACATCAAAGGCGCTGTACTCCTCCACCAACCTCCTGAACCATCCAGAAGGAGGAAGTTGACCAACCTACCTAAGCCTCCCAGGCCTGCAGAAGCTTCACAGGCCTATACCAAGAAGAATGTGCCTCTCTGAACACCAAGAGCCGCTCGTCTACATAAGAGCAGCAGGAAGAGGTAAGAAGGGGAGGGAAGAGACAACACACTCTCTTCATTCTTACATGATCTATCACCCTCTGGCGGCAGAGAGTCTCCCAAGCTCTCTGCCTCAGAGGTCCCTTATTTCCTTCGATCGTCCCACTGACTTGATCGTCGGAGTGTCTTTGCCGGAATCCCCAGTGCAGGTTTCCCCTGTTTTGTAGGTATCGCCCAACGGAGGGACAATAAGGAGGAAGATTACTCCTCCCTGGAGAGGCCTACATGAGAACCACCACAGTACCAAGCCCCTTTCATCCCAGCTACAACTATGTTCCCATTGATCGTCTCCGACCAACGAGCCTGGTGACGCTGCACGGAACCTACTCACCTAGACCACGTAAGAGCTACCGGGCACGGCGATCTAGGCAGCAACACATATATACATATACATATATATATACATATCATATATATACATATACATATATACATATATACATATATACATATACATATATACATACACATATACATACATATACATATACATATACATACACATACACATATACATATACATATACATATACATATACATACATACATATACATATACATACATACATATACATACTATATACACATACATACATATGTATATACATATACATACATATATACATACATACATATATACATACATATATACATACATACATATACATACATACATATATACATACATACATATATACATACATATGTATAAATATACATATATACATACACACACACACACACACCACACACACACATATATATATATATATATATATATATATATATATATATATATATATATATATATATATATATATATATATATATATATATATATCATATGTATGTATACATATGTACATACATATTATGCATGTACATATATATACATATGTATACATATGTACATACATATGTATACATATGTACATACATATGTAACATATGTATGTATACATATGTATACATATGTATACATACATATGTATGTATACATATGTATACATACATATGTATACATATGTATGTATATATGTATATGTATGTATATTTGTATATGTATATATTATGTATATGTATATATATACATATATCTATATATATATATCATATATATATATATATATAATATATACTGTATGTGTATTGATATAGCTACATCGCTGACGTGGAACGTGTGTCAGATCCAGCTGGATAACGCCGGTGCCACGTGGAGTTTTCTTTCAAATTTCTCGCTCGGGAAGTGGCGCTCTTGCTCATTCGCCAGGTGGCACCCCAAGACGGGTCCACCTCGGTCGAAGTCGAGCCTTTCTCTGCCACTTCGTCATGTGTCCACCAAGGAGGGTCCACCTTGGCCGAAGCTGGCAGCCCCTGCTCCCTTACCAGGTGGCACCCCAAGACGGGTCCACCTCTGCCGAGGTCAAGCTGGGCTCTCCTACTCCTTCGCTTGATGGCACCCCAAGATGGGTCCATCTTTGCCGAGGTCGAGCCGGGCTCTCCTGCTCCTTCGCCAGATGGCACCCCAAGACAGGTCCACCTCTGCCGAGATCGAGCCGGGCCCTCCTACTCCTTTACCAGGTAGCACCCCAAGACGGGTCCACCTCGATCGAAGTCGAGCATTTCTCTGCCACTTTACCAGTGTCCACCCAGGAGGGGTCCACCTCGATCGAAGCTGGCAGCCCCTACTTTCTTGCCAGGTGGCGCCCCAAGATGGGTCCACCTCTACCGAGGTCGAGCCGGGCTCTCCTGCTCCTTCGCCAGGTGGCACCCCAAGATGGGTCCACCTCGGTCGAAGTTGAGCCTTTCTTTGCCACTTTGCCAGGTGTCCACCCAGGAGGGGTCCACCTCGACCGAAGCTGGCAGCCCCTGCTCCCTCGCTAGGTGGCGCCCCAAGAGGGGTCCACCTCTGCTGAGGTTGAGCTGGGCTCTCCTGCTCCTTCGCCAGATGGCACCCCAAGATGGGTCCACCTTGGCCGAAGTCGAGCCTTTCTCTACCACTTCGCCAGGTGTCCACCCAGGAGGGGTCCACCTCGGCGAAGCTGGCAGCTCCTACTCCCTCGCCAGGTGGCACCCCAAGACGGTCCACCTCTACCGAGGTCGAGCCGGGCCCTCCTGCTCCTTCGCCAGGTGGCACCCCAAGATGGGTCCACCTCGACCGAAGTCGAGCATTTCTCTGCCACTTCGCCAGGTGTCCACCCAGGAGGGGTCCACCTCGGTCAAAGCTGGCAACCCCTATTCCCTCGCCGGTGGCATCCCAAGATGGGTCCATCTCTGTCGAGGTCGAGCTGGGCCTCCTGCTCCTTCACCAGGTGGCACCCCAAGACGGGTCCACCTCGGTTGAAGCCGAGCCTTTCTCTGCCATTTTCGCCAGGAGTCCACCTAGGAGGGGTCCACCTCGACCGAAGCTAGCAGCCCCTGCTCCCTCGCCAGGTGGCACCCCAAGACAGGTCCACTTTTGCCGAGATCGAGCCGGGCCCTCCTGCTCCTTTGCCAGGTGGCACCCCCAAGATGGGTCCACCTCGGCCGAAGCCAAGCCTTTCTTTTCCATTTCGCCAGGTGTCCACCCAGGAGGGTCCACCTCGGTCGAAGCTGGTAGCCCCTACTCCCTCGCCAGGTGGCGCCCCAAGACAGGTCCACCTCTACCGAGTTCGAGCCGGGCCCTTCTGCTCCATCACCAGGTGGCACCCCCTGATGGGTCCACCTTGGTCAAAGTCAGCCTTACTCTACAAAGCCTCGGGAGGCAGAGGCACGAGACACGAGGTCATCACTAGAATCGAAGTGCGTTGCGTCCCATACAGGGTATCGGTACAGCCCGTAATGGCGCGCGGAACCTTGTTTACATCAGTTAAGCAGGCCCATGATCGAGGAATTAAATCCTTGCAGTTAGGATCCTGGAATGATTGAAATCCACCATCAACGCCCCGAAAGGAGGGTTCCCGTGCTCGACTCGAGGTCTCGCCAGATTCCCCCTTTTGTGACACATGGCGGACGAGGCATGCCGGCCACTTAACTCCCAGACTTGAAGGAGAAGGGGGAGGATCCAGAGATCTCCGGGAGTCTCCGGGTAAGGGATGGGGGCTGAAGGTGATCTGGCAGTATAAAGGGACGGTAAAAGCGGACGAAAGGGTAAGCCGAAAAGAGGGAAGAATACCGAGAGAACGATCCTAGGACCCCCGGAAGTCCTCAGGCGCAAGCTCGGTAGACCTAGTGCAGGAAGCCGGGCTTCAACCCCTCTCTCCCTCATACTTCATTCATCTAAATTTCCTCTAAGCACGTGAATCCTTCGCGAACCCGCCTTAGTGGACCTGTTCCATCTTGCTGCTCTCTAACTTGATCGTCGGAGTGCCCCCGCCGGAATCCCCTGCCCGGGTCTCTGACCTTATTTTGCAGGACTGGAGGCTTGGAGATCTCAAGGTAGGAGAGTTCGAGAACCGCGCCAGCTCGCAAGCTACAGGCCACCGCGGTAAGATCGGCAACAGATTGGCGTGCCAGGTAGGCCAGAACAGCAACCCTTGCACAAGCAAGCTCTCCGTGAGCAAGAGTGTGGTCGACCATGGTGGTGACACGTGGGTGCGAAGCATCCACCAGCCGAGTAGGAGAGGTTCCCTCTCCCCGGCTCGCCGCGCAGCCCAGAGAGGGAACTTCCTGCTCCACCTCCTCCTCCTCAGCCATTCTCAGTGGACGATCCTTTCGTAGCCATCGTCCAGCAGCTGCAAACACTGACTACGGTCATGTGGCAGCTGCAGCACCAGCAGCGCTCCTTGGCCACTCAGCCCCAGCCGGGGACCCCCACAACCCGAGCCGCGGGCCCCCGCGGAAGCCTGCGCTCTATCCAAGGCGGGCCTTCCCATCCGCGGGCAGTAACCAATCCTCGCGGGAGCCATCAAACTCCCGCGAAGAGAACCACAACCGTTCGGCAGATCACGAGAGTCGATCCTCGGCCGACGATGTTGAAGCAGTACGGCGCAACAAGCGCCATAGGGGCAAGGCCCCTCTCCACGACCGATTGGCACCCCCTTCTTCAGTGGCCTCGGTGGAAGGTTCCATCGATGAGGCCATCAGGCGCCTAGCCGAGAGGCATCTGGAGGAGCACGAGCGCAATTTGGCAGAGTTCTCCTGCCGTTTCGCCAACATGCAGAGCTCCCCAACCGAGCCAGTGGGCTATAACTCCCAACCACCATTCTCCTAGGAAATCCAAGAGGAACCGATCCCGAATCGGTTCCGCATGCCCCAGGTGGATCCCTACGATGGGACCACTGACCCCTTGGACCACTTAGAGAGCTATAAGGCTCTCATGAGGGTACAAGGACTGACGGACGCTCTTCTGTGCATCGCCTTCCCGGCCACCCTCTGAAAGGCCGCTTGAGTTTGGTTCACCCGCCTCGAGCCAGAGTCCATCAGCTCCTTCCACCAGTTGGAAGGAAAGTTTGTGGCACATTTTGATGCCTGCCGAAAGGTGCCGAGGGAGGTGGATAGCCTCTTTTATCCGCCAGCAAGACGAGGGAGCCGCTGCGGGACTACGTCACTCACTTTAAGATTGCAGCCCTGGAGATTTATAGCCTAGACGAGCCTGTCGCCATGCTGGCGTTAAAGCGAGGGCTCAAGACCTCCCGCCTGACGTATTCCCTGGACAAGAAGTCCCCGAAGACGTATTCTGAGCTCCTCTTCCGCATCCACAAGTACATCCATGCTGAGGAGGCCGACCGCACCAAGCAAGAGCTGGACGGGAAGCCTTCGAAGAAGCCTGCCCCAAGGGATGTCCCTGGGACCCGGAGGCTTGGACCACCTACAGACTTTCGACCGGGTCCAAAGCCGAAGAATGGTGCTGTCCCGAGCGAACCTTCACCCCTCTCCTCGCTCCTAAAATGAAGATCCTCATGAAACTTAAGGGTGAGAACTACCTCCGCTGACCTCCTCCTCAGAACCCAAGGAACACCCGTGACAAGACAAGTATTTCTAATTTCACCGCGAGCACGGCCACGACACGGAGGAGTGCCATAATCTAAAACAGGAGATCGAGGAGCTGATCAAGAGGGGCTACCTCAGGAAGTTCGTGAGGAGTGAGGCCCCGGTGGAGGTCCAGCCACTCATGACCCCTCCCTCCGTCCCCGTGGTTGACAACCGTCCAACGGAGAAGCCGGTGGGCATGATCTCTTGGGGGATAGGGCGCGCGTCGGAGAGAGTCTGGGAGGCGGGAGACCTGGAGAATGTACTCCCCTTTGAAAAGGGAATGAAAGTGAAAATGTAAACAATGATGCAGTGGTGGTCGAGATGACCATCGCAAAGCATCCTGTACATCGTATTATGGTGGATAGTGGGAGCTCTACTGACATACTTTTTTATGATGCTTTCTTCCGAATGAATTATCTCATGATCAGCTAAAGCCGATGCACACCCCTCTTGTGGACTTCACCGGAGATTTTGTGGGGGTCGAAGGAGAGATCACCCTCCCTGTTACCGCTAATACACACCCCGGCAGAGCACGGTCATGATGACGTTTACCGTCGTCAAGCTCCCATCACCCTACAATGCTATCCTGGGCCGTCCAGGGCTCAACCAGTTGGATATGGTCATTTTCACCAAAAGGTTGCTGGTACAGTTCCCTATCACCTCCGGGATGGGAATGATGAGAGGGATTGCCCAACCTGTCCCGCATTGCCTGCAGACGGTCTCAGGGGCCCGGAGTGCCGAGCTCGGCTCCGACATCAACGATCTTGACCTAAGAGCGCAAGATCCAAGGGAGGCCCCGTGGAGTGCTTATTGACGTACCCCCTCGACTCGAACCCTTAGAAAATAGTGCAGATAGGAGCCCAGCTCCCAAAAGTTGAGCGGGTTCGCTTGCTAGATTTTCTTTGGACGAACGCTGATGTGTTCACCTGGTTTGCTGTAAACATGCCAGGTATCCCCTCGGAGGTTATCACCCACCAACTGAAGATTGATCCAAGGTGCCGCCCAGTCCGCCAGAAGAAGAGAAGTTTTGCTACAAAGAGACAGAGGGCCATCAATGAGGAAGTGGAAAAGCTTCTCACCGCTGGCTTTGTACGAGAAGTACAGTATCCTAGTTGACTGGCAAACATGGTAATGGTGAAGAAGAGCAACGGCAAGTGGAGGATCTGTGTGGACTATACCGACCTCAACCGAGCTTGCCCAAAGGACAGTTTTCCCCTCCTAAGATCGATCAGCTCATGGACACAACCTCGGGGCATCGCCTCCTCTCTTTTATGGATGCTTTCTTCAGGTACAACCAGATCCGTATGCACCTGGAGGACGAGGAGCACACCGCCTTCGTCACCGATCGTGGGATCTACTACTATAAATGATGCCGTTCGGCCTCAAGAACGCAGGTGCCATGTACCAACGTTTGGTCAACAAGGTCTTCAAAGACCAAATTGGCCGCAACATGCAGGTGTACGTGAATGACATGCTGGTGATGAGCAAGCCGACTTTGGACCACATCAGCGACCTGGCGGAGACCTTTAGTAACCTCCGTCTTCACCAAATGAAGTTGAATCCAGCGAAGTGCGCTTTCTGCGTATCCACAGGAAAGTTCCTGGGCTTCATGGTGACCCAAAGAGGGATAGAGGCCAACCCGGAGAAGGTTCAGGCGATCCTAGATATGGAGCAGCCCACCTCCAAAAGCAAGTGCAGCGACTCACTAGCCGGATAGCCGCCCTGAGCCGATTTATCTCAAGGTCCGCTGCTGCCAGCCCTTCTTCAAGGCACTGAGGAATGTACGACTTCGCCCGGACAAGGAGTGCCAGGAGGCACTTGAAGAGCTGAAGAAGACATTGGCATCGCCGCCATTGCTTTCCCATCGGAGGAAGGAGAGGAGCTCCTCCTGTACCTGGCGGTCACACCGGAGGTTGTCAGTTCGATCCTAGTTCGGACGGATGACAAAGGGATGCAGAGGCCAGTGTATTACACGAGCAAACTCCTCCGCGATGCGGAGCTCAGGTATTCTCGGTCTGAGAAACTGATTTTTGCGCTATCATGTCCGCCCAGCATCTCAGGCCTTATTTCAAGTGCACCCCATTGCGGTCCTGACGGATCAACCACTGAAAGTGGTGCACAGCCGACATGACACGTCTGGACACCTGGCGAAGTGGGCGCTCAAGCTCAGCGAGTTCGACATCGCCTACCGGTCGAGGTCGACCATGAAGGCATAGGTACTCGCTGATTTCTTGGTTGAGTATGCAGGCCTGGGCGAGGGGCCGGAAGAGAGCCCCCAAGACTGGCAGCCAGAGCCTAGACTGGAGGAAGACATCTGGATCCTTCATGTGGATGGAGCCTCGACCTCTGGTGGGAGTGGAGCCGGACTCATCCTTACCAACGGTGAAGGGGTCATCGCCGAGTGTGCGCTCCGCTTCCAGTTCGCCACCACCAATAACTAGGCGGATTACGAAGCGCTCCTCGCGGGGCTAAGAGTTTCCCGCAAGCTGGGCGTGGCCTACCTCAGGGTCTTCACCGATTCGTAGCTAGTGGCCGGGAAGGTCTCGAGGGAGTACGAGGCGTGGGATCCCCAAACGTGAGGTACCTGGAGCTCGTAAGAACGAGCGCGGCAGGTTTTAGGCGCTTCAGCGTCTCCCATATTCCTCGCGGGGAAAATGCTCGCATAGACGCCCTCTCCTGCCTGGCAACCCTGCCAGACTCATCACTGGGCCGCGCTTACATCGAGCATCTTAGAGCCCCGCTATGAGACACCCATGGAGGTCCAGCAGGTCAACCCAGAGCCCAGCTGGATGGACAAGTACATCGAGTACATCACTAATGGAACCTTGCCAGAGGATCGCATGGTGGCTGGCCTTATTAAGAGGAAGGCCGCACGTTTCGTGTTGATGGACGGGCTACTATATCGGAGGTCCTACTCCTACCCGCTCCTCAAGTATCTGAGACCCTCCGAAGCCACCCTTGTGCTCCAGGAGATCCATGAGGGCATCTGCGGGAACCATGTGGGGGCAGAATGCTGGCATATAAGGCCCTCCATCAAGGTTATTTCTGGAAAATGATGAGGGAAGACGCAACTGACTTCGTGAAAAGGTGTGACCGATGTCACGACGACACGTTGTGGTGCAGCATCAACCTGCCGCTCCGCTCTCCCAGTTCTCCTCCCCATGGCCGTTCACTCAGTGGGGCATGGATCTCCTAGGACCTTTCTCCCGGCGTCCGGGCAACGGAAGTTCCTGATTATGGCTATCGACTACTTCACGAAGTAGGTCGAGGCCAAGCCCTTGGTCCGGATCACGGAAGCAAATGTTACCAAGTTCCTTTGGAAGTCGATTATCTGCTGCTTCGGTTTGCCCCACACCATCATCACCGACAACAGACGCCAGTTCGACTGTCGGGAGTTCGAGGAGTTTTGCGGCGACCTTGAAATCTATCATCGTTTCACCTCGATGGCGCATCCTCAGACAAATGGAGAAGCCGAGGTAACAAACAGAACCATCCTACAAGGCCTTCGGACAAGGCTGGACCAGGCCAAGGGGAGGTGGGCGGAATAGCTTCCAAGCATCCTGTGGGCGTACCACACTACTCCAAGGATGGCCACGGACGAGACCCCTTTCAACCTCATCTTCGGAGTGGAAGCAGTTATTCCAGTAGAGCTCAGCCTGCCGACCTTGTACGTGGAGTAGTACGATGAGATGGAGAACCCGACGCGGCTGCTACTGAACCTGGACCTCCTTGAAGAAATGAGGGATAGGGCCCAAGTTCGGATGGTGGCTTATCGGCAACGAGTGGCCATATACTACAATTCCAGGGTGCGGCCAAAGTCCGTCCGCCAAGGAGACTTAATGCTGCGCCATGCTGAAGCTTCCCAGCCGCGAGAGTGCGGTAAGCTCTCCCCAAATTGGGAAGACCCTTATAGAGTGGCGGAGGCACTTCCCAACGGGGCATACTACCTGGAGGAGCTAGGCGGAGCCCGGTTCCCGCGGACTTGGAACGCCTCAAACTTGAGGATGTATTACCAATAGTGTAAGACTCCTTAAACTTCAACAATAAAATATTTTTCACCAAATGCCTATTCTTGTCTCGTAGGGCAATCTCCATCCAGCTCTAGGTTTGACGAGCATGGGCACGGCGAAAGATCCGCGAAGGCACGAAGTCCCCTCTCACAAAAATCCTGGAGTTCAGTCCGGAATGCCACACGGAATTAAGTTCCGACATGCGGCCCCGAAGTTCAGTCCGGAGGAGGCCTCGGGGACTTAGGTACCGTCCTACGAAATCCCGGAGAACAGCTCGGTAGGTCGCACAAGGCTCAACTCCAGCCTGCGACCCGTGATTCAGTCCGGAAGTTCGCGTGGAACCTGGTTCCAAAGCGAAGTCCCGGACCTCGGTCTGGAAGGTGGAGCAGAACCCAGTTTGCCCACGAAGTCCCGGAGTTCAGCCCGAAATGCACCACGGGACTCAGTCCTGGTGGCTGGCACCGGGGTTCAGTCTGGAAGATGCAAAAAAAAAAAAAAGAGAGAGAGAGAAAGAAAGAGAAGTGAATTAATGGAAAAGGATCTTCATTTCTGTTAAAGAGTCTCTTATAAAAGGGCCCCGACAGGCCGGGTGACCCAAAGAAACAGAAATGAGTTCATGCAAAAACAAAACAAAAGAAGCCGCATTGCTACTTTGCTGCAGCCGCATCATCCTCCGACTGGGGGGCACCCTTGTCGCTGGCGGCATCCTCGGAAGGCTGTTCGGGGACCGCCACCTCAGCACCCTCTGCAGTGGAAGCTCCCTCGCCAGGCTCCTCCCTCCGGCCCCCAGGATGACTCCACTAAGATCGAGCTCGGGGAAGAAGGAACTCACCTTCTCCCAGCACACCTCGAAGCTCTTTAGGAAAGAGTCGACGGCCGTCTCGTGCAACTCTGCCCTGAACTCCTCTGATGCCCGGAACTTCGGCATTACCTCCTGTGCCTCCCTCTTGGATGCCTCCAGCAGCCCGTTGACATAGGAGTTCTTCTCCTTGGCTGTGCTAAGCTCCTGGAGGACTTCCTCGACCCGGCGCTCCAACGACCGGGATTGAGCCCTGAGGCATGTCGCCTCTCCCACATCATCCTCGGCGCGACGTTGGTTCGAGATCCTCTCCTCAGATAGAGAGGTCTCCAGCTCCCTCATGTGCCCCTCGGTGCGACCCAGGTCCGCTCGGAGGGTCTGGTTGTTCTCCCGTAGCTCGACCCCCTTCTCCATGAGGTCCTTCACGTCAGCTGCGAGTTTGCTGAGCCTCTTCTCCTTCTCGGCATCTTTCTTGGTATAGCTGGAGAGGAAGTTCCTCAACAGCAGCACGTCGGTCCCGATCTGCGTCAGAGAGAGGACGTGATGTTAAAAGATCCAACTAGAACATTAAAAGAGGAGAGCTCAAAGCTTATCGTGAAAAGCAGAGGGAGGATCCAAAGAAGCGCATCGGTGTAATCACGGCCGCCCCTCAGACGGCGGTCTCGGGGCATGCTCGCGAACTCCATCATCCTCTCAGTGAGCCCTTGATCATGGATGATGGAGGAGCTAGTGTTGAGTCCCGGGGGCAAACGGTGAGCGTCAGCAGCAGGCTGGGTGGCTGTCCCTCTGCTGGGCGGTGCGGCCGCCGGTGGGGTTGCTGTCACCCTGGTGGCCACCGTGGAGATGATCGACGTGGCGACCGAAACAGGAATCGCCCAAGGGGGTTCCAGCCTCCTCTCTTCCCCGACCCTGTCGAGATCGACGACGGGGACATCGGGTGCACAAGACTGAGGCGGCCTGGGAGCAGGACGCGTTGCCCCAGGGCCGGTAGCAGCAGTAGTGGGTGCGGGCCCCTGGCTCGCCTCAATACGAGCCCTCTTTGTTGGACCCTCTTGGGTCCCCTCAGCGGCGTCCCTCTTCCGGATGCCCTCCATCAAGCTTTCGATGGAGAATTTCATACCTGGAGAAAAGAAATGGTTAGGCCAGTTTGAAAGAAAAGAAGCGCATAACAGAAAATGGGGTGAAAGAAGAAGATCTGGGGCCTCACCCAACTCCCGGATGGGACTAATTCCTGCCTTGAATAAATTTTACTCCGAGAGCAGAACATCGAGAGCTGGGACCACGTCACCCATCATCTGCGTGTAGACCTCTTGGTTTGCTGGCTCAACCTGGAAGTTCCAGTTCGGGGACCGATCCGGCTCACTCCAGGCCCAGTCGACATCCTCAACTGAGGCAAAGAAAAAGCGGTTCTTCCAACCCTTGATCGAAGTGGGAAGGTCAAACCTAAGGCACCTAGAATGGGGTGAATGATACCACCAGCCATCGTCAGTAGAATAGCGCTTCAGGATGAAGAGGGCCTTGAATAGTGAAAAACGGGCAACAACCCGTAAAAAATGACAAAAAACGATAAAGGCGAAGATGACCCAGATGGCATTGGGAGCTAACTAGGCTGGGGCAAGGTGGAAATGACTGAGAAAGGAAAGGAAGAAAGGATGAAGGGAAAACGAAGACCCCCGACAAGGAAGTCCTCGTAGAAGGCGACCCTCCCGGGCCACTCGAGGTTACTCGATCTCTAGATCCTAGGAGTGAAAGATGGATTGACTCCGGGACCCCGTAGGTATCCCGGATCCAGGAAAGATCGTCTCCGGTCATCGTCGAGGCATAACCGGAGGGACCAGAAGAAGAGACCTCCGCCACCGGAGGAGGAAGAGAAGAAATGGGACGTGCAGAAACTATAGGGGGAGACCTAGGACCCCTAGGGACACCTATGGTCATGGCCCCTGGCCGGAGTTGCCTCCAGACCTTAATCGGAACCTCTTCCCCCTCTGAGGAGGAAGACGATGGAGTCCTCAACCGGAAGGACCGGCCTCATCCGGGTTCGAAGAAACGTGACGGCGACGTGCCAACGAGGAAGAAGAAGCAAGAAAGGGATGGTCTTGGAATAACACGGAGTCGGGAGATAGAAGAAGAAGGGAAATGTCGCAGGCACTCACCGGGATGTTTTGAACCGAAGGATTGGCAACCCTGGAAGATGAAGAGATATCGCTGCAACTGTCGGCGATGTGTGAGAAAGCCAAGAGACCTGGTTTCCGGAAAGTCCCCCTCCTTTTCAAATCAATCAACAACAGTCGTACGAATCTTTCTGTCCCGGCCATTAGATGACCGTCACGTGGAGGCACGCCCGACATCGATGCTTCGGTCCAATGGAAACTACCTCGGTTTCGAAACGGCGTATTAATGGCCTATTAGACGTGCGCACATGGCAGTCTCCCACAGGGTCTCAGGCGCAACAGAAGCGGCGGCAGCGATCATGGCAATTATGGCACAGGATTTTCGCCTTTTCCACGTCATCTCCGCATTAACTCCCCATGCCCCAAGCCACGATGCTTCGATGGGACCTGGGGATGGGGGGCAACTGATATGGCTACATCGCTGACGTGGAACATGTGTCAGATCCAGCTAGATGTTGTCGGTGCCACGTGGATTTTTCTTTCAAAATTCCCTGCTTGAGAAGTGGTGCTCCTGCTCCTTCGCCAGGTGGCACAACAAGTCAGGTCTACCTCGACCGAAGTCGAGCCTTTCTCTGCCACTTCGCCAGGTGTCCACCCAGGAGGGGTCCACCTCGGCCGAAGCTGGTAGCCCCTGCTCCCTCACCAGGTGGCACCCCAAAATGGATCTACCTCTGCCAAGGTCGAACCGGGCTCTCCTGCTCCTTCGCTAGATGGCACCCCAAGACGGGTCCAATTCGACCGAAGTCGAGCCTTTCTCTGCCACTTCACCAGGTGTCCACCCAGGAGGGGTCCACCTCGGTCGAAGCTGGCAGCCCCTACTCCCTCACCAGGTGGCACCCCAAGACGGGTCCACCTCTGCCGAGGTTGAGCCGGGCCCTCCTGCTCCTTCGCCAGGTGGCACCCCAAGACGGGTCCACCTCGACCGAAGTCGAGCCTTTCTCTGCCACTTCGCCATGTGTCCACCCAAGAGGGGTCCACCTCGGCCGAAGCTAGCAACCCCCTGCTCCCTCGCCAAGAGGCACCCCAAGACGGGTCCACCTCTGCCGAGGTCGAGCCGAGCCCTCCTGCTCCTTCGCCAGGTGGCACCCCAAGACGGGTCCACCTCGATCGAAGTTGAGCCTTTCTCTGCCACTTCGCCAGGTGTCCACCCAGGAAGGGTCCACCTCCCGAAGATGGCAGCCCCTGCTCCCTCGCCAGGTGTGCTCCATGACGGGTCCATCTCTGCCGAGGTCGAGCCGGGCTCTCCTGCTTCTTCGCCAGGTGGCACCCCAAGACGGGTCCATCTCGGCCGAAGTCGAGCCTTTCTCTGCCACTTCGCCAGGTGTCCACCCAGGAGGGGTCCACCTCGGCTGAAGCTGGCAGCCCCTGCTCCCTCGCCAGGTGGCACCCCAAGACGGGTCCACCTCTGCCGAGGTTGAGCCAGCTCTCTGCTCCTGCTCCTTCACCAGATGGTACCCTAAGACAGGTCTACCTTAGCCGAAGTCGAGCTTTTCTCTGCCACTTCGCCAGGTGTCCACCCAGGAGGGGTCCACCTCTGTCGAGGTCGAGCCGGGCCCTCCTGCTCCTTCACCAGGTGGCATCCCAAGACGGGTCCACCTCGATCGAAGTCGAGCCTTTCTCTGCCACTTCGCCAGGTGTCCACCCAAGAGGGGTCCACCTCGATCGAAGCTGGCAGCCCCTGCTCCCTTTCCAGGTAGAACCCCAAGACGGGTCCACCTCTACCGAGGTCGAGCCAGGCCCTCCAGCTCCTTCACCAGGTGGCACCCCAAGACGGGTCCACCTCGGCCGAAGATGAGCCTTTCTCTGACATTTCGCCAGGTGTCCACCCAAAAGTGGTCCACCTCGGTCGAAGCTAGCAGCCCCTGCTCCCTCGCCAGGTGGCACCCCATGACGGGTCCACCTCTACCGAGGTCGAGCCGGGCCCTCCTGCTCCTTCGCCAGGTGGCACCCCCAAGACGGGTCCACCTCGACCGAAGCCGAGCCTTTCTCTGCCATTTCGCTAGGTGTCCACCCAGGAGGGGTCCACCTCGGTCGAAGCTGGCAGCCCCTGCTCCCTCACCAGGTGGCGCCCCAAGATGGGTCCACCTCTGCCGAGTTCGAGCCGAGCCCTTCTGCTCCGTCACCAGGTGGCACCCCCTAATGGGTCCACCTCGACCGAAGTCAGCCTTACTCTGCAAAGCCTCGGGAAGGCAGAAGCACGGGACACAAGGTCGTCACTAGAATCGGAGTGTGCCGCATCCCGTACAGGATACCGGTACGGCGCACGGAACCTCGTTTACATCAATTAAGCAGGGCCCCGCGATCGAGGAATTAAATCCTTGCGGTCAGGAGCCTAGAACGCTGGAAATCCATCGTCAATGCCCCGAAAGGAGGGCTCCCGCACCGACAGCTCGAGGTCTCGCCAGATTCCCCCTTTCGTGACACACGATGGACGAGGCGTGCCGGCCACTTAACTCCTGGACTTGAAGGAGAAGGGGGGAGGATCCAGAGATCTCCGGGAGTCTCTGGGGAGGTGATGGGGGCTGAAGGCGATCCGGCGGTATAAAAGGGACGATAAAAGCGGACGG